>NW_026844366.1:18176015-18398670 GCF_025583915.1 Anolis sagrei ordinatus | reverse complement strand
TACCCACAGCCTAAGCCAAACGAAATACTCGCAGGCGATCTTAGCCGCTAGATGATCAGAATCGAACTCGCACCCTCCCCCAATTCCTTACACCATTTTTTTTCCGCTTTTTTGCTCCTTACACGGCTCCAGTTCTCTTATGGTGCTAAAGGAAACACCCGCCTCTCAAAATGAGACTGCTCCTGCACCGGCCGCTGTTGCCGCCTCCTGAACATGTCGCGGACTTCTGTCCATAGTTCTTCCGGGACTCTGTTTACTAAATCTAGTCCTTCAAATCTGTTCTTCACTTCCACTGTATATTCGCTAGGAATGTTAGTGAGATCATATCTAACTGGTCTGTGTATTTTCCCTGATCTCTTTAGTTTTATTCTAAATTGGGCAATAAGAAGTTCGTGATCTGAGCTACAGTCAGCCCCAGGTCTTGTTTTCACCGACTGGATGGATGTCTGCCACCTTTGGCTGCAAAGGATGTAGTCAATCTGATTTCGGTGTTGACCATCTGGTGAGGTCCATGTATAAAGCCGTCTTTTAGGTTGTTGGAAGAGAGTATTCGTTATACACAGAGAGTTTTCCTGGCAAAATTCTATCAGCCTGCGTCCCGCTTCATTTTGTTCTCCCAGACCATGCTTGCCTGTGATCCCAGTTGTCATTTGACTTCCCACCTTGGCATTCCAGTCTCCTGTAATGAAAATAATGTCTCTTTTTGGTGTATTATCCAGTAGGTTCCTGCAGATCCTCATAGAACTGATCTACTTCTGCTTCTTCAGCAGCTGTGGTTGGGGCGTATATTTGGATCACTGTAATGTTGAAAGGCTTTCCTTGCACTCGAATTGAGATCATTCTGTCATTTTTTGGGTTGTATCCAAGCACCGCTTTAGCGAATTTCTTATTAATTATGAAGGATACTCCATTCCTTCGATGTTCCTCTTGTCCGCAGTAGTAGATCTGGTGGTCATCTGATGTGAAGTGGCCCATTCCAGTCCATTTCAGTTCGCTGACCCCCAGAATGTCTATCTTTAGTCTTGACATCTCACCAATAACAACATACAATTTGCCCTGGCTCATAGATCTTACATTCCAGGTTCCTATGGTGTGTTGATCTTTAGAGCATCGGATTCGTCGTTCACCTCCAGTACCGTCGGCCGCTAGCCTTCCTTTCGGCTTTGAGCTAGCTGCATCATCACATCTGGGGCTAGTTGAACTTATCCTCTGCTCCTCCCCAGTAGCATTTTGGCCATCTTCCGACCTGGGAGTCCCATCTTCCAATGGCATACCGACATATCTCTGGTTGTACTGGTCCATTTAGTTTTCTTGGCAAGGATACTGGAGTGGTTTGCCATTGCCTTCCCCAGGGATCACGCTTGGTCTGACCTCTCTGCCACAACCGTCCCGTCTTGGGTGTCCCTTCACGGTTTCACTCATGACATCATTGAGGTGCTCAAGCTCCAGCGCCCCGACAAGGCGGTGATCCTTTGCTGGAGTTGTTTGGCATAGACGGCTGCAAAAAAAAAAATCCAAGACAGTGTCAAACGGGTTGCCAAAGACCATCAGAAAATACGATATTTTCTGTTGGTCATTGGGATTCTGTGTGGGAAGTTTGGCCCAATTTATCATTGGTGGGGTTCAGAATGCTCTTTGATTGTTGGTGAACTATAAATCCTAGCAACTAAAACTCCCAAATGTCAAGGTCTATTTCCCCCAAACTCCACCAGTGTTCACATTTGGGCATATTGAAGATTTGTGCCAAGTTTGGTCCAGATACATCATTGTTTGAGCACTCTCTGGATGTAGATGTCCATCATTGGTGGGGTTAGAATGCTCTTCTCACAAATGACAAAATCAATCCCCCCATCCAACCTCTACCATTATTCAAATTTGGGTGTATCGGGTACTTGTGCCAAATTTGGTGAATGAAAATATATCCTGCATATCAGATATTTACATTATGATTCACAACAGTAGCAAAATTACAGTTATGAAGTAGCAATAAAAATAATTTTATGGTTGGGGGTCACCACAACAGGAGGAACTGTATTAAGGGGTCGTGGCATTAGGAAGGTTGAGAATCATTGCATTAGATAATGTCATGGAGCTCCATCTCTACATGACATCCTTTTAGAAATTTAATTATAGCTATTACATCAGTCCCCTCACATCAGTTTTCAGTCTTCTCTTCTTCACGGAAAGCATACTAAAATCTCTTAGCCATTCGTCATAGGGCTTGGTTTCCAGACCTTTTATTGTCTTGGTCATCATTCTCTTGACATATTATAGCTTGTCAATATCCCTTTTGAATTGTAGTGCCCAAAACTGGATAAGCATTCCTGATGAAATCTGACCCCAGGAAAATAGAAAACAGTAGTAGTATTATTTTTCATTTCCCTGGTCTGGGTGTTATTCCCTGTAGATATACGCTAGAATTGCATTGACCTTTCCCCCAAATGCTGTCTCTTACTGTTTGTGGCCTACTGTTACTAATTAAGTAACAAACACAACGACTTTTGAGATTATCACAAATAGGAAAGACATAAAATAACTAATGTCTAAAATTAACTGCACTGTTTATTCTTTTTCCATTTCAAGAACTGAATAAGGCAGTATATGTTTTTATGGGGGTCAGCATGGTATAGGATTTTGAATGCTGGATTATATTTCTGAAGACTAGGGTTCAAATCCCTGCGCAGCCATGAAACCCACTGGGTAACCTTGTAAAAATCATACTCTCTCAGAGGAAGGCAATGCCAAACCTCTTCTGCGCAAATATCACCATGAAAACTGTGCGCTGTGATGTCCCAGGTCAAAAACAACTAAAAGGCACCAACCAACAACAAATGTCTTTTCATAAGAACATAGTCCCTCTTTTCTTTAATAATAAAAAAGGTTTTAAAACTGAAACTGTGGACACAGGATATGATTCAGCAGGCAATGTGGCTTACGTTTGCAAACAGCTAATGCAGCCAAACCACTCTGGAGGCTAAATTTCTGACACAGAAGAAAGGGCTCCTTGCAAGCTCCTTGCATTCCAAAATTGGGCGGAGAGGAAGGACAGCACACATGAAAGGAAGGATTCACATTTGCTTGCATGAGCACACCTCAAGTGTCCTTCATCGGCCTTTGAACAGACACTTGCTCCGACCCGCATTGCTTATCTTTCGCCGCCGTTGCTCGTTACACAGACTTGTTCGTCAGCAATCCTGCAGGGAAGCCTTGCTGACTCATTTCGGATTATGTGCAGGCAAAGCACGTGAAGCCTCCGCCTTCTGGGATGTTGGCAAAGACGGCAGGTGCATATGCCACCTCTGTTGAAGGAGATGTTTTTATTTCAATAGCGCTATCTGGTGCAGAATTACAAGACAAGTACATTATCATGTAAATTTAGAAGAAGCCCTTTGCACATCTTTTCTGTGTGGCTGAGTGTTTGGCTAATCTCCCTTTTGTCCTTCAGCCTCTGTGATGCCAGTCTTATGTTTTCACATGACCGCAGCTGATAGGCTAGAAGGTCATTCTCAGCTGGGTACAACTATATACCACGGTTGAGTAAACACAACCTTACTCATGAGCTGACATTATGATCCAGCACCGTCTTTATGTGTAGAAAGCAGAGGTACTGAAACATTTCCAGGCACAACGTGGGTGCAGATATTCACATATGAATGCAATGTATACGTGTCACTGGATAACCTCCTTAACCTCCTCTGCAGCTTCGCTGTAGAATTACTGCAGCTTGACACTAATTTAATTTCCATGGCCCATAGCTTTGGAATTCTGGGATTTGTAATTTCATGAGGCACCAGCACTCTTTGGCAGAGAAAGACCTTGTAAAACTATAACTTCCATACTTTTCCCAGTCATTTTCAAAAAGATAAGATTGTACCTTCTATTGTACTGAGTAAATGTACAGATGATAAGCAATCATGCTTTAACTGTGGCAAAGGGATAATTTGGTTTTTCACCATACGTAAGATCGCAGGTTTATGAAGGGATCAAAATACTGATTCTTCCTTTTCCCTCCCCTACTGATTTAAGTGGATATAAAGTTATTCTGAAAATGAACATGAAATGGAGAAAAGTATTGTTTAAAAGGGTTAATATAAGCTGGGTTAATATAAACTGGGTTAATATAAGCATAGCCCATAGCTGTAAGCATCTTGTTCTAGCTGCCATGAAAAAAGGACACTACATACTTTCACTGTCCCAATTTGGCAGGGACAGTCTGAATTAATCTTCTATCTTCCAACTTTACCAGTTTAATTTAAAATGTCCCAGTTTCTCTCTTCTTCCTCCATTCTCCTCTCCCTTTGTCTTCAGTTTACTTGAGTTGCTACAAACAGATTTCAAAGCGTAAAAGTAACTTGAACTCAAAATAATGCTGCAGGGAAAGGGGGAAAGGATCAGAATCTTACCCTTCAGTGTAAATTTAGTTAAATGCAAACTATTGCATCCTTTCCAAGATTATATGCTCTCTTTCATAACAGTTGCCATCTTGCACACACGTTGATGTTGCTTGACCACATGGTCTGTTTTCACTTGTGATATATTGAAAGGTATGACATTGGCACTGGTTGTCTTATTACACATGCATACAGACAGGTTTCTAGATTTATGGAACTCGAATGAATAAACTAGCAATGCTGCAGCACTATCTAGGTTTAAGCCTTCCCTCATGTGAGGTATAGGATACATCTACATTCTAGAATTAATACAGTTTGATACCACTTGAACTACCATGGCTTAATCATAGAATCATAGAGTTGGAAGAAACCTTGTGGGCCATCTAGTCCAACCCCTTGCACCCCTGACAGATGGCCATCCAGCCTCTGCTTAAAAGCCTCCAAAGAAGGAGCCTCCACCACACTTTGGGGCAGAGAGTTCCACTGCTGAACAGCGTTCATCATTAGGAAGTTCTTCATAATGTTCTGGTGGAATCTCATTTCCTGTAGTTTGAAGCCATGGTTCCGCGTCCTAGTCTCCAGGGCAGCAGAAAACAAGCCTGCTCCCCCCTCCCTATGACTTCCCCTCACATATTTATACATGGCCCTCATCATGTCTCCTCTCAGCCTTCTCTTCTGCAGGTTAAACATGTCTAGCTCTTTAAGCTACTCCTCATAGGGTTTGTTCTCCAGACCCTTGATCATTTTAGTTGCCCTCTTCTGAACACATTCCAGTTTGTCAACATCTCCCTTCAATTGTAGTGCCCAGAGTTGGACACAGGATTCCAGGTCTGGTCTCACCAAGGCAGAATAGAGCATGGGTAGCATGACAGAATAGAGGGGTAGCTTAATGCTATGGAATCCTTGGAGTTGAATTAATGTCTCTAGTCTTCTGTGTCAAATAGTGCTGGTACCTCAACAAATTCCAAATCCCAAGATTCCATAGCACTGAGCCATGGCGGTTAAAGTGGTGTCAAACTGTATTCATTCTACAGGGTAGATGCACCCCAAGGCAACTTCCAATTCACTGGGAAGATGACTGGGTAGATAATTGCAGAGGGGAAAATCCTCTTGGACAAAAGTGGAAGACTTTGGTTTTCTTCATATTTGTTGACCTGGTTTAGTCCAACATTGAAGCCACTGCATCAAGATGACTATCTTATAATTTCTCATATAGGTAAGTATTTATTTGAGCTCTGACGAGGAAACACTTTAACATACTCTCATAATCAGGAAAAGAAAAATGATTTAAATGCATTGGCCAGCTCTAGTTAATGTTATATATTTAGCCTAGAGAAAACCTTGGAGTTAAGTAAGGTGTGCTTACGGACCATACAGTATCAGTCAAACTTTAATTTTTGTTGCATGACACTACGGATAACACATTTAATCATGTTTCCTGATACTACTATTCCAATTGGATGGAATGGTTGAGTTCCAACAAAGCACAGTGCAGCTGAAGCTGGCGCTCGGAATATAAATGAATAACAAATGAACTGCAGAGGTCCAGCTAGCTGTTGGCCATCGGCTATAATCGGCATGAACTCATTCTGATAGAAATAATGTTTTGTGACTGTCGAGACAATATAGTCCTCCTGGGCTTTATCTGCCTTAGTCCTACTCAGCATGCAGGTTTATGCAAGGAAATATCCTCTTTTGTTATCTTGAAACTACACTGGCTATTTTTATATCTGCTATTAGGCTAGGCTAAGGTTGGCAGGAATGAGGATATTCTTCCTTTTAAAAATTCATAACCAACTGCATTCACAGTCGCACATATGTGCACAGTAGATATGGATTTTTCTCCTTTGATCCGATTGCTTTTTAGCAGTAAGAAAATACAGCTCACAGACCAACACTGACTCTATTTAAAGCAATCCTTTATCTAAATACCAGTAAAGTGAAATCATTTTTACTAATATTTCCCACTTTACTGTATGAGCTATATCCTTCTACCTTCCTCTCTCTCTCTTGCATTTAACCTAACATCATACAAGATAAAGTAGTAAGTCAAATTATTAAGTGGATGTTGTTGCTCATGACAATACGTTTTGCGATATCAGCATCCATATGAAGCAAATTCACAGCAAGAGACAGATCTCAGCGCATAAAGCATAGTGTATTATTGGACATAGGCCAAAGAGAATGTGCGATTACTCAAGACCTAATAAAAACTGGAACAAGGCCAATTCATAGCATCCAGAGCAACCATACTGAATAATTCATTTGAACATGTAATACCAAGAATATAGAAAGGGCTCATGAAACCTTCCAGGTGTTTGTGAACCGTAACTCCTCTCATTTCTCAGCACTAGTGATTGCAGCTAGAGATTTGCAACCCCATGTCTGGAAGATCACATGCGCTGAAGCTGGACCTTCAATCTGTTGCCCTTTCAGTGTTTTGGACTTTAATATTCATCATTCTGAGTATATTAAAGATTGTGGACATAGGGTACAAATTAACAAGAAACAAACAGATTTTGTGTTCCTGAAGATGTAAAGGATAGAATATTATGGGAAAACAAAAATCAATAATGTTTCACATATATCTTATACACATAGCTTGAAGGTAATTTTATCCAGTTCAGAGTTGCCCGGGGTTGCATTTAGTTTGTGGTTCTTTTCTTCCTCCCTTATTTATTTACAGTATTTATATTCCACCTTTCTCACCCCGAAGGTGACAGAACACATATACGGCAAACTTCAGTTCCGATTATACAATGGCAAGACAGACAACAAATAGAGGTATATACATAGGCTTTCCCATCTTTTGGCATCTTTGGAGACTGTGCTCAGTTCTGGCCACAGGGGTGCTGTCGCTCCATTTCCTTGCCAAACAGCTTTCTTTGTTTGTTAGCTTCCTCCTTTTTTCTGATCGAAATGCTGTGCCTAAAATACCTCCCCACTTAATGCGGTTCCTATTTATCTACTCACATTTGTTTTCGAACTGCTAGGTAGGCAGAAGTTGGACTAAGGGTCAGGTGTTCACCCTGACCCAGGCTTCAAACTATCAACCTTCCAGTTGTCAAGATTGGTGATTAACCCACTGTGCTAAAGCCCGGCCCTTCTTTTCCCTCATACACCTTCTCCCTGTCTTTTCTTTCTTTCCTTCTACCTTGCTTTTCCTTACAGACCTTCTCCCCTCTTCTTTCTTTCCTTCTTGGGCTTCTTCCCTTGGTCATCTTTCCTCTCTATTTATTTCATAACTATTCTCCTTTCCTTTCTTTTCCCTTCTTTCTTTCCTTCCTTCTTTCTCTCCATACACGTCACCTAGATGCACCCAGTCATCATCCAGTGGAAGATCAAAACATCCTTCCGGTGTCATGGTCTGATCATTATCTGATCAGTTTTAGACTTGCTGCGACTCTTAACCTCCGCAGGGGTGGAGGACAGATTAAAATGGTCCGCCCTAGGAGACTGATGGATCCGGATGGATTCCTGAGGAATCTTGGGGTTCTTCCTGCCTTGGAGCCTGGCGATTCCATCGACGCTTTGGTGACTCTCTATAATGGGGAGATGTCCAGGGCGTTAGATGTGATCGCACCCGAACGCCCCATCTCGTTGCGTCGTGACAGGCCATCTCCCTGGTTCACCGGGGAGCTGACTGTGATGAAGCATACGAGAAGGGGGCTAGAGCGCAAATGGAGGAAATCTCGGGTCGTGTCTGATCGAGCACGGGCTAAAGCCTCTCTTAAGGCATACTCCGTGGCTATACGGGTGGCCAGGAAATCATTCACGACCACTCGTATAGCGTCTGCAGCAAATAGATCGTCGGAGCTGTTTCGGGTCGTGGGGGAACTCCTCCACCCACCTGTGGTGGAGGAGCTCACTGATGACC
Organism: Anolis sagrei ordinatus; assembly: GCF_025583915.1. Taxonomy (NCBI): domain Eukaryota; kingdom Metazoa; phylum Chordata; class Lepidosauria; order Squamata; family Anolidae; genus Anolis; species Anolis sagrei. The sequence continues at coordinate 18,390,402 of NW_026844366.1, read as the reverse complement.
CAGCAGCTCGGTGTCGCGATTTCGCACACCATTTTGCAGGTAAAGTCGCTCAGATACGCCTTGAGCTCGACTCCAATTCCATCGCAGTGCCTGAAGAGGTGACGGAGGCATCTGCTTGTCCAATTTTGTGGGATTCTTTTAGGCTTGTTCTTCCTGAAACCGTAGAGGAGGTTCTTGGGGCTGTGAGGGCGACCACCTCACCTCTAGACCCATGCCCATCTTGGCTCATTAAATCAGCCAGGGAGGGGTTGGTTGACTGGTTTGTATTGATTGTCAATGCATCGTTGGAGCAAGGGATTTTTCCATCTGGTTTGAAACAGGCTGTGGTTCGTCCACTCCTCAAAAAGGCGTCCCTTGACTCCACGGTGCTGAGTAACTACAGACCAGTCTCCAACCTCCCTTTCTTGGGTAAGGTGCTGGAGCGAGTGGTCGCCTCGCAGCTCCAGAGCTTCCTAGACGATACCAACTACCTAGATCAGTCACAGTCTGGTTTCAGGCCTGGTCATGGCACCGAGACAGCCTTGGTCGCCTTGGTGGATGACCTCCGTAGAGGACTGGACAGGGGGAGTGTGACCCTGCTGATCCTCTTGGACATCTCAGCGGCTTTCGATACCATCGATCATGGTATCCTTCTGGGTCGACTCTCTGGGATGGGTCTCGGGGGCACGGTTTTGTCATGGCTCCGATCCTTCCTGGAGGGTCGATCCCAGATTGTGAAGATGGGAGACGCCTGTTCGGACCCCTGGTCTTTGATCTGTGGGGTCCCGCAAGGCTCTATTTTGTCTCCCATGCTTTTAACATCTACATGAAACCACTGGGAGAGGTCATCTGGAGTTTTGGAGTTAGGTGCCATCTCTACGCAGATGACACACAACTCTACTACTCCTTTCCACCTAATTCCAAGGAGGCTCCTCGGGTGCTGGACGAGTGCCTGGCCGCTGTGTCAATCTGGATGAGGAAGAGCAAGCTGAAGATCAATCCCGACAAGACAGAGGTCCTCCTGGTCGATCGAAAACCGGACCGGGGTATAGGGTGGCTACCTGTGCTGGACGGGGTTACACTCCCCCTGAAGTCTCAGGTCCGCAGTTTGGGTGTCCTCCTGGATTCTTCGCTCACACTTGAGGCTCAGGTGTCGGCGGTATCCGGGAGGGCCTTTGCACAATTGAGACTTGTGCGTCAACTGCGACCGTACCTCGTGAAGGCTGATCTGGCCGGGGTGGTCCACGCCTTGGTCACCTCTAGAATGGATTACTGCAATGCGCTCTACGTGGGGCTGCCCTTGAAGACGGCTCGGAAACTTCAATTGGTCCAGCGGGCAGCAGCTAGGATGCTAACTGGAGCTCATTATCAAGAGAGGTCTACCCCTCTGTTTAAGGAGCTCCACTGGCTGCCATTTATTTTCCGAGCCCAATTCAAGGTGCAGGTGCTCACCTACAAAGCCCTGAACGGTTTGGGACCACCCTACCTGCGTGACCGCATCTCCATCTACGAACCCACACGCTCGCTCCGGTCATCTGGGGAGGCCCTGCTCGTGATCCCACCTATGTCGCAAGCGCGCTTGGTGGGGACACGGGACAGGGCTTTCTCTGTGGCGGCCCCCCGACTTTGGAATGCCCTTCCAAAAGAGCTTCGTCAGGCCCCTACTCTAGCAGTTTTCAGAAGGAACCTAAAAACTTGGCTGTTCCGATGTGCCTTCGCAGATTAGGAATCCCCCATCCCAAGTCCTTGAAGCACTTTAGCACAACCAATGTTGCTGCACACCGCACTTTTAATCCTACGTTCCTCCTGCCATCTCAGCACTTTTACCCTGTACCCCATTGCGCCGGCCGAACCAGTTTTAATAGTGTCTTGATGTATTGATGTATCATCATTGTTGTTATTTTGCTTAATTGTTGATTTGCTTTGTTTATTGTTGTGTTATGTTTTCTATTGTATTGTGTTTTGAGGCTTCGGCCTGTGTAAGCCGCATCGAGTCCTTCGGGAGATGCTAGCGGGGTACAAATAAAGTTAATAATAATAATAATAATAATCTTCTTTGTTCCTTTTCTTTCCCTTAGCTCTAAGCCCAAAAGTGTGGGGTTTTTTTTAGTCCAAACTTAATTATTTTAAGTTGGATAATGGGCAACGTGGAAGTCCCTGAACAGACTCAGAAGTGGAATGGGCAGATCAAAAGACAACCTGGCAAAATGGCACTACCTATAAGAATCCTCCACCTTGTGTGATTGTGGAGCAGAACGAACAAATCTGTATGCTTGCCCATAGAGCCCTGCCTCATGCACAGAGGACCATTTAAAGCTACAATGTGCTCATTGTTGCCCGTTTTTGGTATAAAATTTAGCCACTTGTGCTCCCTCTACTTATCAGTTTTATACCTATTTATGCAATGATTTTGACACAAAATAAATAAAAAGTTGGATAATGAAAGTTATGTGTGCCATGTTTGTTCGAAATCCATCAAGCCCATCAAGCTGTGTTCGATAAATAAACCAACAAACGTATATACATTTGTACATACAGTACATACTTTATCTTTTATGTATATAGATTTTTTTTATAATTTTGTGCATGAAACAATTTTTTTGTTAACTGAATTATCTCAGCTACCCATGCGGACAATTTCAGCTTATTTAGAATTTTGAATAAAGAACACTAAACTTGCAATTATAACCAAAACATAGAAGTACAAACATTCTGGGCCTTACCAAAAAAGTTTCATTATAACCTCAAAAAACCCTTACATTCTAATTGAAATTCCCTGGAGAGATAATTATGTAGTCTTACTTTGAACCGATGTATTTTAAAATGCTACAAAGAAGCAAATGTGTACTTTTTGTTATTCCTGTAGATAGTCGATACCAGTGTTGCGGTCCTCATTTAGTTTAGACAAGCAGACTATTGCAGTTTAGAAGCAGGTGCAAAATTATGTGAAAAATCCAGAGGGAAGGTCATGCCTCTGAACACTTTGATGTATGATTCATAAGCAGCAATTATGATGCAGAAGCCATTGATTTAAAAGTGGGCTATATTGATGATAATACTGAAGGCAAAAAAATGTGGGTTTTTTTAACTTCACAGAAAAGAATTATTTTATACATCATAAGGATTACTATTAGGAATGTTTTTATGACATTTCCCCTACACGTTTTGATTCAAAAAGTCATACACTAAATTATTTAATGCAAAACTTTAAAATAGGTATTAGGTGGTACTGCGTAATAAGGTGCACTTATGCACAAAATATATAAGCAGTCAATATACACCCAATCTCTTCACAATCCAATAAAATAGATTTAAAAGCTAATTTCCAAACTGGGGGTTTAAGAATGCTGTTAAGCACAGACAGTATAATCAGGTGGTGAGGCGTAAAACCATCCTAATGTTCATGAATCTAAAGTAAATTTTAGCACAAAAGAAAAGGAATAGGTGAGATCTGAAGGACAGCATTCAACAGTACACATCTAGTTGCTACGCTATTACTAGTGTATATTTACTACGGAATGAAGTATATCAGCTCTCCTCCCATAATGCTGCCCTTGGGAAATACTCCACCACTTTTCCAGAGAAAGAGACATCTTCCAGATACGAATGAGAACTTTTAGTGCAAATAGGCAGAGTATATTTGGATGCCAATTTGGTTAGCTTCAAATGTAGATTGATTGAATGGAGAATAGATGTTACATAGACTCTTATGTAGTTGGTGTTGGGAAGGGGACTTATTGAAATAATATGTGGATGAAGACAGAGCAGAAGGATGGTTTGTGTGTTGAAAAGTGAGATTATGTCAGGGTTGTTTGCATGTTGTACTAAAATTAGTCCATTTATTTATTTATTTACAGTATTTATATTCTGCCCTTCTCACCCTGAAGGGAACTCAGGTTGGATCACAGAACACACATATGGGCAAACATTCAGTGCCGTTTTATACACAACTAGACAGACAATTATACATAGATAAGAGGTATATATATCAGCTTTCCCCATCTTTCTGGCATCTTGGAAGGTGTTGTGCTCGATTCCGGCTACGAGGGGGGCGGGCGGTGCTGTCACTCCATCTCCCTGCCGAAGAGGTAGTTTGTAACTTTCTACTTTTGGGTTCAATCACCGGCATTCCTTCTGGACACCTAAGAATACCTCCTTTGCTTTTTCAATGAGTGGTACCTATTTATCTAATCACATTTTTGCTTTCGAACCGCTAGGTGGGCAGAAGCTGGGCTAAGGCCAGGAGCTCACCCCAACCCAGCTTCGAACTGGCAGCCTTTCAATTGACAAGATTGACTACAGCTGGTGTTTAAACTGCTGTGCTAAAGCCGGCTCTATAGTTATTAAAATAAATATACTATAAACACATAACACTGATATCATATTACATATATATCAGTCAAAAGTATGTTTGTCTGTCTGCCGAACAAAGGCCATTGTTAGATGAGGTGGCCCTAGGTGATGTCACTGGATTGGCTGTTACTAGGTGAAGTAGCCCTCTATGATGTCATTGGAAAAGAAAGGTGATGTGTATGAGAGAAAGAAAGAAAACAGCCACAAGAAAGGGCTATGTTGCCATTGAGACATTGTGAGGTAGGCTGGAGAAGGGAAAGAAAGAAAAAAAGAAAAGGAGGGAGGGAGGAGGAAGGAAGAGAAAGGAAAGGAGAAAAGGTACGAGGATGGAAAGAGAAAGGGAAGGCAGAGGGGCAGCAGCCACTCCAACACCTGTCCAATGACAGGTGTGTGTGTGTGTGTGTGTGTATGTGTATGTGTGTGTGTATGTGTATGTGTGTGTATATATATATATATATATATATATATATATATATATATATATATAGACAGACAGACTAGTGGTCATATATCAGTGTTTTGATAGTCTTAGAGTCTAAAAGCAAAACATATAGCAAATGTACAAAGAAGACCTCTATATAGATTTTATAGATTTTACAGCAAGTCTTCCAGATGTTTTAGCATAACATCTCTAAGCCCACACTGCAAAAGATGAGCAACTGAGATGTGGACTTCAAAAACTTTGGAAAAATAAAGAATTTCTACTATGTTGTCATTGTTGTAAGACTTGCAAACCCTTTTTTCTGGTCCCAAAGTTTAGCTCTGGAGCCACCATGTTTATAAAGTTCAGCAGGATTAGAGAGAATATCCCAGGTTCCTAACCTTTACAAGTCTATTCAAACTTACACTGAAGTCAATAATAATGTTTATTCACGTACAAAATCTGAAGGAGAAAAAATAATATGCTTTGACCAGTTTGATTTCTTATAAATCTCTATGCCATTTGCTAATTTTCTTTTGCCAAAATTTTAAGTTATTGACGACTAAATTATTCTCTATATGTACAAAGTGCTGAACTATGTCAGTAATTCTCTCATGTCAACTTGGGGTACTGAAATAACTCCAAATGAACTGCATAAAATAAGGTACACTTACAAACCAATATTGAAATTTTTGTTTATGCAAATCTTGAGACAATATTTATACAATATTAAAACGAAAACAGGTTGAAAAACAGCTTCTGAAATGAATAGTTCTGGTTCCAACATGCACAAATAATTTAGCACTAAGCACAAACAGAAAAAAATACACAGACATGTATTTAAAATAAACAATTTTATTAGCAGCAGGATTTTTTCACAATTGCTCTGTTGTAATTGAGAAGTTTCTCAACTGAGAGTTACATGAAAACACCATATATGTTTATTTCCATTATTATTCATAGTTTGTACTGACTAATCATTGGATCATCTGAAGTTTGCTCATTTCATAATCAACAGGTTCTGTAATTTTTTTAATTTACCCTTAGTCCACAAAATACCACCCTGAAGTCTGCCGTACTGTTGAAAATGCATGTAATGTCCCTGTGGCATGATTGAGCAGAAACTATACAATGTTTTTTCACTGAAGTAGAATGTTTTCATCTAGCAACTAGTCTGGATGACACTGGAATATGTTGCATTTCTGTGCTTTCTGATGCATAGATTTTATGCATTATATACTAATCAAAATTGAAAAAAATAATTTTAGCAGAGCAAAGCAGTATTAGGTTTCACCTTTAATTAAAAAAATCAAGGAAAAAATAACTTGGAGACACAGATTCACTCTTAAGTTCTTGGTTTTATATAAATAAAGTATACAGATACACTCAAAAATAATGCAGCAGTATTTGACATACAGTTAACCCTTCACATTTGCTGGTGTCAGGGGCATAGGTCCCCCACAAATATGGAAAAAAGTAAATAAAAACCATTTTTTTAACTTGAGAGAACAAGGAATCTCTACATTCCATGGCTTAAAGGTCCTAAAGATTCCTAGAGGTACTCTCTCTAGAAATCTCAAGGTCTTGAAATACAATTCTATGGTCAACTTTTGGTGGAAGTTGACCACAGAGTTGTACTGGAAGACTAAGAGAATCCTAGAGAGTAACCAAATCTGGGAAGAATAAAATCAACTAAAGTTAAACCCTCAAATCTAGAGGACTATCTGCATACCTGGCATACATGTTTTCCTAATACAGTTAAAAAATGTAACCAGATTCTGCCCAGAAAGAAAATGAGTGCATTTCCTATGCCATGTTATCCATCTTGTCTTCAATAATGATATTAAATTCATACCAAGACTTAGTCCATGCCCTTCTACAGAAAACCCTGAAGGCCGATTATACCTAATCTCAGGACCTGGTACATAATGTGAAGGTCTTTAAAACATCAGATACAGCAGTTTAGTATGAGAAAGGCAGCTATGTGAGACTACAATGCACAATGAGCCAAACTCGTAAAAAAAGTGTGTTCTAAAAAAATAAAGTATCTCTTTTTATCTTTATGTTTTAAGGTGTTAACACCAACTTGCTGACATTTTCTATTGGATGGAGATCACTGTGAGGTCTTCACTTGGTACATAAGCACATCTATCTGCTAATCATCATCACTATCACCATCTGCTTGCAGGTCAAGATGGCAATTAACACACTGCAGCTTGTATTAAGTACAGCCTTATCCCAATGTTAGCTTGCAATTAGTAGAATGCTGCCACCTAAAGCTAATCCTTAATCACAAACAGAATAATATGAGTTGCACCAATGTCACAGGCATACTCCAACTGGGACCAACATCAACTTTCAGCCTTTAAAGGGAAATAGCATCAATTGACTTTATAGAGGAAGACCCAATTGGATTTGGTATCATCTAGCTTCATATTTAAGAAACGTAGAAACAGGGCTGTAATGCAGATACCGGGAAAGGCGAAATTCTTTTACCACATATCACCAATGCTGTGACTGGATAGTTTTCTACTTTAGTCTTTTTTCAGCCAAAGCCTCTTCCAAGCTTTCACAAATGCCACTCGTCCCATCAGAAAAGTGATGGTAAAATTCCGTTTGTACCAATCCCTACATACAAAAAGAGAAGTAATAACTTTTAATGAGCTATTTTGAAATCCTTACTGGCAATAAAAAAATTATCCAAAAGTGTTGATCAAAGCTCCTTTTACACAACTGCAGATGAAAGTTAATTAAGACCATAGATACTTCTAGTTTTTCAAGTACCAAAAAAGGCCCCAGTGTGAAATCTATGCATGTATAATGCATAGCCTCAGGCAAATAGCTACATATTTCCGAAACAGGCATTAAAGGACAAGTGATTACTAATTATATCAGCAATTATATAAGCCGTAGTAATGAAATGCTATACCAATACAGGGAAGAAAGAATTAGATTACAGCACACCTAAGCGGTGTTTCATGATGCAGGAAAAACTAAACAAATGAAGTCAAAACATTTGATCCAGCATATCAAACCATTTTGTCTATGAAATATGTTTATCCAGGGCAGATTTTTTCAAGGGCACTTTCAATGGCAGAGGAGCAGTAGGCAGTTTTGTCAACTCCTTTCCCCTCCTTTGTGCCTTCTGAAAATGCTATTGAATCTTGAAACTTGTAGTTTGGTGAGGTACTAGCACTCTCTGGCAGAGGAAGCTAAAGATCTTGTAAACCTACAACTCTCAGGATTCCACTGCATTAATCTATTTATTTATTTGCTGCATTTATTGACCGCCGCTCTCAGCCCTAGGGCGACTCGCGGCGGTGTACAACATATAAAAACAGTTTACAAAAGAGCAAAACAGGAAATCAACACAACAGTAATACACAATAATCTAAATTACACTAAATAATCCGCTCCGTCGCATCATAGAATCATAACCAGTATCGTAATCCATAATTCCGTTCCAGTTGTCAATTACCAGTTGCCGTTGGCAATTACCAGTTGGCAATCAAAGTGGTGGGAAATTGCTTCATTCATGTAGATGCATCACAGATTGAAGATGATTATTTCACTTATCAGCTGAGTAATCCTTAAAATTTGGATCACACCAAAAGGAGACCAAACCCAGTTTTTTTTAAAGAGCTAATGTACTAACCAGCCTTGAACTTACACAAAAATGTCTGGAATGTCAGTCTAATGCTAAATACCAAAGTGGTAAAGACAGATTCATAAATGTGAATTCTTTAGAGAGAAATATCAGAATGTAAAATGTTTGCTCTGTAAATACCCAAAATAGTTTGAGGACAAGTCTTAAACATTATTACAGTCATTAAGTTGATCCCATTAGCTAAACAGGAAGTTGGGTGATCATGTCATCAGTTGGGGGCCCCTCCCCCCAGCACCAACTGCTGCTCTGGGCCAGAGTGAAGAGACAGGGGGCCAGGGGACAGTTCCACCTTGTCTCCTGTGCTATGCTTATAATATAACATAATATAATATAATATTTTGTATATACATATAATATTTATAATACTATAATGTAATACAATATAATACTACTACTAATAATATGATATTATAATTTTATATTTTATATTACATGTAATATTACTAATAATATTACAATATAATGGTATAGTACAATATAGTAATATATAATACTGATATTGTACTGTGATAATAATATAATATATTGTATTAATATATATCTTATAAGCCGCTTTGAGTCCCCTTTGGGGTGAGAAGGGCGGCATATAAATGTCGTGAATAAATAAAATAAATAAATGTGATCAAGCATAACAGACAAACACTGTAAAATACAGTATATTGTAGTATTATTAATATGACTACACTGCAGTATTCATTTTTAAAATCTCAAAGCTGTTTTTAATTGATGCAATAAAACTAGTGATTAAAATTAAAAATCCACCCAAAACAAACCAAGGATAAAAGCAGGTATGAACATATATTGACAAATTCAGCTAAACGTCTGCCACAGTTTCCCACCTCTGGAAGGTACTTTATCAATCCTAGGTTCTTAATTCATAGAATCATAGAGTTGGAAGAGATCTTGGTGGCCATCCAGTCCAACCTCCTGCCAAGAAGCAGGAAAATCACATTCAAATCACCCCTGACAGATTGCCATCCAGCCTCTTCTTAAAAACCTCCAAAGAAGCCTCCACCATACTCCGGGACAGAGAGTTCCACTGCTGAACAGTTCTCACCGTTAGGAAGTTCTTCCTAATGTTCAGGTGGAATCTCCTTTCCTGTAGTTTTAAGCCATTGTTTCACATCCTTGTCTCCTGGGCAGCAGAAAACAAGTCTGCCTTCTCCTCACATATTTATATATAGCCATCACGTCTCCTCTCAGCTTTCTCTTCTGCAGGCTAAACATGCCCAGCACTTTAAGCCACTCCTCATAGGGCATGTTTTCCAGATTCTTGACCATTTTAGTTGCCCTTCTCTGGACACATTCCAGCTAGTCAACATCTCCCTTCAATTGCGGTGCTCAGAACTGGACACAATGTGATTTCACGTGTGGTCTGACCAAGGCAGAATAGAGCGGTAGCATGACTTCACTGGACCAGCTGACTTCCCTGTCAGCATCTTATTATTAGTTAACTTTACCCCACCCTAGGTTTTTCTCCTATTGTACATGTTATGTTTGCCCTTAATCTTTAAAATATAAATATGAAGAAGCAATGTTTTGAAAGTGTTCAATTCCAGGAATTCTCTTCCCACATTAAAATAGCTATTTTGTGGAAAAGCAATAATAGATCATAACAAGTATATTCAGTGGTTTTCTAATCTACCCTAAGTAAGATCCCACTTACTGGATCAGAAAAAGTGGCATTGTTCAGATTCTAGCTTCTATTAAGATTCTGACTGTCGTTATCTAAGCCATAAACATCACAAAACATATCATAAAGGTTTATTCTGGAGAAACAAGCAATCCAACCAGTATTCCATTCCTCTGAGAGCAGTTCCCCAGGAAATACTTGCTAAATGGGGTTGCTATAAGGTTGAATCAAAATTCTAACTTCGTTAGTCATGCTTCATGTCCCACTGAAATTAACTCATTTAATGACCTTGAGTTAGTTCATAGAAATGTGAGATACAAACATCTACCAGTAAAGAATGACTAAGCAAGTCTGGATTTAGTCCACTGTAATAATGAGACACAACAATTGCTATCATACGCCAGAGTACTTGTGTTTCCTTGGAGTCTGATGCTTTTCAACAACAAAACCCTTTTTGGAATCACAATGAACAGCCTACATTTAAAGATATTTTCATGATACAACCTTGGGTTTTTCTATAATTAAGAGCAAGTCTTTCAATGCTATTATCAAATCAAATCCAGTCTTGAAAGGGTAGGTATGTACATATTTTTTTGTATCAATGCACACACATATATTGAAGATTAATACTGAATCTGTGTCCTTTTAATCTTCTGCAATGAAATAATCATATTTTACTACTTTTAGATCACCTTTTACTCTATTTGGTATTGTGTAAATGTTTGAGTGTTGTTTCATTATTATTTTACCTTCTCCTTTTTCAAAACTCCTTAGACAGGATGTAATTTAAAGATATGATAAAATGCCTAAAACGACGCTATATATGTGGCTATGCTGAAAGCCATATCAAGCTCAATATGATTCACTTCAAGGTGCATACAGGTCTGCAGCCAAAGTAAATAAATGCTGTGCTAGTATGTACAAGGGAGTTGCTCTATTTCCTGATTAACAATTAATGCTGCCTTCCCATCTCTCTTGCCTTTCGAGTCTGTGGAGATGGTTAAGCCTTTTAAATTTCTGATTGGTAGACAGTATAACAGGCTATTAATAATAGATGGCAAAGCAAAGATTCTTATTATTAATGGAGTAATGATTTTGCAAAACACATGCAGAATGGTGTTCGATTTGGATGTATATGCAAACGCAGCATATAGCTTTACAATTAGTTAGACCAGGTTGGTCACATTATAACTCCTATCAGACTGCAAAGCCTATCAGTTGTATCTTAGCATAGCCAATGATAGGGAATACTTGAGCAATGCAGTTCAATAGCATTTGAAGGTCTACATTTTAGACGAAATGTTGACTATACTCCTAAATGAGCAAAAGAAGTTATGGTGCCATGGAAGATCTCAGGGAAACTTGGAAGCCCATACTCCTGTCAAAGAAGAATTTTATCTCAAATGCTCCTTTTTAATATATTCTAGGGAGTATGGAGGACAAATCTGTGACATCTTGGGGCCCTTTCACATAGCCCTATATCCCAGAATATCAAGGCAGAAAATCCCACAATATCTGCTTTGAACTGGGTTATCTGAGTCCACAATGCCATATGTTCCCGTTTAAAGCATACGTGGGGCCTCGGTCCTCTCTGGACTATTTTAAGCCTAGATGAATTTTTCTTTTTCAACAGGACTAGAATATAACCTCTTACTGTTGGAAAAAAAAGGCTTTTCTTGGGATTAAATGGTCCCGAGAGGAAATGTGACAAAGCTTACCCAATACTAACCCTTAGGGGTCTGAGGGACAAAAAAAAAATGGCACTAGGGTTACAAAAATGGTGCTGGGTGGGCTGTATGAGGCCAGGGAGGGACACATTCCTCTCCTAAAAACTCTTATGATGCAACCTAGGGCCCTTCCAGACAGGCCCTATATTCAAGAATCTGATACCAGGTTTTCTGCTTTAAACTGGATTATATGAGTCCACACTGCCAGATAATCTGGGATAAGCAGGAAACCTGCGATCACATTCTGGGGCATAGGGCCTGTCTGGAAAGGCCCCTATATATATCAACAGAGATTCAACTGGGTTTTGTGGGCTTGTTCCTATATACGACTATAGTCTCTCTAATGAGAAAGACCTGTTACATGCTGTGTGGAACTTCTTTTCAGGAAATATGCAAATATTTATGAGACACATATATCAATAAACAAAAACAAATATAAGCTATGTTTTGTGATCGAAAATGATATATTCAACATAATGCATCACTTAAAATAGCATGACAAAAATGATTCAATTTCTAAATGGGTCTATTATGTGAAAAAAATGTATACAAAAGGTAAAATAAATTGCTTAAAACCTTTTAAAAACCTTCCTTTTGAATTTGTTGAATCACTACTGAAAGGATCAAAAAGCAAAGGACTGCTGTCACCTTTATTCCCATAAAAGCCATCTGGCATGCTGGTACACAACAATGTGCCAAATGCAATGTGCCTTAAGGCCTTGTAATCTCTGCCTCCAGGGCTCCCAGTCTGTATTGGACACAGCAAGACACAGAAGCAGGGGTGGGTGAGGGATAAACAAAGAATGATGGGAACAGATCAATGAGGACTCAAATCTGGCAGCTGAAAATGAGCAAAGACCATAAATAAGATCCAAGAATGGTCCATGAACAGTTTTGTTAAAGGGACGAGTTGATATAAAGAAAACTGATTTGATAAACAAAGAAGTACATTTCAGGTACAAAGCCATATGCTCACCTGTTGTAGCATATATGTTTTTTAAAGTTTTTACTCAGAAAAATTCTGTAAAATTCTGCCATTTCTTCAACACCCAAGGTAGCTTTTTGGCCTAAAAAAATCAAAATCATCATTATAATCATTGTCTCTAAACCAGAATGCCTCTTACTTATGCTAGTACATACATTTAAAGACAAATGTTGCATGATCTATCATGGCAAAGTTCATATAGATTTAAATATGAATCTGCGAGATAAGGATTTTGTTGTGGGTCTTTTGCTTAGTCAAGTTTGAGCAAGTAACTATCTTTCAGCCTTTATCTTAAATACAACAGGAATGATACTGTTATGTAAATAATAAGCAGTTGCACTGTTAACACCTGTGTGGAATAATCTCTTCTCTGGAAACTGAAGGTTTGAAGTACAATAAGAAAAGGGCTACATGCAATCACTCTTGCTATAGATTTTTAAGTTGCTATAGATTTTAAAAAAATACTTTTACTCTTTAATAAACATTTCTTGCTAGGGAATTTACAAAATTTTCTGAGAAAACGGGTATTTACAAGCAGCAGCAAAAGGAATATGAGGGTAAGAGACTCTGGGAATATATGATATTAGTAAATTAATATTAAATACCTCTGGTAAGTACATTTTAAAAAAATACTCCTTCATTGCTCATTTACTCTAAAAGTACTGTGTCTATAGTATTTTATAAGGCTTAAAATCCATAACTAACCTGAATTTTTCTTTTAAGAAAGTGTAGGAACAATAATCTAACCTTTTTCATCTCTGAGCTGTAGACCTTTGGCTTTCAACCTGGAGTAAATAAATTCTTCTTTTTCCTGAAATGAGATTGGAAAAAAGGATACTGTACAGGTTGTCAGTATATCAGTTGACTCCATTTTAATCTACCCATAAATGTTACTGGATGTGGGACTTACAAAACAAACTGGATCACTAAATGCTCTTCAGTAAATAATTTATCTGAAATCCCACAAATGTAATATAACTTTGCACAGTTAAAACTTGTGTGCCAGCTGCACCTGTACCTTGAGACACCTGATTTGGCCATGGTAGTCCATGTCTTAGTCACACCCCATTTGGACTACTGCAACGCTGTCTATGTGGGGCTGCCTTTGAAGATAGTTCAGAAGCTACAGTTAAGTCAGAGATCCACAGCCAGGTTATTAACTGGGGCTCCATACAGGGAGAGAACCACTCACATGCTACAGCAGGTCCACTGGCTGCTGGTCTGCTTCTGGGCTAAATACAAATTGCTGGTTGTTACCTATAAAGCCCTAATCGAATTGGGTCCAGATTATTTATCCAACCGCATCTCCCTGTATAGACCATCTCGTGCATTGCGGTCAGCAGAGGAGGCTCTGCTTTTGGTCCCACCCCCGTCACAAGCATGGTTGGTAGGAATGAGAGAGGGGGCCTTCTCCGTGATTGCTTCCTGTCTCTGGAACTCCCTTCCTAAAGAAATAAAAATGGTCCCCACCCTCCTCTCCTTCAAAAACCTTCAGAAAATAAACTTATGCCCCTTAGCGTATGGAGAGGACTACCACACCTTAAATCAATTCCACCGGAATGCTGGCTAATTTATTAATATTTTATGGCTGGATGGTACATTTTAAAGCCCAACTGATAGGCACTTTAAATATGTTTTAATCATCTAATCTTCCAGAGTACATGTCTTTAATGCAATTAGGATATTTTTGTAATTATGCTTATTTTGAGTATTTGTATCATTCCTTTCTTATGTTATAAATTTATTCATGTCATTTTGTATTATTGTGATGTGTTCGAATTTGATTATGGCATTGAATATTCATCTTTTTGTATGGAAAGCACACCGAGTCCCCTCAAGGTGAGAGGGTGGTCTATAAATAAAATTATTATATTTATTTATTATTATTCACTGAGGTACATTCCTGTTAGGATTGAAAGGAGGAAAAATGCTACGAGCTTAGGAGACGAACATAATTAAGACAAACAAATCATATCTACTATGACAAGTGGTTAGACTGGATGGCCACTGTAGTGCTCTTCAACTCTGATTCTAAGTAAGATTTGTGCAGCAGTGCTTTACTCAGCGAAATAAAAGTGCATTAGGCCTGTTTGTCATAAATAGATACAAGGTTTTTTTTAACAAGACATCATAAAACACATTATTCTGAGGATTTATGAAGCAAATTGTTAAGAATGAATGACACACTATATAGACTAGGCATTAAAAGTTAAAAATAGATGGAAACAGCAGAAAATTCCTGTTAAGATTCCGCTTGATAATATTCCCTTCAAGCTGTTAAAAGGGTCCTAGCGCCACCAAGTGGCTTTGTATTTCCTCTGCAAGCTCACCTTTCTAAATGATATATTCTGGTTTTCCCAGAACCGTTGATTCCAAATCTGAGTTTCTTGTCTAAGCTTTCTTAGTCTTCGTTCCAAAGGGGATTCATGCTTAGGAATATAAAATATTACTGGTCGGAGGTTTGAACATCGATCAGGAGGACCAATCCAATCGTTGCAAGAATGTGAAGGAGGGCAAAAATCTGAAGTCTTAAAAAAGAAAAGAAAAACAATCAATTTTTGAAATATGAAACTATTAAAACCCATTTCTATCTTAAATTATATGAAAATTAATTAGATGTCAGTATACATTAACCACAATGAAGTCTTTGAATCTCATAGGTTTCATTCATTGCAAAAAAGGCTCCCACCAATTATATAATTTAAAAGTTGGAAGCATTTTAATAGAAATAAATTAGATTTAGATTCACCATGATTGGGTCTGCTGCACATTTAACAAAATTTGGACTTAACCTATGTTAGATTAGTGATGTAAATACATCCCTAATAAAATGTTAAATTGATAATTACATTTTTAAATGATATTCATTTCCTTTCTACCTTTCACTGCACTCTTCCACTGCAGTTTACTATATAAAACATGAAGTCATTTATACAGCAAAATTCTATCATACATAAAAATATAGTCATATTTACACCAATTTAAACAGTGATCCAGTTTTTGAATTCGCTAATTAACCAACAAGTTTCCCACTATTAATGAAAGGGTTTCTCTGTTGTTGACATTCTATGACAATTTCAACCATTCATCTGTGTTAGAATATGTGTTGTTGAAGGCTTTCATGGCTGGAATCACTGGGTTGCTGTGATTTTTCTGGGCTGCATGGCCATGTTCCAGAAGCATTCTCTTCTGACGTTTCACCCACATCTATGGCAGGCATCCTCAAAGGTTGTGAGGTCTAAGCCACCCTGTGTTAGAATAGTTTACTTAGTAGTAAATTCCATTTAAATTAAGAAATGTTTTAATAATATGGCACAGTAAGTCCCCTTACAATATTCCCCATACAGTAAGTCCCCTTACAAGATTGCAAGCATCTGCAATCTTTCATGCTTACACAAATTATATGTAAACGATTAATAATATGAACCAGTAACAAATATGACAAATATGCCTGCCCACCATCATCTATTTGGTATGTGACCTTCAGGGACTGGAAATTCTTGCTCAAACATGAAATGCCATGATATAAGTGTGTGTTTTTTTAAAATGTCAATTTCTCTGGGTTGTTGTAGGTTTTTTGGGGCTGTATAGCCATGTTCTAGAAGCATTCTCTCCTGACGTTTCACCTGCATCTGTGGCAAGCAACCTCAAAATCTCTGAGGATGCTTGCACAGATACAGGTGAAACATTAGGAGAGAATGCTTCGAGAACATGACCATACAGCCCGAAAAACCTACAACAACTCAGTGATTTCGGCCATGAAAGCCTTCGAAAATACATTGTCAATTTCTCTCTCACACACCATGGGGACCTAAAACCTGTTGACAATGGAATTTCACAATCCTCCAAAGTATTGTTTTACAAATAAAGAAAATGATGTGTTTCTCTTCATTTGCACCTGCCTTTTCAATTTTGTCTTCAACTATTTTGCACTTATAAATATTAACAATACTGAATGACTTCATTGGAAATGTTCATTTCAAATCCGAACCTGATAATGATTAGCCATTTCACAATCAGTTTATCTAGAAGCTCACAGGCATCTCAGTTTTTATGTATAGTGCAAGTCTTCATACAGAAAACTTCACATGTAGATCTTCTTTCTCTACCACTGTCAACATAGGAGATTTGTATATGCACAGCAGGCTCTGAATTTAACTAGCAGATATCAGTGCTCTTGCTATAACTGGGAAGCCACTGTTGTCCTCCCATTGATCAAGCTGCTCTTGTGATGTGACACAAATATTCTAACTATTCTGAGTAGGAAGGAAGCTCACAGAATACTATGAAATTTAGTGACTTTTGTGAGAAAACTGAAAGGTATTAATGGCTGTGAAAATATTAAAGAAGATCCTAGGGGCAGGAGGAACAGCGTTCCAAGGTCAGAGACTTCACTGGCAACTTTTTGCTCTCTAACATTTTCAGTTATAGCTCCCAGAATCTTAACAATTGACAATGGTGGCTTCTTGGAGTTGAATCCCAAAACAAAGATCTCCCCATATGAGTTAGAAAGCAGTGTACTGGAAACTACAACAACATTTTAAGCTAGGAAGTTGTGTAAAAAGTGCACATTGGGAGGAGAGGAATAGGCCTCAAAAGCAGTTGCAAGAGAAACGGTAATTGGAATGGACTGACCTGAGTAAGGATTAGCTGAATGGAAAAGATCAAAATCACAGAGTAACAGAAAAGAGAGTTATAAATACATGCACAAATTGTAGGAAAACTTCAACTAAGACCTAGTGACAAGAGCAAACATAAAGTGAATATTATATTTTGATCAGACTCTTGTATATGCTAACGTAGTGTTGCCAGCCGTTCACCAGGATCCCATCATAAGTATTCTCAATTTGCACAGAAACTTCCAAGAATACCTAAAATTGCATATTACATCCAATGACTGCTACAAGTTCTGGACCTCATTGCTCAAGGGTCTCTAAAATTTTAGAGTCATCAATGGAAGGTTTTTAAATTACATGAATAAAAATTATTACCTATTACCTATAGTTTGAACTATGGTTCATTTTTCCCAATCAGCATTTTTATTGGGTGAATTTGCTCAAATTACAGGTATATGATTTATAAGCAAAAGATTGAGAGAGTATCTAGCCAGTGTTAAAGGATGCTAGAGCTACAGTTCAGCATTATCTGAAAGACCATAAATTGCTCATCAGAAGTACAGAAATTAAACATTATTCTTCATTTAAATATCTTATGCTCATAGAAATCACATCTCACCACAAATATAAGTAAGACATTAAGTCTCAGATGTAGAGATAGCTTTATATTGGCATGAAAGCTGACAGGAAAAACATCAACTCGTTTAAAATGTGATGCGATGAGATGTTGTGATTCACTGGAAAAGATCGCAATGCTTGGTAAAGTGGAAGGTAGTGGATAAAGACTACTTTACAGGTGAATTAACTCAGTTAAGGAAGTCACGGTCCTGAGTTTGAAAGATGCAATTATGACTGTTGATAATGGTGATTTGAAGATCTTTTATTCATTTATGTGTATATGCTTTTGATTTATTTGAGTTGATTTTTACCCGCCTTTCTCCCGCACCAAGGCAAGACTCAAAGCGGCTAACAAAACATTTAAGAACATACGAAGTAAAAATTAAAACAGATTTAAACCCAGTAAGTTCCTTATAGCAACCTGATGAACTAAAACTGTCAGCGATACAACCCCAGCGATGCAACCCTAACTCAGATATTTAAAACCTTTAATTATCCCCATTCAAGTCACCTATGGACTTATAACAATTTCTTACCTACCATTTTCCTTCCCTGAAAATCCCCATTATTTTATGTAAACAGAAACTTTTCTTAATAAAAATTTATTAAAAAACAAAAAAACCCACATAAATCAGAGGTGACTTGTGGACCAACAACATTAAGGCTGAAAAATTCTACTCCCAACTTTTGTGGTCTTCTTGTTATTGAGTGGAGATAAGATGAGGCAGTTTCTGCTGGACTTAATTGTCTCCTTTTCCTTTTGTGTCATTTCTTAAATTAGACTGTAAACCAGAGGGCAGGAAGCTGTTTTGTTGTTGTTTTGCTTGTAAAATGGAATGTACAGTGATGTATTTGCTTTCAAGTCACCTGTTGACTCACGGTGACCCCATGAATTTCACAGGAATTTCTTAGGCAAGGAACACTTAGAGGTAGTTTTGTCAGTTCCTTCCCCTGAAATACAGCCTACAGCAATTGATATTCCTTGGCAGTCCTTCTGGGCTTTTCAGACTGTCACTCCACAAAGAAAAAAAAAGGAACCAAGGTCAGATCTTGTGTGTGTAAAGTCTTCTGTCAACTTATGACAATCCCCCAAAAAAATCATAGTGTTTTTGTAAGCAAGGAATATTCAGAGCTCATTTTGCCAGTTCCTTCCTCTGATGGCACTATATGAGCAGGACATGAGTCAGTGTGATTCTAGGCTGCATCAACAGTATAATGTCTAGACCAGGCACAGGCAAACTTAGGCCCTCCAGGTGTTTTGGATTTCAACTCCCACAACTGAATTGTGGGAGTTGAAGTTGAAAACCCTGGAGGGCCCAAGTTTGCCTGTGTCTGGTCTAGATTGAGAGAAGTCAGTCTCACTCTATTCTGCTTTGGTCAGACCTCACTTGGATTAACACTGTCCAGTTCTGGTCACCAGGATTCAAGAGGATATTGACAAGTTGGAACGTGTCCAGAGAAAGGTGAGCACATTATGAAAGGTTTGGAAGCCAAGACCTATGCGGAACGGCTGAGGGAGCTGGGTATGTTTAGCTTGGAAAAGAGAAGGCTGAGAAGGGGATATGATAGACATATCTGAAAGGATGTCACATTGAGAAGGGGGCAAGTTTATTTTCTGCTGCTCTGGAGACTCAGGCTGGATCCACACTGTCATATAATCCAGTTCCAGAATGCAGATGAACTGCATTATAATATTTTAATAACTATTTTAAAGGAACTTTAAGTATGGTTTTATATAATTTATGCTGAATGTTTTTATGCAAGATGTAAATTGATTGATAGGTTATGTCATTTATGTTTGTTATAATTTCGTTGTAGATGGTTTCTTTTTGGGATATGAGTGGTACATATTTGTATCTTTGAATGGATTCGGCATTGAATGTTTGTCATTTTTCGTTGTAATCCTCCCTGAGTCCCCTTGAGGAGAGAGCACAGAATACAAATAAAGATTATTATTATGGAACACTCGGTTTGCTTTTGAGACGATAAATAAATAATTAAATAAATGTGGCACTCATATAATCCAGGATAAATTCAATACAGTTAATCTACATTCTGATGCCCCTTCCACACAGCTGAATGAAATCCCACATTATTGAACTGGAATATATGGCAGCGTGGACTCAGATAACTCAGTTCAAAGCAGATATTGTGGGATTTTCTGCCTTGATATTCTGAGTTATATGGCTGTGTGGAAGGGCCCTGAAACTGGATTACTGTATATACTCGAGTATAAGCCTAGTTTTTCAGCCCCCTTTTTAGGCTGAAAAAGCCCCCCTTGACTTATACTTGAGTCAAGGTTATTTAGTATTTTACTCTGTTGTTAGTATTATTTATTATGTAATCTTTTACTCTATTTGTTATTATTATTACATTTATTATTTTACTCTATTTTTATTATTATTACATTTATTTTTCTCAATTTATTATCGTTTTATTACATTTTTATTGTACTCTATTATTATTACATGTATTATTTTACTCTATTAATATTGTGTTCTATTGATATTGTTGTTATCTGAATCTGGCATTGAATTGTTGCCATAGTTTGTAAGCCGCCCTGAGTCCCCTTCGGGGTGAGAAGGGTAGGGTATAAGTATAGTAAATAAATAAATAAATAATAAATTATTATATTTACATTATATTGCTCCATTATTATTTTATTACATTTATTATTTTATTCTATTATTATTACTATTATTATTATTGTTATTACATTTGTTATTTTACTCTATTATTATTGTCATTCTTACATTTATTTATTTATTTATTTAAAAGCTTTGTATACCAACCTTCTCACCTCTCTTGAGGGACTTCGACCGGTTTCCAACCATAATATCACATACAGTCAATAAAACATCATAATTCATATTACAATAAAACAGCAATTACATTCAATAAATACAATGGTCGGTCGTCCCACTAAAATCGGTGTTCATCATCCTCCATCCATATCTCAGGGTGTTGGCTCACTCGTCGAATGCCTTTCCATTATTTTACTCTATTATTATTTTTATGACATTTATTATTTTACTCTCTTTATTATTATTGGAAGGATACACAAGCACATTTACATTGAAGAAGGTTAGAATAATGGTTTAATCAGAGTTTTATCTTAAATTACAGTTTTATGTAAACATTCAAAAACATTTAACCTACTGATGCCTCAATTAATGTAATTGTATTGGTACCTAAACGGTTCTGGCCCAAGCTACCTATCCGAACGTATCTCTGCCTATGAACCCACCTGGACTCTAAGATCTTCTGGGGAGGCCCTGCTCTCGATCCCGCCTGCATCACAAGCACGGCTGGTGGGGACGAGGGACAGGGCCTTCTCTGTGGTGGCCCCTCGGCTGTGGAACGCCCTTCCCATGGACATTAGATCAGCCCCTTCGTTAATGGTGTTTCGAAGAAAACTAAAAACCTGGCTGTTTGAACAGGCGTTCGGTTAAACAATGCAATGTACACGATGAATATAGGAAACGGAATTATGGAAGACGAATTGGATCACGATTCTAGTTACGAGACGTTAATGTGTTGTTATTGATGTGTCATTTGTATATTATGCTGTTAATGGTTTTTAAATTTTGTATGCTGTTGGATTGACTTTTGCTCTTGTTGTAAACCGCGTTGAGTCGCCTACAAGGCTGAGAAACTGCGGTATACAAGCAAAGTAAATTAATAAATAAATAAATAAATATCATTTTTTTATTTTGAAATTGACCCATAGCTGCTGCATTTTCCACCCTCGGCTTAGTTTATTGTGGTAAAATTAGGTACCTTGGCTTATATTCGGGCCGGCTTCTACTTCAGTATATACAGTATACGGCGGCGTGGATTCAGCCTAGGACACAAGCAATGGATTTAAACTGTAGGGGAAAATATTTTAATTGTGTCACGATGTTATTGTTTATTGTCTTGCTTGATGGTTTATTATTTGCTTATGAGTTTATTGTGTATTGTATGTTGTGTTGTCTGCGGCCTTGGCCATTGTAAGCTGCATTGAGTCCTTCGGGAGATTTTGTGGGGTATAAATAAAGATAATAATAATAATAATAATCCCACCAAAACATCTGGTAGGACTTCCTGGCTGCAAGAGCTGCTCAGAAGTGGAATGTGCTGCTTTGGAGTGTGATTGAGTCTTCTCTAGAGGTTTTTAGAGAGGCAGGATGGCCATCTGTCAGGAGTGTTTGATAGTGTGTTCCTGCCTGGCAAGGGGTTGGACTGGATAGCCCTTGTGGCCTCTTCCAACTCTAGGATGCTATGAAACAAAGTATAAATGACAGCAATAAGCGTTACAACCAGTTTGTTCTCCAGAAACCTTAAACCCAAGCCGTGTTCGCCATTTTGTATCCTCATCACAACAACCCTGTGAGGTAGGCCGAGGCGGGGCCCAAACAAAGCGAGGCACTCTCTGCCCTGCCATTTACCCGGCTTTCTGAGGGAGGGGGTCCGCCACTTTTCCCCGGCCCTCCGGTGCCCGAGAAGCCCCCAGGAGACGAAGAGGAGGCAAAGCCGCCGGGCAACGGGGCCAACGCCACGCAACTTCGGAAGCTTTTGAGGAAAACGCGACTCTTTCCCACCTTGGCAGCCGCCATGATGGTTTGTGACAGCTCACGCATGCGCAAAGGAAAGGAAGAGGAGGAGCGTCACGCTGAAGCTGCTGACGCATGCGTAAGGAAAGGAGGGCTTGGAGAGCCGCTTTCTCGGCAGCTGACGCATGCGCAAAGGAAATGGTGTTGCTAGTGGGCGGGGGCGAGGTCCTCGGCAACTCACGCATGCGCAATGAAAAAAGGGATGTTTATCAGAAGTCCTAAGCCGGCTTCTTTGCAATTCACGCATGCGCAAAGAATAAAAAGAGACCGGGTTAGCCAGCGATAGAACGGGACAGAGAGTTTCATCTATGCTGATGATCGTGCCATTACTGCTCAAGCAGGGAGCTTTGAGATGGTAGAACAGAAGCTTTCAGAAGCTCTAGGTGCTCTTACTGCCTATTACAGGGAAAACCAGCTGATCCCCAACCCATCTAAAACACAGACATGTGCCTTTCATCTCAAGAACAGACAAGCATCCGAGCTCTGAAGATCACCTGGGAAGGAATCCCACTGGAGCATTGCAGCGCACCCAAATACCTGGGAGTCACTCTGGACCGTTCTCTGACCTATAAGAAGCACTGCCTGAACATCAAGCAAAAAGTGGGTGCTAGAAACAATATCATACGAAAGCTGACTGGCACAACCTGGGGATCACAACCAGATACAGTGAAGACATCTGCCTTGCGCTGTGCTACTCTGCTGCTGAGTATGCATGCCCAGTGTGGAACACATCTCACCACACTAAAACAGTGGATGTGGCTCTTAATGAGACATGCCGCATTATCACGGGGTGTCTGCGCCCTACACCACTGGAGAAATTACACTGCTTAGCCGGTATTGCACCACCTGACATCCGCCGGGAAGTAGCAGCCAATAGTGAAAGGACCAAGGCACAGACATCTCCAGCTCATCCCCTAGATCAGGGGTCCTCAAACTTTTTAAATGGAGGGCCAGGTCACAGTCCCTCAAACTGTTGGAGGGCCGGATTATAATTTGAAAAAAAAAACCACAAATAAATTCCTATGAACACTGCACATATCTTATTTGTAGTGCAAAAGCCATTTTAAAACAATACAATAATTAAAATGAAAAATAATTTTAACAAATATAAACTTATTAGTATTCCAATGAGTAGTGTGGGCCTGCTTTCGGATGATAAGATAAGATTGTTGTTGTTATTGTGTGCTTTCAAGTCGTTTCAGACTTAGGTTGACCCTGAGCGAGGGCCGGGTAAATGACCTTGGAGGGCTGTATCCGGCCCACGGGCCTTAGTTTGAGGACCCCTGTTCTAGAATCATAGAATCAAAGAGTTGGAAGAGACACCATGGGCCATCCAGTCCAACCCCCTGCCAAGAAGCAGGAATATTGCATTCAAATCACCCCTGACAGATGGCCATCCAGCCCGTTTAAAAGCTTCCAAAGAAGGAGCCTCCACCACACTCCGGGGCACAGAGTGTTTGGTTATACCCTGTTTGGGTATCAGCCAGCACGTCAACAACTTAAATCAAGAAATAGTTTTCTAAGATCTACAGAGACACTCGCTGGAACACCTCAGCAAGCGAGAGTCCAAAAGTGGCAGGCTCAAACCCAGAACCTCAACCAATGGCTGATACCAAATGAGAGACTCCCCCCTGGGCACACAGAAGACTGGGCAACTTGGAAGGCGCTGAACAGACTGCGCTCTGGCACCACAAGATGCAGAGCCAACCTTCAGAAATGGGGTACAAAGTGGAATCCTCGACATGCGAGTGTGGAGAGGAGCAAACCACTGACCACCTGCTGCAATGCAACCTGAGCCCTGCCACATGCACAATGGAGGACCTTCTTGCAGCAACACCAGAGGCACTCCAAGTGGCCAGATACTGGTCAAAGGACATTTAATCAACTACCAAGCTTGCAAATTCTGTGTTTTGTCTGTTTGTTTGCTTTGTTCTGTTAGAAATGTAATATAATGGACTGGTTGCTCTGACACGACAAATAAATAAATAGTACAGATATACTGCATTCTCACAAGACACAATTAGAAGTCACCATAAGATTTATATCTGTGGTTCCCAATTTTAACCAATTTTACACACACCAGCAGCTATATAAATATACTGCATTCCTTTTCTACACCAAGAAATCTAGACTATACTGGTCAAAGGACATTTAATCAACTACCAAACTCACACATTCAACTACCAAACTCACAAATTGTGTATTTTGTCTGTTTGTTTGCTTTGTTTTGTTAGAAATGTAATATAATTTGACTGGTTGTCCTGACACCACAGATAAATAAATAGACATTCACGCATGCGCAAAGACAAATCGGGCCTATCCGTGGAGTTTTTTGGCGATTTACGCGTGCGCAGAGACCAAAGGGGAATCCCTCGGCCATTCACGCATGCGTGAAGCAAAAAAAAAAAAGTAGACGAAGGGCCGTTAGTAAGTCAACGCCGGTTTCTCGCAACTCGCGCATGCGCAGAGAAAAGTGGGCGGGCTCACGAGGCCAGACCCGATTTCCTTGGCAACAGGCTTTAAAAAAAAAGCGAGGGCGGGTGTTGCTGTTGCTTTACGGCACTGTCGCGCGAGGGAAGGAGTGTTCGTCTCCTCCGCCTGGAAAGTGCCTGTCAGAGAAAGAAGGCGAGTGCGCATGCGTGTTGGGAGCCAGACTGCTTGGGTCGGGATAAAAGTAGAAGCAGGAGCCGGAGGAGGATCTCGTCTCCCTGGGGCGCCGGAGAAGAGCCCTGGGATGGCGGCGGCTGCGGTGGGAGGAGCTCCGAGGAGCCCGACCGCCTGCTTTTGGGGCCCGTGCTGACAGGAGAGAGCGTGGGGACGGCGGGGAAGGTAAGAGGGAAAGCCCCGGCTGACGTACTTTGTGGGAACTGCATGCATTTGAAGGGGATTTAGTCTCACAGTGTTTTCTGTTGGTCATGGGAGTTCTGTGTGGGAAGTTTGGCCCAATTTTGTCCGAATGCTCTGATTGTGGGTAAACTATAAATCCCAGCAAACTACAACTCCCAAATGTCAAGGTCTGTTTCCCCCCAAACTCCTCCAGTCTTCACATTTGGGCATATTGAGTATTCGTGCCAAGTTTGGTCCAGATCCATCATTGTTTGAGTCCACAGTGCTCTCTGGATGTAGGTGAACTACAACTCCAAAACTCAAGGTCAATGTCCACCAAACCCTTCCAGTATTTTCTGTTGGTCATGGGGGTTCTGTGTGGGAAGTTTGGCCCAATTTTGTCGTTTGTGGGACCCCGAATGCTCTGATTGTTGGTGAACTATAAATCCCAGCAAACTACAACTCCCAAATGTCAAGGTCTGTTTTTCCCCAAACTCCACCAGTCTTCCCATTTGGGCATGCTGAGTATCCATGCCAAGTTTGGTCCAGATGCATCATTGAGTCCACAGTGCTCTCTGGATGTGGGTAAACTATAAATCCCAGCAAACTACAACTCCCAAATGTCAAGGTCTGTTTTCCCCCAAACTCCACCAGTCTTCACATTTGGGCATGCTGAGTATTCGTGCCAAGTTTGGTCCAGATCCATCATTGTTTGAGTCCACAGTGCTCTCTGGATGTAGGTGAACTATTATTATTTATTTATTTATTTATTTATTTATTTACTGTACTTGTATACCGCCGTTTCTCAGCCTAGCTGGCGACTCAACGCGGTTTACAACAAGATACACAATCCACAATATACAATTTAAAACCATAGAAAACATAATACCCAATATTGACACATAAATCGCTATTCAATGCATCTCTTAACTAAAATCGTGGTGCAATTTCGTCATCCATATTACCAATCTATAATCGTCCCATTCATTGCACCGAGTTAACCAAATGCCTGCTCGAACATCCAGGTTTTTAATCTTCTTCGGAACACCATCAGCGAGGGGGCTGATCTTACCTCCATGGGAAGGGCGTTCCACAGCCGGGCCGCACCTGTGAAGCAGGCGGGATAGAGAGCAGGGCCTCCCCAGCAGATCTTAGGGTCCTGGTGGGCTGATAGGCCGAGATACGTTCGGATAGATAGGTTGGGCCAGAACCGTTTAGGGCTTTAAAGGCCAACACCAGCACTTTGAATTGAGCCCGGTAGCAAATTATAACTTTATTTGTACCCCACTAGCATCTCCCGAGGGATTCGATGCGGCTTACACAGGCCGAAGCCTCAAAAAACACAATACAACAATACAATACCCAAGCAAATTAAAAACAGTTAAGCAGGAAAACAATAACAGTGACAATACAACAAAACACTATTAAAACTGGGCCGGCCGAAATAGGGGTACAGGGTTAAAAGTGCTGATGTGGCAGGAGGGATGTGGGATTAAATATAAGTGCGGTGTGCAGTGTGCAGTGATCTTGGTTCTACTAAGGTGCTTCTAGGATTTGGTACTGGAGGTTCCTAATCTGAAAAGGCACATCGGAACAGCCAGGTTTTCAATTCCTTCCTGAAGACTGCCAGCGTACAACTCCAAAAGTCAATATACACCAAACCCTTCTAATATTTTCTGTTGGTCATGGGGGTTCTGTGTGGGAAGTTTGGCCCAATTTTGTCATTTGTGGGACTCCAAATGCTCTGATTGTGGGTAAACTATAAATCCCAGCAAACTACAACTCCCAAATGTCAAGGTCTGTTTCCCCCCAAACTCCACCAGTGTTCAGATTTGGGCATGCTGAGTATCCATGCCATGTTTGGTCCAAATCCATCATTGTTTGAGTCCACAGTGCTTTCTGGATGTAGGTGAACTACAACTCCAAAAGTCAAGGTCAATGCCCACCAAACCCTTCCAGTATTTTCTGTTGGTCATGGGAGTTCTGTGTGGGAAGTTTGGCCCAATTTCGTCGTTTGTGGGGCTCAGAATACTCTGATTGAGGGTAAAATATAAATCCCAGCAAACTACAATTCCCAAATGTCAAGGTCTGTTTTCCCCCAAACTCCACCAGTCTTCACATTTGGGCGTGCTGAGTATCCATGCCAAGTTTGGGAGTTCTGTTTGGGAGTTCTGTGTGCCAAATGATGGAATTGCTTCAATTCCATCATTTGTGGAGTTCAGAATGCTCTTTGATTGTAGGTGAACTATAAATCCCAGCAACTACGACTCCCAAATGACGAAATCAACCCCCCCAACCCAACCAGTATTCAGATTTGGGCATATCGGGTATTTGTGCCAAATTTGGTCCAGAGAAGGAAAATACATCCTGCATATTAGATATTTATATTACAATTCATAACAGTAGCAATATTACTGTTATGAATTAGCAACAAAAATAATTTTATGATTGGGGGTCACCACAACATGAGGAACTGTATTAAGGGGTCACAGTATTGGGAAGGTTGAGAACCACTGGTATAAAGGGAAATGAAGGGTTTGCCTCATTTAATAGAAAATAAAGGGGGGTTCATCTATAAGTAAGTGTAAAGGGAAATAAAGAGGGGCTACATCTACTCCTGCACTATGAAGGGAAATAAAGGGTTCATATATAAGTGTAAAGGGAAATAAAAGGGGGTTCATCTAATATAAAGGAAAATAAAGAAAGGGTTATTTGTCGAAGGCTTTCATGGCCGGAATCACTGGGTTGCTGTGAATTTTCCAGGTTTGTAGGGCCATGTTCTAGAAGCATTTTCTCCTGACGTTTCACCCACATCTATGGCAGGCATCCTCAGAGGTTGAGGAATCTGTTGGAAGCTAGGCAAATGAAGTTTATATATCTGTGGAATGTCCAGGGTGGGAGAAAGAACTATTGTCTGCTTGGGGCAGGTGTGAATGCTGCAATTGTCACCTTGATTAATGGCCTTGCAGCTTCAAAGCCTGACTGGTTGCTGCCAGAGGGAGAGAGGATGCTTGCCAAAGATGCAGGAGATACGTCAGGAGAGAATGCCTCTAGAACATGGCCATATAGCCTGAAAAAACCTACAACAACCCAGAAATTTTATTTATTTATACCCCGCCATTCCCTACCCCAAAGGGGACTCAAGGCGGCTTAACAACAGAGACAATTATTCAATGTCAAACACATACAATTCCAAAATTAAGGATTAAAAGTAACACATTATTTAAAATAATTACACATCATATTAAAACCACACCATCTATAATCGTTCACCTAAAATGGGTTCACCTAGTATAAATAAATAAATAGTATTGAGCATGCATGGGCAAACTTCGGCCCTCCCTCCAGGTGTTTTGGACTTCAACTCCCACAATTGGTATAAAGGGGATCATCTTGGTTCTCAACCTGGGGTCCCCAGATGTTTTTGGCCTACAACTCCCAAAAATCCTAACAACTGGTAAACTGGCTGGGATATCTGGGAGTTGTAGGCCCAAAACTTCTGGGGACCCCAGGTTGAGAACCACTAAGGGGGATCATCTATTAGTATAAAGGGAAATAAAGGGGGTGCATCTACTAGTATCAAAGACAAATGGGGAATGAATCTAGTATAAAGAAAAACAAAGGAGATGCATGTATTAATATAAAGGGGGGTTCATCTACGAATATAGGAATACGAATATAGGAGCCCTCAGTGGCGCAGTAGGTTAAACCCCTGTGCCGGCAGGACTGAAGACCGACAGGTTGCAGGTTTGAATCCAGGGAGAGCGTGGATGAGCTCCCTCTATCAGCTCCAGCTCCTCATGCAGGGACACGAGAGAAGCCTCCCACAAGGATGATAAAACATCAAAACATCCGGGCATCCCCTGGGCAACGTCCTTGCAGACGGCCTATTCCCTCACACCAGAAGCGACTTGCAGTTTTTCAAGTTGCTCCTGACACGACACAAAATAAACAAATCTACGAATATGAAAGAAAATAAAGAGGGGGGTTTATCCCTTAATATAAAGGGAAATAAAGAGGTGTTCATCTAATACAGGTGTCCACAAACTTTTTAAACAGAGGGCCAGATCACAGTCCCTCAAACAGTTGGAGGGCCGGATCATAATTTGAAGAAAAAAACAAAACCCATGAATTCCTTTGAATACTGCACATATCTTATTTGTCATGCAAAAAACTTTAAAATAATACAGTAATTAAAATGAAGAATAATTTTAACAAATATAAACTTATTAGTATTTCAATGGGAAGTGTGGGCCTGCTTTTGGCTGATGTTATAGGGTTGTTGTTATTGTTGTGTGCTTTCAAGTTGTTTCAGACTTAGGTGACTCTGAGCAAGGGCCGGGCAAATGACCTTGGAGGGCCGTATCCGGCCCCCGGGCCTTAGTTTGAGGACCCCTAATCTAATATAAAGGAAAATAGAGTTTGCCTACTAGTAAAAAGGAATTTTTATCTATTGTCGAAGTCTTTCATGGCCGGAATCACTGGGTTGTTGTAGGTTTTTTCGGGCTGTATGGCCATGTTCTAGAGGCATTCTCTCCTGACGTTTCGCCTGCATCTCTGGCAAACCTCACTACCTGTGAGGATGCTTGCCATAGATGCAGGCGAAACGTCAGGAGAGAATGCCTCTAGAACATGACCATATAGCCCGAAAAAAACTACAACAACCCAAAATTTTTATTTATATATACCCCGCCTTTCCCTACCCAGAAGGGGACTCAAGGCGGCTTAACATCAAACCCATACAATTCCAAAGTTAAGGATTAAAAGTAACATATTATTTAAAAACATTACACTACATATTAAAACCACACCTAAAATGGGTTCACCTAGTATCGATTAATAAGTAGTATTGAGCATGCATGGGCAAACTTGGGCCCTCCCTCCAGGTGTTTTGGACTTCAACTCCCACAATTCCTACCCCGGTAGGCTGTTAGGAATTGTGGGAGTTGAAGTCCAAAACACCTGGAGGGAGGGCCCAAGTTTGCCCATGCCTAGCATTGAGCCATGGTGGTTGCACCTGGGAAAGGGTTAGGGTCGCTCCCATTCTCCGTCCTGCTTTGCTCCCTCCCTGCCTCCCTCGGAACGGGATCGCCCGGCATTGTGAAGTCACGGGTGGGAGGGAGAGAGAGAGTGGGGACACCCACCGCTCGCTGCGCCTGGCTCCGCAGTGGGAAGCGGCCCGGGCTGGGGGCAGATCCCCGGTTTCCTTCCTTCCCTTCCTTTGCTGCAGGATGTAGAGCTGCTGGAGAGGGCGGGGGTCGGGCTCTGCGCGCGGGGGCTCGCTGCCCCCAAGGGGCTTCTTTCTCGCTGGGGTAAGCCAGGAGCCAAGGCTCAGTCAGGGGGCCAAGGGAGGGCATGGCAAGAGGTAGTGGCCTGCCCCAGTTTCCTAAACCCTAAACCCATTCACTCTCCCTGGTTCCCAACGTGGGGCACAGTTTAGTTTTTAAGGTTGGGGGGGGGGGGGACAACTCAAGAATGAGTTATTAACAGGGAGGTGTTTGCATTACTTATGGTTCTAGGGCAGGCCCTCCAGGTGTTTTGGACTGCCAGTAGGCTGTTAGGAATTGTGGGAGTTGTAGTCCAAATAATAATAATAATAATAATAATAATGTAATAAAACTTTATTTATACCCCGCTACCATCTCCCCAAGGGACTCGGTGCGGCTTACATGAGGCCGAGCCCAAAGTACATCAACAGTAAAAGCAATAAGAAAACAAGCAATACAGTGATATATTGTCGAAGGCTTTCATGGCCGGAATCACTCAGTTCTTGTGGGTTTTTTCGGGCTATATGGCCATGTTCTAGAGGCATTTCTCCTGACGTTTCGCCTGCATCTATGGCAGGCATCCTCAGAGGTGAGGTCTGCTGGAGCTGGGAAAAAGGGGTTTATATATCTGTGGAATGACCAGGGTGAGACAAAGGGCTTTTGTAAGTTGGACTAGGTGTGGATCTTTCAACTGCCCACCTTGATTAGCATACAATGGGCTGACTGTGCCTGGGGCAAACTCTTCTTGAAGGGTGATTAGATGTCCCTGCCTGTTTTTCTCTCTGCTGTTTTTGCTGTTGCAATTTTAGAATTTTTTAATATTGTTAGCCAGATTTTGTTCATTTTCATGGTTTCCTCCTTTCTGTTGAAATTGTCCACATGCTTGTGGATTTCAATGGCTTCTCTGTGTAGTCTGACATGGTGGTTGTTGGAGTGGTCCAGCATTTCTGTGTTCTCAAATAAAATGCTGTGTCCAGGTTGGTTCATTAGGTGCTCTGCTATGGCTGATTTCTCTGGTTGGAGTAGTCTGCAGTGCCTTTCATGTTCCTGGATTCTTGTTTGGGCGCTGCGTTTGGTGGTCCAACAGAAAGAAGAGTTTGCCCCAGGCACAGTCAGCCCATTGTATGCTAATCAAGGTGGGCAGTTGAAAGATCCACACCTAGCCCAACTTACAAAAGCCCTTTGTCTCACCCTGGTCATTCCACAGATATATAAACCCCTTTTTCCCAGCTCCAGCAGACCTCACCTCTGAGGATGCTTGCCATAGATGCAGGCGAAACGTCAGGAGAAATGCCTCTAGAACATGGCCATATAGCCCGAAAAAACCACAAGAACTGAAAATTACAACAGCACAACAACAGAGAGGAAACAAACAAGGACATCTAATCACCTCTCAACAAAAGATTGCTCCAGGCACTGCCAGGCCATCAAATGCTAATCAAGGTGGTCAGTTGAAACATTCACACCTAGCTCCAGCAGACAAGAGTCCTTTGTCCCACCCTGGTCATTCCACAGATATATAAACCCTTTTTCCTAGTTCCAACAGACCTCGCTACCTCTGAGGATACTTATTTATTATTTCGCGTATTTCTACCCCGCCCTTCTCAACCCCCAAGGGGGGACTCAGGGCGGCTTACAAAGGCACAATTCGATGCCAGCATAAACATAACAATGGATAAAACATGTAAACAGCAATTATAACAATTAAGACAGTCAGTTTATACATCGAAATCAATAAAAACAATCTAATAGCGTTCGCCACCTCAGAGTCCGTAATTCATTCCACATTGCTGTATTCGGCCCCCGGGCCTTAGTTTGAGGGCCCCTGATCTAAAACATTGTACATCAACAATAAATCAAAATACATATAGACTAAAATACATAAAAGCCAGTTCATCAAGATAAAATCATGTCCCACTCAGTCCGCATATGTGGTCGATAACTTTAGTCAGTTGCCAGTCTCTGCCATCATTCTGGGAATACCTCGTTCCATAGCCAGGATTTCACTAGCTTCCTGAAGGTCAGGAGGGAGGGGGCAGATCTGATCTCAATCAGGAGTTCCATAGCCGGGGGGCCACCACAGAAAAGGCTCTGTCTCTCATCCCCACCAGACGCAATTGGGAGGGTGGTGGGACCGAGAGCAGGGTCCCTCCAGAAAATCTTAACAGCCTTGATGTTTCATACAACAAAATAACATCACAATAAAATAAATAAACCAATCAAGTAAAATAAACAGTACAAAATAACGTAATTGAAAATAAAACACACCTGGAGGGCCGAAGTTTGCCTGTGCCTGTTCTAGGGGGTTTCACATTCAGCACTGTTAAAACTCATACAGACTGCAAAACTAATAGCAACCCAACTGGTAGGCTGTTAGGAATTGTGGGAGTTGTAGTCCAAAACACCTGGAGGGCCGAAGTTTGCCCATGCCTGTTCTAGGGTATTCACATTCAGCACTGTTAGTCTCAGAGTTACAAATATCCGACTTATAGTTAAGAACAGGGGTGAAACAACAGGAAGTGAGAAATATCTAATAATAATAATAATAATAATAATAATAATAGTAATAATAGGGAAGTGTCTGATGTGTGATTCAGTACAACAGCCAGCAGAATGATCTTGTTTGCTGTGGACTCATCTTGTTGTGTTTCAAATAATAGTAATAATAATAAAACTTAGTTTCCCATATACTTCACAACCTCTGAGGATGACTGCTATAGATGTGGGCGAAACGCCAGTAGAGAATGCTTCTGGAGCATGGCCATATATCCTGGAAAACTCATAGCAGCCCAGCCAGTAGGCTGTTAGGAATTGGTGGGAATTGTAGTCCAATATATCTGGAGGGCTGAAGTTTGCCCATCCGTGTTCTAGAGTTTTCACAGGCAGCACTGTTAGTCTCTGAGTTACAAACATCTGACTTATAGTTAAGAACGGGGGTGAAACAACACAACAGGAAGTGAGAAATATCTAATAGTAATAAAAGTAATAGTAATAAAACTTAGTTTCCAATGTACCTCACAACCTCTGAGGATGTCTGCTATAGATCTGGGCAAAATGTCAGGAGAGAATGCTTCTGGAACATGGCCATACAGCCTGGAAAACTCACAGCAACCCAATAATAAAACTTTAATTTTAACCTGCTCTCTCTCTCCAAGGGGACTCAGGAAATAAGTCTTGCCGTACTGTAGGGTTGAAATGCTGGTTACTGTTGTTTAAAGTGATGGCTCTGCAAAAACTACTTTTTAGCTGGAGGCATTAGGAGAGAGGAAAGTGGAGGCAGAGACTGACAGTATTGGTTGTATTCTCATGTATCTTATTGCTGCTGTGAGCAGGGCAAGAGTATGGGGGATGAAAACTACTCTTTTTTTTTTTACTTGCTCAGCTATTGTGTTGTCCTAGCATTTGGAGAGTGGAGCCCCAGTGGCACAGTAGGTTAAACCCCTGTGCCGGCAGGATTGAAGATCGTCAGGTCACAGGTTCAAATCTGGGGAGAGCGTGAATGAGCTCCCTCTGTTAGGTTGCAGGTTCAAATCTGGTGAGAGCACGGATGAGCTCCCTCTGTCAGCTCCAGCTCCTTACGCAGGGACAAGAGAGAAAGCCTCCCACAAGGATGGTAAAAACATCAAAACATCTTAGTGTCCCCTGGTCAATGTCCTTGCAGACAGCCAATTCTCTCACACCAGAAGCGACTTGCAGCTTCTCAAGTCGCTCCTGACACGAAAAAAAAAATTGGGAGAGTAGTGGTTTGGGAAGCAGATGGCAGTATATCATCTTTACTTTTCTTCATCAGTGCATTGGTTACTACCTTTTTCTTCACTGTGGTTTTTAAAGACAGCAAAGGGGAAACATTTTCTCATGATATAAGTCAGTCAAAGCTATTGCCTAACCTGGGAGAAAAAGCACTTCACCTTGCTTTTTTAGTTGGTCTGAATAACAGTAGGATGTTAGTGTACAAAATAAAATAAGAACTCTTAATAGACAAGAAAATGCTATCTTAGAAAGACTGGAGAAGCCACAGCCATATAAACCCT
Source organism: Anolis sagrei ordinatus (assembly GCF_025583915.1). Taxonomy (NCBI): domain Eukaryota; kingdom Metazoa; phylum Chordata; class Lepidosauria; order Squamata; family Anolidae; genus Anolis; species Anolis sagrei. The sequence goes on along the minus strand of NW_026844366.1, from coordinate 18,355,684 downwards.
GTTGCTAAAGCCAACAGATGTGGCTGCAGATTGGTATTTCCAAGATGATGCAAAACAAAAAAGTAAACATTTGAAAGAAAAACTGGGATGCTAGAGAGGGATTTCTTGGCTGTATCAACCTAATTGTGAAAGTCCTTCCATTGGAGACCCAACTGTGCTGACATTGCTCTTCCTGTTGCCCAGTTTATTCACCCAAGTATTTGAGACCTAGTAAGATCTTGGAATTTTTACTATCAGATTGCAATATTTCTTCTGATTGTGATGTTCAAATATGTTAAGGTGATTTTACTTAACTGTATCACTTTCCTGAGAGCTGCTGATACAGAACAGATTGCAAGCATTTAAATTTTAAAACCCCAGAAAATATAAACTTTATGAATATTTCCTAGCAATTCAGGTATCAATTAAATGTAACTGTGTTTTTATTTCTAGCTCTGTTGAAACTGGATGAAGAAAAATAATGGATATGGGTAATCAACATCCTGCCATCAAAAGGCTGCAAGAAATACAGAAAGAAGTGAAAGAATTGGAACCACAAGTAGCAACCTTCAGTGGTCTGTCCAGCGACAGAGCATATAAGAAACTAGAGAGAGCTTTGACTAAGCAGCTTTTTGAAATAGATTCTGTAGATGCTGAAGGCAGGGGTGATGTTCAACAAGCCAGAAAGAGGGCTGCCCAGGAAACTGAGAGACTGCTTAAAGAACTGGAACAGATTGCCAACCACCCCCAAAGACTGGAGATAGAGGCTATATTTTATGAAGCTCAAATGTTAGTGGAGCAAGAAATTGCAGCTTTTCACAAAGGAGGCAACTGTGTGACCGAGGAATTTGAAGAAGGTATTCAGGATATCATTTTTAGACTCACTCAGGTGAAAACGGGAGGGAAAATCGCTTTGCGGAAAGCCAGGTATCGCACTTTGACCAAAGTATGTGCCGTTCAGGAGATCTTGGACACTTGTACAAAACAGCAGCCCTCCCTGCCATTGTCCAGCGATGCACATCCTTCTGTTGCCAAGATTAATTCTGTCATGGTTGAAGTGAACAAAGCAAAAGGGACCCTGATTGGTGTTTTGATGGGAGTAAATAACAACGAGACCTGCAGACATTTATCTTGTGTGCTCACAGGCTTGATTGCTGATCTGGATGCCTTAGATGTCTGTGGCCGACCAGAAATAAGAAACTATCGTAAGGAAGTTGTGGAAGAGATTAACAGGTTGCAGAAATATTTGGACCTGGACGAAGAAGCTGATAGCACTTACGCTTATGATTTGGCACAAAACCGGTGCATTATAAAAATAGAAGAAATCCGCAAGAAGATGAAAGAGATTCATGCTTCCCTTTTAAAGGGCGAGAGAGCTTCAGATTTGTACCTGAGGTCAAAGACAGAGCTACAGGGGTTAATTGCTCAGTTGGATGAAGTGAGTCCTGGCAAAAATCCATGCATCCGAGAAGCCAGAAGGCGAGCAGTGATAGAAGTACAAACCCTCATTACATATATTGACTTAAAGGAGGCACTTGTCAAACGGCAAGCTTTTGTGGAACAAACAGAGGCCGAGCCTCCAGCACACAAAGCTGTTTGGCATATTCTTGGAAACGTGGCCCAAATTCAGCAAGAGGTGCTGTCATTCGATGGGAACAGAACTGATAAGAACTACATGAGACTGGAGGAACTTCTTACAAAACAGCTTCTATCTCTGGATGCTATAGACCCTCAAGGAGACGAGCGCCCCAAAGTAGCCAGGAAACAGGCAGTGAAGCTTGCACAGAATATTCTTTACTACTTGGACATGAAAACAGATGAATGGGAGTACTAAAATAAGACACTGTGTGCTAGTCCTTGCTTTGAGTTTTGCAGTCTTTGCCAACCAGTCTCCCACAAACACAACATCAGAGTTGTTTCATTTACTAATCTCTTTGAGGTCAAGTAAATGTTGGACTAGGGCATGCAGCAGCTTCTTTATGCTGTTGTATTCTGGCAGCGATAGCAGTCCACAAGGCATTTGTGTTACACTTTTTGTCACAGCCACTGCTTTCTCACCCAGAAAACTTTACATTATAATATTTGTGATCATTTGTCCAAAGCACCCTGCGTATGGTACTTCTACACTAAGAGAATGTAATCTCTCAGAGGTATTTTCTCAAATCAGACAGGGTGAAATAACTGAAGGGAAGACCTGGAGCTACTGTCTGTTAGCTATAAACCAACTTAAACATTGGAGTTGTGTGAAACAACACAATCGCAGTCCAAAGGATTAAATACAAATTACTCATTGCTTTTTTGTGTGTTTGATTTAATTTTGCTGATATTTCACCTAAGGTCTGATTTGATTACATTCAACTTGTAGTCATTTCAGCTTATTATTATGGAGTAGTGGGTAATAAAAGCGTTAGCATATAGAAATTTGTTGCAAGCTATGTGCTCTGAAGCAGTCTGCTAATTTCACAGGGTTGCTTCTGAGTCAGTAGTCTGAAGTTACAGTGATTCAGACTATTTATGCTCTTTAAGGAGAAAGTAATTATCTTTAAAAACCGGGATTACAACAGAACAAAGGAATTCTAGACATTGAAAACAGAAGTAATAAAATAGCTTGAAATAAATACCATAGAATCCCCAATTGGACCCTTGATAGCCAGCGAGGCAATCTTGTCAAATTTTGTATGCACAAAGTCATTGGCTTTTCGATGGGTGTTAGATCACTTGTCAATTGTTTCATTGCATTTTTCTGAACCCAGTGAAAAATTGTTGCTTGCTTTGTTAATGGAAAATCAAGCAAATGCTTTTATAGCTGGGTTTGGTCTGGAAATTCTAGTGCTTGTTAAAATGTCATCTGTTATTCATATTTTCCCAAACCTTTGGCTTAGTTTCTTCAGGCTACGTCCTTTACTGATAAGTGATGACAACAAGCGTTACATGTGCTTCATCTGCTCTTGCCCAGTTTTTAATCTCTTGAACCATTAGAATAACAAACTCTTTATAGTGTTTCTATTTTTAATTGTGGAATGGCTGTCTGTGTTAGGTGTCTAGAATAGGCTGCATGTAAGAAAGCTTCTTGTAGTTTTTCTTTCCCTCCTTTGTTGAGACTGACAATTTAATAACTGTGTCTGACTATATGCCTAAATGCTCTAGGCTTGAATTCAGTTTAGGTTTGTTCTTCTCTTTTGTTTGTTGATTCAGGAAGATAGACACCTGTATCAATTATAGTTTTTCAGCTGCCTTGATAATGGCTTGCAGAAATCTTGAGTAGAAAATAAAATAATAAAAGTGAAATTGGCATTTTTTCCACACAGCTTTTATAATCTAAATTGCTGGCTTGTTGAGGAGTATTTCTTTGAAATTCCTCTGTCAATGTATCAGTTCTATATAAAGCATTTTTGTCTATAAGTAGGGTTTTAATGTACAGTTAAAAGAAGCCAAATTGATCATAGGAACCAAGTGCCTTTTTAAGTGACACTTGAATAGCACCTTGTAGCTTTGACGGTTTTTAGTTGGCTTCATGGTGCTTCCCAGTGAAATGTCTTCTGTACCCTTTAAGCTATGATAGGGATTTCAAATAGTCTTGTATTTTCTGGAACACAACCTCGGCATATTACATACAACAGAGGTCAACATGATTGAGTTTATGACCTAGATTGAGGAGGTTGAGGTTAGGATTTTGCTATGTTTCCCTATCCTAATTATCTGTTCTGTGCCTCCCTTTTGCTGCTTTGAAGGAGTTATAGTGGCTCTTTCTGCATTTACTGAAAATGTTCTCTTTTTGGTTTTGGTTACCTGCTTAGAAAATCTTTTGCCAAGAAAAATGATGGCTTCATTCAGCTTCTATAGGCTTAATAGTATTGTATACTATATAATATACCATTAATTTCTTTACTGCTTTCTTTCCTGAAAATATTGTTTCTGTCTGCTAGTTTTCCCCATTTTATTTCTTTATTAATTGACTAGAATCGATGATTAAAATAATTTCACTTTCACTAGGCTTTTATTTTGGTCATAAAGGCTTTGCTCCAGAAGCTTGTGGACATGTGGATAGTGCTGCGTGTCTTGAAATTCCTACTGGTTTAATTTTCAGGACTGCTCTCCATGTTACCTTTATACCGACCTCCTTTTTGCTTACTGTTTTACCTAAATTCAGTGATATTTTACCTAATTTTTTAAACCTAAATTCAGTGATAAAGCCAACAGTCATATACAAGTTTCATACATTTTGGAGCACTTGTTTCAGGTAAGGACCTGCTGGATCAGACTGCAGATTTAATGTATATATTATTAAATATTGAACTAAGCAGTGCTGATTCAGTCCCGCCAATCTCAGAATGCTTTCTGATCCACACTAGCCTTCTGTGAATGAAGGGTGGAGGAGGTGATTTTCACAGATTTTTCCTGCATAATATCTACTTCAGAGCATGAGGATCCATTCAGAACAGTATAGGCAGTATGGCAGGATACTGTAGGATAAAGAGGAAATTTGGAAAAATTGCTGCCCTCATTGAAGCAAAGACCCTTCTGGATAAGATAAAGTTAGTAATGTCTCAGTAATAGATTCAAAGGTTTCATTCTTAACTGATGGAAATATCCTCTCTGATGAAGTCTGTTCAAGAGATGCTCCTTCTGGTTGAAAAGTGAGGAGATTCTAAGATCTAAGCCATGGTACTTTAATCTTTATCAGTTATTGTAGCTTTCAGTTTTTGTAACTGTTTAAATAGTCATATTTTATATGCCTTGAGGATACGGCTGCTCTAAAGTGATAAATGTCGACTTCCATTCTTTGGAGGCAAGTTTGAAAGTTGCAGTTATAGTGAAGGGAATACATATAAAGATATAGTTAAGAATAGGTACTGCAACAGCAACTTATTATAGGATTAAAATCCTCATTTGTCTTTAAAAAAGAAGACTTTCTAGGTCCTGAATTTAAATGTGCTGTGCTTTATACTATGTTGAGATCTTTAGTATGGCAGTATAAATCAGTATATATATTTTTTTGCATGAGAAAGAATAGTGAATTTAATAAGCTAAACCAAAAAGGAGTCTGGTATGTGGGTTGTTAAGAGATCATTGTTTTGTCCTTTTCAGAATGTACCTTTTGTATTTAATATKCAAACAGGCTATAAGAAAAAAAATGCTTCTTTCCATTTCAGTGGGATAAAAATGTTTTATGCTGGTGAATTACTCAATATTGGACCAACGGAGTCTGCATTTTGTTAAAGGCTTTCCTGTGTGCAGTGACTGTAGCACAAGAAACAAATGGATGTAATTTTGTTGAACTTTTAAGCATCATGCTGTTTATATTTTTCTGAATTATGATTGTATTGCTTTAAGAGCAGGGTTGACCCAGTCAGTCATGTTCTGATATCTTTACCAGCAAACCATGAWAGAACTGTATTTTCTTCAGTCAGTTTGGATGTAACTATTTTTTACTATGATCAGCAAACTGTTGAAAGGAYTCCCTRMACTTCCGCTTCTTTCAAGTACAATCACTGAAAGCATTAGAAATTGGTTGTGTTGTTTCTTCCGCTTTCCTTTATTTTCAGTATTTGACAATATGTTAGAACTTTATTTTCAGAATATATGTATCTATTTATTTGTATGTATAACATTGCTTTGAGCTGTACAAATTCAAAAATCAAATATTCTTAATAAAGCATTTTGAAGCTTTCTTTTTTATCATTCATTTAAAGACTAAGGTTTCTGCTTTTTATGTGTAGCATGGAGTAGTCAACAGGGTAAAATTATATTTTTTCCTGTATTGGGAGTTTTAAAATTTGGTGTGTGTGTGCTTGAATGCCATGCTTTTTAAAGGTTATAGTGAGTAGGTGCAACATCAATAATTAGCAACTACAATTTAATACCCAACTCAGTGCAAACATTTGAGCAGCTGGACTTTCTGATTAGTAGACATTTAAGAGCATCTTGGAAATTAGCTTCTAGTTTGTCCTCTATTTACAGCATTATCTTTATGAAGTGTTAAACAACTCTTCTGTATTTACTACAAATACTTTAACTCCCATGTCCTTTTTGCCTAGTAGAAAAAATTCTAGTGAAACCATGGAAGTCAATATAATGTGTGAGGATGTATTAAGGAAGTGCATCTGATAAGATGGATTCATAGAATCATAGAGTTGAAAGAGACCTCATAGCCATCCAACTCCCTGACAAGAATCAGAAAAATCGCATTCAAAGCACCCCTGATAGATGGCCATCCAACTTCTGTTTAAAAGCCTCCAAAGAAGGAGCCTCCACCACACTCCAGGGCAGAGAGTTCCACTGCTGAACAGCTCTCACAGTCAGGAAGTTCTTCTTAATATTCAGGTAGAATCTCCTTTCCTGTAGTTTGAATCCATTGTTCTGTGTCCTGGACTCTGGGGCAGCAGAAAACAAACTTTCTCCCTCTTCCCTATGACTTCCCCTCACATATTTATACATGGCCATGATGTCTCCTCTCAGCCTTCTCTTCTGCAGGCTAAACATGCCCAGCTCTTTAAGCTGCTTCTCATAGGGTTTGTTCTTCAGACCCTTGATCATTTGAGTCGCCTTCTTTTGATCACATTCCAGCTTGTCAACATCACCCTTGCATTATGGTGCCCAGGATTTGACACAGTATTCCAGATGTGGTCTGACCAAGAGAGAAGAGAGAAGAGAGACCAAGAGAGGGGTAGCATGATTTCCCTGGATCTAGACACTATATTCCTATTGATGCAGGCTAAAATCCCATTGGCTTTTAAAGCCATTGTTGGCTCATGTTTAACTTGTTGTCCACGAGGACCCCAAGATCTTTATCACACATACTGCTGTTGAGCCAGGTGTCCCCCAATCTGTAGCTTTGTATTTCATTTTTCCCCTGCCTAAGTGGAGTACCTTGCGTTTGTTCTTGTTGAGTTTTAATTTGTTAGCTTTGGCCCATCTCTAATCTGTTAATATTGTTTTGAATTCTGCTCTTATCTTCGGAGTATTGGCTATCCCTCCCAATTTGGTGTCGTCTGCAAACTTGTTAATCATGAAATCCACAAAAGTTCATGTTAAACTATAAATTAGTTGCTCTCAGTGGTGTTACTAGGTTGTGTCTCAACCTCCTTTCATGCTACAACCAAGTGCAGTAACTGTGAAAGGAAGGAGAAGGTCATCCTTTCCTTATCTGCCACATTGCAAAAGACATCCGTCCCCAAGTTACTATTTATCAGGAGAAACAGCTGGACCCAGAGAGCTGGACCAGATGATTCTGATTATTCTTCTGACTCTGTTTCTGTGAAATAAAAGATAGGGGAAAGATAAAAGTATCACATCTTCTTCCAGTTTTTGCCACAGTTAACCTCGTCAGAAGACCTTCAGGATTCAGGTGTGTATTAACTGTGAACATCTCTGAGATCCCTTGTCTTTTGTTTTATAGCACCAATGTCCATTGTCTCTCTTAAGGATGGCAAGTGTTAACTGCTTATGTACTGGTTTTGTTGCTGCATTCAAGGATAGGGTTTGTTTTTTCAGGCTCAGATGCCAAAACACTTCAGGGCAGTCTCATATACATTCTGAAAAGTAGATTCCTGTCTAAAGATTGGTATGTCCACAAAGACACCTGTGATTATTTTACCAGGGAGGAAATAGAGATAAGCTTACCTTCTGAGGAGTCAGTCAGTAATCATCTGATGTGTTTCATGGGAGTGTTTCCCCAGGAGCAAGTTTTCATATCACATAATGAGAAGACAGGAAAGCTTAGAGAAGACAATGATGCTGGGGAAAATGGAAGGAAAAAGGAAGAGGGGCCGACCAAGGGCAAGATGGATGGATAGCATCCCTGAAGTGACTGGCTTGACTCTGAAGGAGCTGGGAGATTTGGCGTGGGCTGGTCCATGAGGTTCACGAAGAGTCGGAAGCGACTGAACAATTAAGTTTTCATATATTGTTAGTATTGCTGCATTAGGAAGCGCTTATTAAGTCTCAATCTGAAATAATATAATAATAATAATAATAATAATAACTTTATTTTTATACCCTGCCTCCATCTCCCCAAAGGGACTCAGGCGGCTTACAGTGGGTTATGCCCAACAAATATAGGTTATTTATTTATTTATCGTGTCAGGAGCAACCAGACATTTGTATTACATTTTTAACAAAACAAACAAACAGACAAAACACAAAGTTTGCAAGCTTGGTAGTTGATTAAATGTCCTTTGACCAGTATCTGGCCACTTGGAGTGCCTCTGGTGTTGCCACGAGGAGGTCCTCCATTGTGCATGTAGCAGGGCTCACATTGCATTGCAGCAGGTGGTCAGTGGTTTGCTCTTCACACTCACATGCCGTGGATTCCATTTTGTAGCCCCATTTCTTAAGGTTGGCTCTGCATCTCGTGGTGCCAGAACGCAGTCTGTTCAGCGCCTTCCAAGTTGTCCAGTTTTCTGTGTGCCCAGGGGGGAGTCTCTCATTTGGTATCAGCCATTGGTTGAGGTTCTGGGTTTGAGCCTGCCACTTTTGGACTCTCGCTTGCTGGGGTGTTCCAGCGAGTGTCTCTGTCGATCTTAGAAAACTATTACAAATATAGGTTAAAAACAAGCACAGAAAATACAGGTTAAAACAAGCACAATAGAAACCAATAAAACATCATAATCAGACAACATCATAAAAAGAATATCATGGCTGAACAACAAATAATGGTTTCGGGTTCATGATTCCTAAGTGTGATGATTCCTATGTAGAGCCAAGGGAAAGTGTGTAATGTATGAAGGCTAAGCTGTTGCAACGCAACATGATAAATACCCTTTCAGAATGATCAAATATAAATGTAGAACGGTTTAGCATGATTGTTACTGTTACTACCTGTTCATATATGCCCTCATAGCCTTTTTATTTAATTTAAAATATATACCAACTTTATTCCTGTACAGGACCCATGGTGACTTGCAAGTCAAAACAAAGCGAGATTTATAATGGCCTTAATGATCTCATTTTCTGTGTTCTTGTTCTGGCAGGCAACCTTTGTCTCGATGGAACTCCTGAAGTAAACTTGCCTTTCAAGAAACGTGTTGGAAAAACTTTACGAGGGAGCAAGGCATAACTCCCAGCTGTGTCTTTATTACAGTTTGTCCTGCATCCATCATTCACAGCCTCATCTGCCAAGTACAAACCCTAACAAAGAAAATGGCTAGGGTTCTGTATACTAGCATTTCTTCACCAGGAAAGAAGTATAGTTGGTGTAGTAGTACATGGGTAGGAATCACATGACCCTCGAGGTGTTGGACTGAAACTACCAGCAGCCCTAGGCAGCATAGTCAATAATAAAGCATCTTGGGAATTGTTGTCTCAACAGCATTTGGTAGCCACATGATTTCTGTCCCACTGATGTGGAGAGTGACACTGGGAAGAGCCGGAAGCCATAGGAGTGGAATTAAAACAAGTTTGTATGCTGAAGCACAATGACTAATATTACAGGCAGTGAAAAAAAGAAAAGAAAAATGGATTCGCTAGAAAATTAGATTTCTTTTGCTAACCTAAAGCCAAATAGGTAGTCACTGAAAAATTCCCTATATGCCCTTTTACTGAGAGCATTCAAAAGAAATTACTGGGATGGTATTTTTGACAAATATAATGGATGACAGCAGTACACAGGGAATAAAGAACCTGCCAAATAGTGTTAACAATTAAAAATACAAACACACACCCAGGAATTGTACTTAAGCAGCACTGAAGATCTCCTGCATTTGTTAAATTACTGACTTTGGGCTCCACAGCCATATAACCTAGAATATCAAGACAGAAAATCCTACGGTATCTGAGTCCACACTGCCATGTATCCCAGTCCAAATCAGATAATGTGGGATTTTATTCAGCTGTGTGGAAAGGGCCTCCGGACCCTTCCACACTGTCCTATATCCCAGAATACCAAGGCATAAAATCTCACATTATTTATTTATTTACTGTATTTGTATGCCGCCTTTCTCAGCCTGCAGGCGACTCAAGGCGGTGGACTCAGATAACCCAGTTCAAAGCAGATATTGTGGGAATTTCTGCCTTGATATTCTGGGATATAGGGCTTTGTGGAAGGGCCCTTTGTGGTCTTTGATGGCTGCAGAATATCTCCTAAATTTTGCCCCTTTAAACCAGAAGATGAGTTTCCAAGGGTGACATTGCCACCTCACCTTAATGTTTACCTGCTGTCACCACTTACTCTTGATGGGTGTGTCTCTTGTAATAATGTCTAAACCACATAAAGGGCTCATTTGTTGAATGAAAAACTACCTTCCTGATTTATGAGAAGATTTCATCCCTTGCCACTACTGACAGTAATTTCTTCATATCATAGAATTAAGCAGGCATAGGCAAACTGACCATCTGGATGTTTTGGACTTTAGGAATTGTGGGAGTTGGAATCCAAAACGACTGGAGGGCTGCATTAGATATACTCAATAAATGTCCCTGATAACATTTTTCCAAAAACCATTCCAACCTTAAGAAAAGAAACACCTGGAAGCCCAACCATAAAAATTGTGGGAGTTGGAATCCAAAATGACTGGAGGGCCAGCATTTGCCCATGTCTGGCATAAAGGGTGCAGACCCATTGATCATCTTAATTAGTAAATGTTTGTTTTGGTCTCTTATTTTATATTCTAAAGGTAGAGCCTTTAACTTCTCCCAGCTTAAATCCAGCAGAAGTTTGCATTAGCTGCAAGGCTAGAACAACAAATCTTGAACTGGGTGTGGTTACAGAAGCAGAGGTGGTTTAGCTATGCCTTTGTGTGCTTATATCTAACACACTGCACATTTTATTTGTTCTGCAAATAAAGATTTGAAAAGAGCCAAAATTATACAGCTTCATTTTTATCATGACCCCCTAGGAATCATGCCATACATGGCTGTTGTGGGCTATAGAGTGATATATGCAGCTTTGTGTGTAGACTATTTTCCCAGACATTTATTAGATGAGAGTTAGAATTCTGCAGTGTGAGAAAAACAGTACATGGACTAGGAGTTGGACATCTGGGAGGGATAAAAGACACAGGGATGGGAATCAAGTCAGTTTCCAAAGAAAAGGTATAATATCATAGGTGATGCCTCTTGGCCGAATACGATTGTCTTCCAAGGATCGAGTCTTGGAGGTGGATCTTTAAGTGACTGTAGAGACTAATTCTGGATCAGCATGGACTATCACAGTGGTTCCCAACCTTTTTTTGACCAGGGATCACTCTGACCAGGAACCACTCTTCAACATTAGTACCAAAAAGGTTACGAATCAGTTTTTGGTCAACTTTAGATTCAGTTTGGTTATTTGGAGTGCTGATTCAGAAAATTGCATTGGATAGACCACATCAGCTCTAGTTTCTGATACAGAACACATGCCATCCAGTAGTGGCTATCTGCTTGCCTTCAGAAAACTATATTTAATAAGCCTCTGCACTGTAAGAGGGTTTTGTGAGGCCAGTCACTCTTGTTGCAATAATATATTAACGTTGAGGCTGTGGACCATATTTTAGTTCTTGCGGACCACAGATTGGGAACCATTGTTCTATCACAATGAGGACATCTATTTCAAATGGAAGACTTTATTTGCCCTCCTCTTAGTTTGTTTCTCCCTTTCGCCCTCCATTTGTGCCTTGTCAAAATCAATAGCACTGTTGATAACAGCTGACCTCCACTTAAGACACTCGAGGGCAAGGGATTCCCAGTTCTCGGTGTTTATGCCACATTTTCATAGGTTAGCTTTAAGCCTATCTTTAAACCTCTTGCTCTCTACCGATTATTTTCCCAGACATTTAATAAATGGGAGTTGGAGTGCTGCTGCAGTGTGAGAAAATCAGTACACGGACAGATAAGAGTTGGAAATTTGGGAAGAGTAAGATACACAGGGATGTGAACCAGGTCCGTTTTCACAGAAAAGGTGTGAGAATCCAGTGATGTAATGTTTTGATTAGACCACCAATGAACACTCAAACAGGTAAAAACATGACAAATTCACAAGGATTTTCCTTCCCTAGGCACATCTTACGGTAGTTAACAGAGATATAGAAAAGTTGCATCTGCAAGTATCTACAAGCTTTAGGAGTTCAAAGAAAGACATGTTGCTGCTCAGGCATTTATAATTTCCATCCCAGTCAGCTGGTGTTACTAGCAAGCTATGAAGAAGTAAAGCTCCCTCAGGGATTGTGATTGGTCCCTCACTGTTTCTCTTTGTCTAGCTCACTCTACTGTTATTCCATTACTGGCACAGGGATAAATTGGCAATGCTTGAAAGAAATACAAAGGAATCCAGCAGTACCTCTGAGATTGAGGAAAATGGGGTTATAGCATAGACCAGTGGTTCTCAACCTGTGGGTCCCCAGGTGTTTTGGCCTTCAGCTCCCAGAAATCCTAACAACTGGTAAACTGGATGGGATTTCTGGAAGTTGTAGGCAAAAAAAAAAAAACAAAAACCTGGGAATCCACAGGTTGAGAATCACTGGCATAGCCCTTTCTAAACTCAAGCTACTTGGTCAGATAGAGTTTATAATTCTGGCATCCCCACTCCTACTATCACCGGCCCAAAAAGCATTTTAGCAAAGAACAAACAATAACCCATCTGAAAAAAAATAACAAAATGCGGTAGAGAACCTATTCTGAGTTTTAGTATGAACTTTAAGGGAATTGTGTGATGCCCCCCCCCCACTCCAAACATCTTTAGTACCTTGGACAACTCCTTTAAAATCAAGACTAAAACCCTGTGAAGGTTTACTACCCACCAATCACTGTGAAAGTAAGATGGGAGCACCTTTCCATCCCCTTTTGATGTAAGACAACCCTTCTTCCTGCTTTATGAGGCAGAAATGGGATACTTTCAAAAGCAAACTCTATTGAAATGAATGATTTTACCAGAAGTTACCAGAGTTGCCCTGAAAGTAAATATGTTTGATCCTTTAAATTTTCTGGTGGAAATTTATAATAATTTCCACCAGAAGCATACTTATAGACTTTCCTGGAAGACCTAGAAAATTTCTAGAAAGGGATCTACTAGTATTTTGTTAGATATTGATAAGTGAAACCACAAGTACCAATCTTACAGGTTGTATTGGTTTACATCAGTAATTACAATGCCAATGATTTTGGCTTAACAACACAAGCAAAAGACTTTGAAACAGTCGAAAACCAGCTTACTAATGCCCTGAAAGATCTCTCCAGCTACTACAAAGATAACCACCTGAAGCCCAACCCTGCCAAGACACAAGCGCGTGCTTTCCACCTACATAACTGTGAAGCCAACAGGAAATTGAAAGTTACCTGGGAAGGCCAAGAGCTCGAACGCTGTTCCCATCCTAAATATCTCGGTTGCATATTAGATCGAACAGTAACATTTAGAAAACACTGCATGCAGAGGTGGCCCTAGGTAATTTTTAACATTAAGCAAACAGTACTTGCCCCCCCCCCCCAACCAATCACTGATATATATTTTCTGTTTGTGGGAGTTCTGTGTGCCATATTTGGTTCAATTCCATCATTGGTGGAGTTCAGAATGCTCTTTGATTGTAGGTGAACTATACATCCCAGTAACTACAACTCGCATATGTCAAGGTCTATTTTCCCCCAAGAGTGCCTCAAGAGGGCCCCTGGGCAAAATCAACTATACTGCAAATGCTTACTTTGCGTAATGGGTTGAGCCACCCCTGACTGCATGAATACCAAGCATAAATTCACTGTACACAACAACATCCTGTGGAAATTTACTGGTAGCACATGGAGTGTAGACCTAAATTTAATAAGAACTTCAGCCTTGGCCTTGTCTTATTCGACTCCTGAATATGCGTGCCCTGTTTGGCACAAGCCTGCCCACACAAAGCAGGTGAATATAGCACTGAATGAAACATGTAGAAATAATCACAGGATGTCTCAAACCTACACCTATTGATAGACTTTATACGCTAGCTGGCATTGCCCACCCAATGTGCAATGGGAAGTTGCTGTGAGAGAAATAAGGTTGAACACTGTGAAAGCTATCCACTGCATGGCTATCAACCTCCTTCCAGTAGACTCAAATCAAGGAGATTACATGAGAACTACCATTCCTCTTAATGTTTCTCCAGCAACAGCAAGAGCATCCCTCTGGGTAGCTAAACCAGGAAATCCCAAATGGATTCCCATAAGGGTCTGCCTCCAGAAGCAAACCAAGAATGGGCAATTTGGAAGTCCCTGAACAAACACAGAAGTGAACAGATCAAACGACAACCTGGCTAAATGGCACACATCTTGTGTGACTGTGGACCAAAACAAACAATGCAGCATCTGTATGCTTGCCCACAATGTCCTGCCTCGTGCACTGAGGAAGAACTGTTTAAAGCTACAGAAATTGTGATCGCTGTTGCCTGTTTTTGGTCTAAAATTATTTATCTACTTGTGTTCTATTTTATCAGTTTTATACCAATTTATTTATTCAATGCTTTCAACACGAGATAAAAATAAAGTAATTACAATCCCAAATTCAATTATGAAGACCAAGACAGTGGATTTGCTTTATTATCTAGCATTTGACATTCTCTTGTTACCAGAAGCCATGTCAATAAAGATATTTTTGTTCAGACTGAGTCCTTGTGAGAAGATTTATCCTTGTGAGAAGAAGGGACTGCTACCACTACAGCAAATGAGCTTGCCTTATATTGATGGCCTGTCCCACTTTCTTTTTCCGCACCCTCACCTCTCCTGGGAAATGCTCTATTTATAGAGCTCGCAGTTCTCTTCCTACAGACCGCATCAGTTGTTGTCTTCTGTTAACAGTGACAGGTCTGTCAGAAGCAATCATTTGTTTGCCATCCATGCCTGGAAAAAGGGCAAGACCTATGCCACAAACATGTATTTTGCAGAGTTATGTTGAACTGAGTTAATCAAATGACAATGGGGTTTTAAAAAATCTCAAATCCTTTTAATAACATTACAAATATACTTGTGGGTAGAAGTGCCAGATGTGTATGACTAGCTTTAGCATTCTCCAGTTGAGGCTAATTATAAAGAGTGCCAGTAGCTATTGCCCTGAAATGCCATTGAAGCACAGCTCTGTCTTTCCTACAATCACAAAATACTGCACTGTAGTTCTTGCTGCATCATTCTAATTTCTTATGATATCCTCAGCATCTTACTATATGTTTTATATCCACAGAATCTAATATGTATCTTCAGTCCCACTGAGTTCATATATTGAGAAAAAGGTGGGATGTATATATATATGAATGATATGCTTTATTAATAATTCTATGGTGGAGATTCTAAATTGGAGACGTAGATCTCTGCATGTGGAGTTACACATTGATTGTATTAAATCAGTGGTTCCCAACCTTTTTTTTTTTTTAACGAGGGACCACTTTGACCAGGGATTGCTTTGACTAGGGACTACTCTCCAACATTAGTACCTATTCCGTCTCCCAGGAGACTGGTTTGCATTGCTTTTTTTGTTGTTGTTTGGAGTGGCTGCCCCTTGCCTTTCTCTCAGGAGCTGTTGCAACCTTGCAAAGCCAGGAGTTTAACAGCCAAAGGCGGGAAAAGCCAGTTTGCAAACTCTTTGCAATGATTGGCCTAGGGAGCAAATCTTTGAGCCCACTCCTGCTCCCAGGGAAAGACTTCCATTTTGGAGTCCTCCCTGCCTGTTCAGTTCTGAAGAAGGAATCTGATGTGCTGGTGGCCAGAAAGGTAGTTCCGACAAAGCACTGCAAAAACAATTGAGTTATAGATAGGAATTGAGAACAATTGAGATATTATAGTTAGATAAGCTTAATTGAGCTATAGTTAGATAGATTATAAGAGAGTTATAGAGTATAAAGAAAAATAGATATTGAGCTTTGAGAATTGAGTTTTATAGAGTCTTATAGAGAGAGAGACTGCATTGCCTTATCTCCAAGGCTAATCTGGAGCTTAGATTGATAGGGAAAGATTTGTTCTTTCTAAAAGACAACAGCTCTGGATTAGGGTGAAGGATCCCTGGATCTCTTTGCCACTTGGGGAAAGGCTGACTCAGTAACTGGTGGAGAAGAGAAAGAAGAAATATCTATTTGGTTTATCAATTGACTGTTCTGTTTGCAACTTTGAGAAATAAATATCCTTTTTTGATGTTCAGAACTTGTAATGGACTGAGTTGCTGAGAATCTCAATCTTTTCAAGAAAAGCACCGGCAATTCGCCCAGACATAGGGAACAGCACATCATAGTTTTGTTTTTAAAAGTGTCTGGGTGTAATGGCACAGTACCCAAAGGGTTACGAATCAGTTTTTGATCAACTTTAGATTAGGTTTGGTTATTTGAGGTGCTGTTTCAGAAAATTACATTGGATAGACCACATCAGCTCTAGTTTTTGATACAAAACATATGCCATTCAGTAGTCACCATCTGTTTGCCCACAGAAAACCATTTTTAATAATCCAGAGCCGCGGACATTATTTTATGGTCTTCCAACCCACCAGTGGACCTCGGGCCCACAGGTTAGGAACCACTGTATTAAATGATCCTTATTTTGAATTATGATATTGCACAACGGAATGTGCAACCAAATACATAACCAAATTTGTAAGTGTTGTAATGTTTTCCCTGGTAATTTACAGCCCAGACATGTGTTCATTTTCAAATGCCTTATAAAAAGTGCTCCCAGCAGTTATTTTCATGGAGACAGTAAAATTTTAACATTAGAAGGAAAGTCTGGAGGTGGATAAGGACATCCATCTCCAGCAGCTCCTTTTAAGACTGATATATTTTAGCATAAGGTTTCATGAAGTGGGCTGGAAGCTTGTGAAAGCTGACACTGAAATCTGCCAGTTAGTTACAAAGGTGCTGCTAGATTTCATCCTTCCCCACATCTTTCCTTCTTTCGCCAGTTCTTCTGGCACTGTATTTCTGTCACTGTTGTGATAACTGAATCACCCACTAATTAATTACATTGGCTGACCTATATTATGAAATAGAATATGCCTGCCAACATTTCACAGATAAAAACAAGAATATTTTGGTTAAGCAACATCAGTGTGTGGCAAAAGATAGCATAAGGTATTAATGAGGATGAACACACAAGCTGAACAGACTGCGCTCTGGCACCACGAGATGCAGAGCCAACCTTAAGAAATGGGGCTACAAAGTGGAGTCCATGTGCAGGTACAACTGCACCAGGAGCTCAAATTTGGTTTGCTTTGCATTTAATGTATGTTATAGTCCTAAGTTTCAGGGACTTTGCAGATAGGTGGCTTCTTTTGGCTGCAATCATAGGGAAAGCCACCTGTCAATTATAGTTAGGTTCCCTGGTCCCGCCCCTTTTTGGATTTTTGGAGGGAATAGGAGCCTTTTTGAGTTCAGTCCACACAGAGCAGCTTTCCATGCAGGGCATAATACCAAGAGCTCCTGTAGAAAGCTTCTTCTTCTACGGCTTGGCCGGGGAGATATACAGCCTACAGCTTGGCTGGGGAGAAAAGGCCCCACAGCTTGGCTGAGGATTTTACAGCCTTACAGCTCCTTTGCTGAAGGACTTCAGCCAGCCATCACTGAAACCTGAACCCCTTCTTTTCCCCTGGAAATCTACAAAGCTCTGCTTGGTAAGGGTCATTCGCAGAAGCCAGAAGCAGTTGGTACCGGGTGCAGGGGCTCCACGCCAACAGAGGCAAGTACAGACTGCCCAGATTAGAAGTTAAGGATTTCCCCATTAGTTAATTACAGTTAAGAAGATAGTGCCTGTTCCCAGTGAACAAGATTGAGAGAGCCAATAGACTGTTAAGAAAGCTTGAAAGTACCTGTTTGTTTTCATTAATAAAGAACATTGTTGAACCTTTAAGCAATCTAAAGACTCTGTTTTAAGGAAATCCAAGGGCCTTTAATCTGAGGCAGCCCCAGCGTCCCGTTGGGCACACGGAATTTGTGTCCTGTCTACAGTCTTATGCACAGGCCCAGCGTGCAACAGCACAGTCCACAACATGCGAGCGTGGATGAAAGCAAACCACAGACCACCTATTACAATGCAGTCTGAGCCTTGCCACATGCACAATGGAGGAACTTCTTATAGAGGCACTGCAAGTGGCCAGCTACTGGTCAAAGGATATTTAGCATACTGCCAAGTTTTTGACTTTATGTTTTAAATACATTTTAACTGTACTTTCAATTTGCTTCTGACATGATAAATACCAGTAAATAAATAACATACAAGTGAGGAGAGAAAGCAGTAGTTTTCTTTTGCTTGAGCCAACTCAGAAGGACAAGATTCTCACTTCTCTTCCCACCTACAAAGGGCCCCAGATACCCCAGAATATCAAGGCAAATAATCCACAATATATGCTTTGAACTGAATTATCTAAGTCCACACTGCCATATAATCTAGGTCAGTGTGGATTTCATACAACTGTGCAGAAAGGGCTTGAGTGCAAACTACTTTTGACCTTGAACCCTGTTTGCAATAACTGAAGTAAAATGAGGACAAAGAGGAAACATAGAAGGAGGAGAGAAAAACTGGGTCACTTTAAAAGCAGCTCAAATGAATAAGAGACAGAGGATTAATGGGGACCGTCCCTTCCAAACCAGGACAGTTCAATATGGACTGGCATCATATTGTGCCCATTAGATATATTTTTTGTTGTTCTTGGAAACTAATAATAATAATATTTTAGTTATACTCTGCCACCGTCTCCCTGAAGGGATTCAGGGTGGCTCACAAAAGCACTCAATTGTGCAAATACACAAAATACAAGTCCATAAACAATGGCACAAGAACAATAACAAATGGCATAGCATCATAAAACTCCATTAGTTAAAAATTCAATGAAATGCAACAATAGCTGCAGATATAAACAACTGCAATCAATATCAATCCCATAAAGTGCAAGGTGAAATAATCATTAAATCATTGAGCCTATGCTGGTTCATAGGAGATGCAGTCTCAAAGTCAGGTTGGACGTGAACTGATGGGGCTTTATAGGTGATAACTTGAACTTTGAATTGAATCCAGAAAGTTGTTGGCTGCCAGTGAAGCTGCTTTAATAGGGGCATCATATGCTCCTTATAATTCAGTTAGTAATCTGGCTGCTGATCTTTGCACTAATTGCAGTTTCTGAGCTGTCTTCAAAGGCAGCCCCATGTAGAGTGTGTTGCAGTAGTCCATTCTAGATGTAACTAAGGAGCACCGTGGCCACATTAGGCTTTTCGAGGTACGGTTGCAGCTGGTACACAGGTTTTAACTGTGGGAAGTCCCTCCCAGCCACCACTGACACCTGAGCCTCAAGCGTCAGCGCTGAATCCAGGAGGACCCCCAGACTGCAGACCTTTGTCCTCAGGCGAAGTGTAAACCTGTTAAGCACAGGTTGCCATCCTATCCCTTGTTCGGCCTCATGACTGACCAGGAGGACCTCTGTCTTGTCTGGTTTAAGCCTCAGCTTGTTGGCACTCATCCAGTCCATCACAGCTGCCAGGCACCATTCCAGGATTTGGGGAGCTTCCTTGGATCGTGGTGGAACAGAGTAGTAGAGTTGTGTGTCATCTGCATAGAGATGGCACCCAACTCCAAAACTCCGAATGACTGGCTGTCAATGATCGGCACCAGTGTAGAAATCTCAGTTTTGAATAATACCATGTTGAAATAAATGTTCATGTTGACCAGCATGAGATCTTCTGGCCACCAAATGTGAGAGAATAAGTCTTTTTGCAGCAGTAAAAGCACATGGGATCCACTCTTGTTGGATTCCAAGCTGCAGATACATTTAAAGAAATCACACTTTAAAAACCCTTCTGAGTTCCTTCCAGGTGCGTTAGGGATGCATGACATAGACCATGGAAGGTCCAAGCTGTAGTAGAATATGGCCACTAGAATCCCCCAAAGTAGTCCTTCTCTGCTTAAATATGACTCAGTAGCAGATTGGCAGCCAGTATAGAACGTTTACCCATTTTTTAGAGTTTGTCATGTGAAACAACTGCCACAGGATGGAGCTTGATCTTTATGCCTGAAGACACATGTTGGCTAAAATAATGTGAATTTCTTTTTTCCAGAGTTAGACTCCCTGGCACCCATCCATGGATCATCAGGTCCAGACAGGTTTGCCTTGGTCTTTCATCCTTCACAGCAAAATAACGCCAGCAGTTATTTATGCTATCCTGGGCTATAATTGTGCTCCATAGATTCGCAAGGTCAAAACCAGTTAGGATACTATTGTCCCTGCATCACAAGGCAGGAAACAACTGGGACGGATAGAAAAAGTGGCCTTTATTTTAGGAATTCTAAATAGATGGTTGGGATTTCCCTAATACGTTTATTATAGTGAATTAGTCATCTAATGAAGCCAATAGCAAAACCCACATGGCTGGTAAAACACATAAATAATAAATATAGCTTTCTTAAGAAAAAAATGATATTTTTATCATACTAAGAGACAGAATATATCAATGTATCTTCAATCAATAGAGTTCAGTCTGTTTAGCAGTGGACTATATATTGATTCAACACACATGGGGAAATTGCTCCTAGCTAGAGAGATCATTAAGAGGTAAAAGGGATGCGGGTGCATGACTCTGCTATCTCCATCTCAAACAAAGATTGGTCAAAATTATGGAAATCATCACCATCGACATCAATTCAGCAGAAAAATCCAGGAATATTTAAAATCATGCATAGAACTCTATTGATTGAAGATACATTGATTTATTCTGTCTCTTAGTATGATAAAAATATCATTTTTTCTTAAGAAAGCTATATTTATTATTTATGTTATTGTATCCCAATGAGACTGGCTCAGATCACAGCTCACATCAAGATCTTGTTGGTGAAGTGTGGAGGTATAAGTACTTACTTGCACATTGATAGTTACCTGCACAAAGAGAGGGATTTTTAAAAATAAGTGTAAGCAGAAATTTGTAAAGAAATCTCCAATTAAACTATCACCTTGCAGCCAGACTCGGCACTTCTAAGCATATTTCAAGGTACGAACCTAGGGATATCCAATATCCAATAAAGTAGGGAATGAACTAATTGTTGGCTCTGAGTCAATCATACCTTCAAGTTTGGGGTTTACCTTTTTCTGAGAAAACAATACAGCAGATAAAAGGGGCCGTGGTAGCACAGCGGTTAAAGTTGCTTGCTGCAGGAAAGCTGCTGACCGGAGGGTCAACAGTTCGAAGCTGCAAGTCAGGGTGAGCTCCCGACTATCAGTCCTAGCTTCTGCCAACCTAGCATTTCGAAAGCATGCGATGTGAGTAGATCAATAGGTATTGCCTCAGTGGGAAGATTAAAGGGAGAATCATGCAGACATACAGACGTGCTGGGAAAAAGATTGGAGATGTTTACAGACAGCAAGATCCTTCGGCATGGAAAATGAAACAAGAGTTGAGCATTGCCTCCAAACGCCGGAGATGGAAAAAGAGTAAGGCTTTTCTCTTATCTGTACATTGTATGTCACTGTTTGTGTAAAAAGGCATTGAATATTTGCCTCATATGTGTACTTAATTTGCTCTGAGTTCCCTCTGGGGAGATAAAGCGGAATATAAATAAAGTGTATTATTATATGACAAAACTAGACTCAAAATTGTAATTTTAATAATATTTTAAGGGACAAATCAAATGTATTGCCCTGATGCTTTTCATGGTCAAATATGGAAATGTTTTGTCTTGCACTGATCTTTACAGCTTTCTTCATACTTCCAACAAATGATACACTCCTTTTTGTAATTGTAATGGTATGTTTTTGTAGTTTGTCCAGTTCGTTTTTGTATTGTGTTTATAACTTGTGAAGTTAATAAAACTTTTTAAAAAATTAATAATATTTAAAAGTAGTAATATGAAAATAAACTAGTGGAAAGAAAGCTCAATAAACAATCAGGGCCTTCTCCGTGGTGACTCCTCGGCTGTGGAACTCCTTCCCTAGGGATATTAGATCAGCCACTTCCCTCCTGACCTTCCGAAAAAAGTAAAAACCTGGCTCTTTGAACAAGCCTTTGGAAATGCAGTGCAATGGAGAAACAAGGAATTGTGTAAGTTTGAAACATGGAACGGCTTAGACGATGCTACTAGAAAGTGAGATTAACAGGAAGACATTGGTTATTATATTTTTAATGCTTTTTGTATTATATTGACTTTATATTGCTTTTATAATGCTGTTTTAAACGTTTTAATTGTATATTGTGGATTGTTATGGCATCGAATTGCTGCCAATTTGTAAGCCGCCTTGAGTCACCTTTGGGCTTGAGAAGGGTGGGATAGAAATATTGTAAATAAATACATAACTATACAAAAACATTGGCACAAAAGAATATAAATAAATCACTCCGAATATTTGATATTAAATATAATGAAATTTAAGATTTTGGTAAGTCTTGTGATACAACAACTGAGTGAGAAGTATCATAGCTTTCTAAAATTATTATGCTGACATGTAATAATAAAAGCCCACAGTAACTTGTCTGTGTACACTAGTGATTATATAGAACAAGCTCTACCTGTGAGAAGCTTACAGTTTAATTGTAGTGGCTGGTGGCTAATGCAAATAAGAAAGGATAACCATGAGATTGCTGTTGGTGGATTTGTTGTCATGTGCTGTCAAGTCAGCTTTGACCTCTGGTAACCCTAAGAATGGGAGATATCCAATAAATCCTGTTATTGACAGCCATGCTTAGGTCAAGCAATCTAGAAGTGTGACTTAGGGTTTATTTACATTATTGAGAGAGATGATCCATGTTTTGCAGGTGTGCAATAGGGTTGGAAGGACAATAGCTTTATAAACAAGTATCTTGGTTTATGAATGTCCCAGATTTCTGAAAAGATTCCATCAGCGTTGCCTCCAAAAAATCCTGCAAATATCTTGGGAAGACAGGTGGACAAATGTCCATCTTCTGGAAGAAGCAAAGACCACCAACACTGAAGCGATAATCCCCAGCATCAGCTTCGCTGGATCAGCCACGTTGTCCGAATGCTCGATCACAATCTCTGAAAGCAATTACTTTGCTCTCATCTCAAGAATGGAGAGTGTTGGTGGACAGCAAAAGAGGCTTAAAGATGGGCTTAAAACTAATCTTAAAAAATGTGGAATAAACACCAAAAACTGGGAACCCTAGCACTTGAGCATTATGATTGGAGGTCAGATGTTATCAATGGTGCTATGGATTTTGAAGAATCACATATCGAGGGTGAAAGGCAGAAACATGCCAAGATGAAGGCATGACAAGCAAACCTTTGTCGAGACCGACTTCCATCTGGAAATGCATGTCCTCAAGGTGAAAGACCACGCGGACCCAGAATAGGTCTTTACAGCCACTTACGGACACACCGTCAAGACTCTACCCTTGGAAGACGATCATACTCGGCAACATAAATAGGGTAAATAAATAAATGCTATGGTATCAGTGATGTTCACAAGGGAGTTTTTAGCCTTCTATACCACATAACGCTGGTGCCTCAATAAATATAACTCCCATGATTCCACAGCAATGAATCGCAGCAGTTAAAGTGTTGTCAAAGAGTATTAATTTTGCAGTGCAGTTGGACCCTCAGAATTGTAGAATCCTAAAGTTGAAAAAGACCACAAGGGTCATAAAGTTCAATTTCCTGCCATGTAGGAATCAAAACACTCCCAACAGATGGCTATCCAGATTCTATTTAAAAGTTTTCAAAGAATGCAGTTCCACCACAGTTTGAGGCAGCATATCCCACAATCAAACAGCTCTTACTTTCAGGATGTTTCCCCTAATATTTAAGTGGCATTTCTTTTGCTGAAGTTTGAATCTGTTGCTTAGTGTCTGAGGGTGCATCTATTCTGTGGTGCTGGGATTTGTAGTTTGGTGAGGAACCAGCTCTCTTTGGAAGATAAAGCTGTAAAGCTTTTAAAACTAAAACACCCATGCTTCCAGAGCATTGAACCATGGCAGTTAAAATTAAGTCAAACTGCATTAATTCTACACTGTAGATGCACTGCTAGTTGTTTTTGTCAAGGATTCTATACAGTCATAAAACTCCTGTATCCAAAAGTGCAGTTGTAGTGGTCTTCTACTCAAAAAACAAAACACAGCTTCTACTCACAGCAGTAAATTTCCAAATGCAAATAGTAACAGAGAGATTACATCGATCTTCCTTTCTGACCCCCACCTCTAGATGAAACAGAGTGAGGAGAAATGCCGGCTGCCCTAGAGCAAGCTGGCCACCAACACAGAAGATATTTCTTCTGTCTGCAATCGACTCAATCGACTCAAAACTGGACACTATGCAAACTTAGAAAATGTCATGTAATTTCCAAATTTCCAAATATCCCATATGCATATGGTTTAGTTTTGCATTGAAAAGGTTTGCTGAAATATGTTGAATTGTTGGGGTTTTGTTTTTTTTTTATGGTGTAGGAACCTAGCCCGCTTTTTATGTTATTTTATTCTCTGGTATCAATTATTTTTTGGTTAACTGATGTATATCTATATTAGATATAATGGATTCAATAACATGTTAAGTTGGAAGTATGTGACCATTCAAAGCCATTCCCAAACTTTCTCTCAGTAATATATACATGCTGAAAGTAACATAAACCTATGCAAGCATTGTTGTGCTGCTGTAGTGGAACAGTTGGATAGCCTCCGATACTTGTGTATCAAAAAGTGTGTGGGAGGACTCTGTATGTTCCTGCAGAAAAATTGGCTCCACTAGAAACTGCACGTATACATTCTCTGAGATGGCACAACAGCTGGCATTTTTGTGCCAGCATAAATCCTCAACAGGAATTAACCCTGTATGATTACTATGCTTGAATTATCACCACCCAGCCAGTTTTTCAGAACATGAATTACTGTGGCCAGGCTATTTCTGCCCTGTGGTGGTTGCAGCTGGCAAAAGAGCTATAGTGGGCAGAGGGCACCCATGAGCACAAAGACTACAAGGAGTTCTAAAGGCATCTGGCAGATTTTAATTAACCTGAGGCTCCAGGGTATGAACCTGTTCAGGAATGTTTTATGTTTGTGTCCAGAAGAGTTGTATGAGGGTTATTTGGAAAGTAAGGTTACAATATTTTTTTAAATACAAAGAATGAATATATTTTAATAAAACTTATGTGGATTGTAGCATAGGTATTACATTATTTTTCCACATTATTGCCATTCAGTTCAATACATTTTGTCATCAGTGGGACAAGTTTTTGATGCCTGTGTCATAGAAGTTTTCCTCCATCTTTTTTAGCCAATTCACCATTTGATTTTCACCGTATCATCGTTGGAACAGTGTTTTACACCAATATGTTCCTTCAATTCAGTGAACAGATGATAGTCATTGGTTGTGAGATCAGGGCTGAGAGAGGATGGCTTAAAATATCCCAACAAAATGAAGTCTACAACTCTTGTGTTGCATGACTGGTGTGCGGACGCGCATTGTCATGATGGAGACAAAATCCTGCTGCTCGCATCTCATGTTGTTTGTTTTGGATGGCTCTGTGAAGTTTCCTCATGGTTTCATAATATACTCCATACCTATTTTGTCACATGCTGTCTTAACATTATGTCCTCTCCATAAACTGAAATGATTTTGCAATGAATTGCAGTGGCGTTTATGCCCTTAGCATTTAGGTAGCATATTACAGTTCGCATTTCGCACCTGGAGGAAAACGGAACGAGGATGCTCATTTCTAACTTTCACCACAATGCCAGTTGATGAGCTACTGACGACTGGCACTGCTCATTCGCTTCCACTGTCTTCCTGCTACATGGCAGTGTTACCAACTTCCCTTGAGAAAATTCCCTGCGAGAACTATGTGCCTTGTAACTTTTCTTTCTGGATAACCCTCGTATTTCCCATAGCATTAAAATAGAGTGCATCTACATTGTAGAATTAATGCATTTTTACATAACTTTAACTTCTATGGCTCAAAGCTCTGAAATTTAGTTTTTCAAAATCTTTCAACTTCTCTGCCAAAGAGTGCTGGCGCCTCACCAAACTATAATTCCCAGGATTCCATAGCACTGAGACATAGCAATGTGGTGCCAAATTATAAAATCTATACTGGACCCAGAATTACATTTTCTCCATCCCTTCTACAAATAATCCACTGTCTTTTACTTGTGGAAATGGAGTGTGTGATAAGAAGAACCAGCATTGGCTGCCTGGTCCTCATTCCTTCATCAGAACAGAATGTATATTTGCATGGCTAATGCTGGAAATAGTTGCTCACATAAATGCTCCATTACTACATTTGTTCATATAAGTGATGGGATATTTGCAGCCATTAATTTAGTTAAGTTTTTAAAAGGTTTTCTGGCTTGGTAAAAGGGAGATTCTGGGAAACAGTTGCTTCAAGAGCATTCACAACTTGGTGGCAGTTGCAGCTTGATAGACATGAATGCAGCCAGAATGAGAATCACTCAGAAATGATCCTAATCAGACAGAATAATAAAGAAGAGGTATGTGCTCAGGTATATATGTGGCTGAAGGCTTTGTTCATAAGTAGAACTGGCCAAGCAGCAAATATGCTGGGAGCCAATGTCGTGTGACACTAGATATTAATTTGTTATCTTAGCTCAAGGTGGGCCTTCAGGATTTTAGGTGTTGTGTTGACTTTTCACCTACCCAAGATCTGGGAACAAGGAAAATTCCTACAGGTAGGGATTATATAGCCTAACAGAGTTGACTTTCTAGATGCTTCAGGATGATGCTGATAACCTTTGGAAGGGTTTCGTTCTCCTTCTCCCTTAAGATGGAGAGATGCACCAAACCAGTACCAGAGCAGGTACAATTACATTGGCTTACCTTTAGATTTACCTTGTTTACCTTCAGGCTTAAAGGCTCATTACAGAGTAACTCAAGTAGGGTGCAGGGAAGTAGTGAAACAAGCTTAAAGCAAGTTCAGATAGACCTGCAGCTATATGATAACAAAAGTGTTTGGACAGATGAGAAGTTCAGTTACAAAAACATGCTGTCAGTATTCTGCAAACATAAGTTGCTATGACTGATTGTAAGTTGCCAGTATTTGACAAAGATAATTTGCTATAATCAGTCATAAATCAGATATTAAAACTGATACATCAGATTATCCTTTCTCTTTGTTCTCCTGACCTTTATATTAATTTTGATTAAAATACATTTCATGGTATAAGACTACTTAGCTTCCAGCTCCATCAAATGTGACAATATAAGTTCATATTATATGGATGAAAACCAGGATAGTGAACAGTTTCAGGTCTTCCTAAAGATTTCTAGGAATACAAGAGGGTGTAAATCAGTGTTTCTCAACCTTCCTAATGCCACAGCCCCTTAATACAGTTCCTCATGTTGTAGTGAACCCCAAATATCTGATATGCAGGATGTATTTTCATTCACTGGACCAAATCTGGCACATATATCTGACACACCCAAATTTGAATATTGGTGGGGTTGGGGGTGTGTGTGTTGATTTTGTCATTTGGGAGTTGTAGTTGCTGGGGTTTATAGTTTACCTACAACAGTGTTTCTCAACCTTCCTAACGCCACAACCCCTTAATAAAGTTCCTCATGTTGTGGTGACCCCCAACCCTAAAATTATTTTCGTAGCCACTTCATAACTGTAATTTTGCTCCTGTAATGAATCGTAATGTAAATATCTGATATGCAGGATGTATTTTCATTCATTGGACCAAATTTGACACATATACCTGATACACCCAAATTTGAATACTGGTGGAGTTGCGGCGGGGGATTGATTTTGTCATTTGGGAGTTGTAGTTGCTGGGATTTATAGTTTACCTACAATCAAAGAGCATTCTGAATGCCACCAATGATGGAATTGAACCAAACTTGGCACACAGAACTCCCATGCCAACAGAAAATACTGGAAGGGTTTGGTGGCTATTGACCTTGAGTTTTGGAGTTGTAGTTCACCTACATCCAGAGAGCACTGTGGGTTCAAAAAAAGTTAGATCTGGACCAAACTTGACACGTATGTTGTTGTTCATTCGTTCAGTCGTCTCCGACTCCTCATGGACCAGCCCACGCCAGAGCTCCCTGTCGGCCGTCACCACCCCCAGGTCCTTCAAGGTCAGTCCAGTCACTTCAAGGATGCCATCCATCCATCTTGCCCTTGGTCGGCCCCTCTTCCTTTTACCTTCCACTTTCCCCAGCATAATTGTCTTCTCTAGGCTTTGCTGTCTCCTCATGATGTGGCCAAAGTACTTCAGCTTTGTCTCTAGTATCCTTCCCTCCAATGAGCAGTCGGGCTTTATTTCCTGGAGGATGGACTGGTTGGATCTTCTCGCAGTCCAAGGCACTCTCAGAACTTTCCTCCAGCACCACAGTTGACACATATACCCAAATGTATAAACTGGTGGAGTTTGGGGAAAATAGATCTTGACATTTGTGAGTTGTAGTTGCTGGGATTTAGAGTTCACCTCCAATAAAAGAGCATTCTGAACACCACCAATGATAGAATTGGGGCACACTTCTCACACAGAACCCCCATGCCTTGAAGGGACTCACTGTGTGAGCCTCTCTCCAGCCTCGCACGCTCTCCATTCACCCACAGATGTGCATCATGCTGTCATGCGCCAGGCTTGCCTGCTCTCCCCTGCCTGTTTGGAGTCTCAGAAACAGCCCTCCCCTTGCCTGAGAGGCCAGCCAATTGTGATAGAGGAGGGTTTTTGGTGGGAGGATTCGAAACCTTTAGAAACCTTGTCCTTGTTACGTATGGTATTCTATTAAGCAGAGGAGGTTAATCAATACCCAGAGAGATTCTATTTTTATGCCCATTTCTATTTAAAATGTAGGCTTCTTCTTTCCACATGGACTCTGGCAACTCTGTCTAGGGGTTGTTGGCCTTTAAAATTTCAACACACTTTGGAAGATTCCTGCTACAGTTTCCCCATGATATTACTGCTTAAATGGCCTAAAGATGACAATATTACTCTGGCTGGTTAATTTCTGAAAACTCAAAATCAACCAGCCCTTGATATGCTATGATAACAGGGATATTCCAGGGAGATTAATTGGGTCCATTTTGCCTTCATGTATCAACTAAGTAAAAACTGTTTCCCCAAGAGATTAATAAACAAGACATGATATTCGAGATCAAAGGAGGATGTTATAAAAACCAATATGGAAAAATGTCAGAAGTTGACCAGTAGGTGGCATTCTCAGCATACAATTGAACTGAGTAAATAAATACTGTACATGGAAAATTTTGTCAATGGAAAAAAATGTGTGTGCTAATCCAACACTATCTCAGTGGCTCTATCCTACATACGTCATTAAAGAAAAACTGAACCAATACATAAACATTTTAATATGATCATTATTTGTTGTTATTGCATGCCTTTCTGATGCGTGTCAATCCTAAGGCAGCCTTTTCTGGGGTTGAGACTGTGTGACTTGCCCAAAGCCACCCAGTGAGTTTCCATGGTCGAGTGGGAAATGGAACCAGAATTGTAATCCAGTGCTCAAACCGCTACTGGATATTTAAAAATATAGTAAAAAGGTAAAGGTTTCCCCTTGATATTAACTCTAGTTGTGTCCAGTTCTGGGGGTGGTGCTCATTTCCTTTTCTAAGCTGAAGAGCCGGCATTGTCCATAGACACCTCCTAGGTCATGTGGCCAGCATGGAGCACCATTACCTTCCCACAGAAGCAGTACCTATTGATCTACTCATATTTGCATGTTTTTGAACTTCTGGGTTGGCAGGAGCTGGGCTAACAGCAGGAGCTCACCCCGCTCCCGGGATTTGAACTGCCAACGTTTCAGTCAGCAATTCCAGCAGCTCAGTGGTTTAGAGATTAAAAACTAAAATCAAAATCTCAAACCTGAAAAGGTCCCTTCTTCCTTGTTTCTTTTACTATCAGTCGAGGCAGTAAACATTTGCATCCAGTTTGCACAACTGACATGGTAAGTTTTATGTTGAGAGCATAAATAAGGTTCAAAAACTTGTTCATTGATTTTTTTCAGAATTGTTTCAAAGCAATATGCTTTAAAAGGATTGGCTTATGCCATTGCAACTTTGTAGCTTTTCTGATTGGGGGGCACACAGCACAATTCCATCGTATTGATACCTATTAATTACAACTGTTTCCTTCCTTTTAAATAGAACTCAGAAAAAAGTAAGCTATTAACTTGATCCATCACTATGACACTTCATCTTGTTGATGGGAAGCTTCCCACCGGAGTGGAAATCATCTATTGGACAGATAGCAAGCTATTTACCCTCAGCGGACTAAAAGCCAAAACCAAGGTCACAACAACATCTGTTATAGAACTCCAATATGCTGATGACAACATAGTCTGTGCACATTCAGAAGAAGAACTACAAACTACTCTAAACATCTTTGCAGAAGCATATGAGAAGCTCGGCCTGTTACTGAACACCGAGAAAACCAAAGTGCTCTTCCAGTAGTCACCAGCCAACCCCTTTGCAATGCCAGAAATACAGCTTAATGGTGTAACATTAGACTATGTTGACCATTTCTGCTACCTTGGCAGCCACCTCTCCACAAAAGTCAACATTAACACTGAAATACAACACCGCCTGAGCTCATTTTTCCGAAAGAAGCAGAGAGTGTTTGAGGACAGGGACATCCATAGAGATACCAAGGTGCTTGTTTATAAAGCTGTTGTATTAACAACCCTGCTATATGCTTGCAAAACATGGACTGTCTACAGACATCACACTCAACTCCTAAAACGATTTCATCAATGTTGCCTCTGAAAAATCTAACATTGGTGGGCAGGAAAAGAGATTTAACGATGGGTTTAAAGCCAACCTTAAAAACGGTGGCATAGACACCGAGAATTGGGAAGCCCTGGCCTTTGAGCGCTATAACTGGAGGTCAGCTGTGACCAGCAGTACTGCAGAATTCAAAGAGACATGGAGGGTGAAAGGGAGAAATGTGGCAAGAGGAAGGCACGTCAAGCCAGACTGACCAGGACCCCCTTCCACCTGGAAACCAATGTTCTCACTGTGGGAGAACATGTAGATCAAGAATAGGGCTCCACTTGGACACCACTTTGGCTGCTATGGCTCAATGCTATGGAATCTTGGGAGCTGTAGTTTTGCAAGCTCTTTAGCCTCCTATACCAAAGAGTGTGGATGCATCACCAAATTGCAGATCCCAGGATTCTCTAGTATTGAGCCAAGGCAGTTAAAGCTGTGTCAATCTGCATTTGTTCTACAGTGCAGACGCACCTAAGCATGTGTTTGGATCTTGGCTAGGATAATGTATACAGCGTTTTAGCACAATTGATGAAAGGAGGATGTTTTTCTCACTCCAAAATTGGGGGCAAGAGAACACGTTGCTGACTCATTCTGTCAAAAGGCTTATCAGCATCTACGCATATTTCCATGTTTTTATAAGAATAATCTTTGGACCTTAGCCAGCGTGTTTACGCAACCATTGAAGATAGTGAATAAACAAATGCCTGTTTCAATCCTCTACAATAAAAAGGGGAATATATATGGCACACTTATCCTGTCTAAAGGACTTGCAGTATTAAATCATATTACAGTATTACTTGCTTTGTGTACTGAAGAGATCTGCAATGCCGCTCGCCAGCAGAAATAAAATCACAGAATCATAGAATCAAAGAGTTGGAAGAGACCTCATGGGCCATCCAGTCCAACCCCCTGCCAAGAAGCAGGAATATTGCATTCAAATCACCCCTGACAGATGGCCATCCAGCCCCTGTTTAAAAGCTTCCAAAGAATGATAAAATATGTATTATATAAAAATGATAAAATATGTATTATACCCTAAAATAAAGCAGGGCATCCAAAAATCAAATAGGATACTAAAAGTTGTACAACACCTCACAGCGAGCAAAGCATGAAGTGCCGTGTGATGTGGCTGTAAAGAATTTAGAGCTTAGGCAGGCAAAGATACAAAATCCAATCTTTTAAAAACAAATCACAAAAGGGCTGGGCTGTAGCACAGCTGCTTAATCACTAGCAGCAATAAATCACTGCCAACCAGAAGGTAGCAAGTTCAAAGCCCGAGTTGGGTTGAGCTCCCAACTGTTAATAGCCCAGCTTACTGTTCATCTAAGCCGTTTGAAAACAACTGTGCTGAGAGTAGAGAAATTAGGGACTGCTTAAAGCGAGGAGGTTAAGTTATGATATTAAAATACTAGAGACTAAAGAGCAAGGAGGAAATAGTCTGATCAACAGCTTGGCGTCATAGTGGATGAAAGCGACAGCTCCTCCCTGTGGCCAGAATCAAAAAACCTCCAGGAATCAAAGTTGGGGAAAAAAAAGCTAAATGACCTCTATCTGTCTGTATGTCTTGTATGTCTAAAAATGGCATTGAATGTTTGCCATGTATATGTGCATTGTGATCTGCCCTGAGTCCCCTTCGAGATGAGAAGGGTAGAATATAAATACTGTAAATAAATAAATAAATGATTTATTCACAATAATAAGAAATAACTGCATTTCTTAATAGATAGAGAACTGGTCTGAGCTACTCTAACACCCATCTCTTCTAAGGTTTCAGGAGAGGGAAAAAAACACCAATCACTACATCCCTCTGACACACACGCAGAGAGAGATCTCAAAGCACACAGCACACTTTCAGATGTATGAAACAGAAGTCAGATTTTAAAAAGGCTTCCAGTAGAAAAATATCAATTTTGTGTTGACCTATAAATCCCTAAATGACTCCGGCCCAGTTTACCTGTCTGAACGGATTCTCCCCTATGAACCATCAAGGTTATTAAGATCTTCTGGAGGGGCTCTGCTCTCGGTCCCAACATCCTCGCAGGTGCGTCTGGTGGGGACAAGGGACAGGGCCTTCTCGGTGGTGGCCCCTCGGCTCTGGAACTCTCTCCCACTGGAGATTAGAACTGCCCCTTCTCTCCTGACTTTTAGAAAATTGGTGAAAACTTGGCTCTGGAATTTAGCATTTGATGAGTGAGTCAAGAACTTCTGGCCACACGGACGGATGGTAATGAATTGTGATTTCTTTTGGACGACTTGGCTTTATGTAATTATATAATTGCTTTTAATGTATTTTATGTATTAGTGTGTTATATGGTGTGATGTTTTAAACTACTGTTTTTGAATCGTGTTGTAAACCAGCCTGAGTCCCTCTCTAGAGGTCGAGAAGACCGGTATATAAAAGTTCTAAATGAATGAATAAATTAATAAATAAATAAGCAAACCAATCAGAATAAGAGCAGAAACAGAGAGGATGCATTCCCAACTGTCATACAGGAGACATGGGGGAAGGGAAACCCTTCTTCTATACTAAACTAACTGACTGCGCCTCATTGAGGACTTGAGACTTGGACAGTGTGGGGTTGAATTCCAACATTATAGGGATACCCAGAAATTGCTTCTGTGTACTTGCTCTGAACATTGCATATTCTTTGTACAAACTTTAACACAATATGCTTACTGGTTTGTAAGAGTCCCCCTTTGCTCAGGATTTCAGTCCATAATAGAAAGCTGGCTTTGGGGGTATTTAAATAAAGGCTGGATAACCACCAGTATTGAAGCGATGCACCTATGTTATCAACTCCACTGGACTGGCCACAGAATGCCTGATCACCATCTCCCAAAGCAGTTACTATACTCCCAACTCAAGAATGGGCAATGTAATATTGGTGGACACGAAAAGAGATTTAAAGATGGGCTTAAAGCCAACCTCAAAAACTGTGGCATAGACACTGAGAACTGGGAAGCCCTGGACCTTGAGGGCTCCAACTGGAGGTCAGCTGTGATCAGCAGTGCTGCAGAATCCAAAGAGGTACGAATGTAGGGCAAAAGCAAGAAACGTGCCAAGAGGAAGGCGCGTCAAGCCAACCCTGACCAGGACTGGCTTCCACCTGGAAATGGATGTCCTCACTGTGGGAGAACATGCAGATCAAGAATAGGTCTGCACAGCCACCTACAAACCCAATGCAAAGACACTACATTTGGAGGACCATCATCCTTGGACTATGAGGGATTGCCTAAGTAAGTAAGTAAGTAAGTAAGTAAGTAAGTAAGGATGACCATCTGTTGAAAGTGCTTTGATTGTATATTCCTGCTTAGCATTGGATTGGACTGGATGGCACATAGGAAGACCTAGAACTGGCATGGTTAAACTTTGTCCCTCCAGGTGTTTTGGACTTTAACTCCCACAATCCCTAATAACCTCGGGCCCCTTCCTTTCCCCCCTCAGCCGCTTAAGCAACATAAGAGACATAAGAGGACCATTATATCTCTTTTCTGAAATATGCTACCTGGTTTTCTAAAGCCTCTATACTACTCATCTACAGATATTGGAACATGTCAGGATCAAGCAAGAATAGTTGCTTTCCCCTTCAGTTCAAGCAAAGCAAAATAGGATTCGTTGGGTTTCATTAGGATCTGATACCCTAACATTACTCATCTTGGAGTGATGAAAACAACAGAGTACATGGCTCTATAATTCTTCCGAAAAGTGGCTGCATGTTAGGATCTAACACAGAGAACATATTCTGTAGCATAGCAAAATATTTTTAGATTATTTTTTTAAAAAACCTAACCATTAGCCGAATTCACCAGCCAATCATATTCTTGTTTCCTCCTTAGAGAGAAGCAAATATATAGGGAATCTTCAAACAGGTTTTCTGGATACAAATGAGCTGCATATTAAGTGTGCAATCTCCTGGAATCGAGCATAACACCAATTTCCCAAAAGACTACAAAACAGCTTTTGCCAGAGAACTATCTTGTGAGACGGGAGAGCAATTCAATTTTGTCTGTATTTGTTGTCAAAGCCTCTACCTTCTGAGAGTGCTGTTGCTCTGTCCTATGTGGCAGGAATGGATTTGTCTTTGTTGTCTTTTAATTTCTCCAGCAGGGACCATGGACAGCTGCCCCCTCTCTCCACCCTTTGCTTCCTATGAATCTCCTCCTCATCGAAGGTGTCTGCATTATACAGAAGGTTTTCATGAACACTATAATAGCAGTGGCATAAATCTGCTGCTTTTCACCTGAAGAAAAGATTGGGGCTAAGAGAGCAGCTAGATCTCTTATATCTGGGATTAATGTAACTATAAATATGTGGACCTCTTAGTGGTGCAGCAAGCTAAACTGCTGAGCAGCTGAACTTGCTGACCAAAAGGTTGGCGATTTGAATCTGGAGAGTGGGGTGAGCTCCTACTGTTAGGCCCAGCTTCTGCCAACCTAGCAGTTCAAACATATGCAAATGTGAGTAGATCAATAGATACCGCTTCTGTGGGAAGGTAACGGTGCTCCATGCAGTCATGCTGGCCTCATGACCTTAAAGGTGTCTACGGACAAGGCCAACTCTTTGTTTATAAATGGCGATGAGGACCACCTCCCAGAGTTGGACACAACTAGACTTAATGTCAGGGTAAACCTTTACCTTTACATACTTGTGTTACATCTGTGTTATGCATATCCATGGCATCATAGAATAACTTCTGTAGAATGGGAAACTCAACCATGCTACCAGACTAGGAAGGAAACCAATCGTTAGACAATCAGATAATGAAACAGCAATCTTCATTAACCTTTTAGTAAAGGTAAAGCTTTTCCCTTCATTAAGTCTAGTCATGTCCAACTCTCGGGGATGGAGCTCATCTCCATTTCTAAGCCAGAGAGCCAGAGTTGTCCATAGACACCTCTAAGTTCATGTGACCAATGTGACTGCATGGAGTGCTGTTACCTTCCCACAGAAATGGTACCTATTGATCTACTCACATATGCATGCTTTCAAACTGCTAGGTTGGCAGAAACTGGGACTAACAGTGGGAGCTCCCTGTGCTCCCCGGATTCGAACTGTCAACCTTTCAGTCAGCAAGTTCAGCACCTCAGCAGTTTAATCTGCTGCACCACCAGGTGCTCCTCATTAACCTTTTACATCTGCAGAATTGGAAACGGCTCTCAATAAATGTAAAAATGGCAAAACAATTGCCATGGATGATCTATGGATGGAACACATTTGAGCCCAAAAGTAAGATGCTGGCTGCTGAAGCTGGTGTACAACTGTATTTCATCCTGTCAGATCCCTAAAATTTGGAGGAAAGCAAAAGTCATAGCCATTTTGAAACTAGGCAAAGACCGTAATGATCCAAACAGCTATAGACCAATATCATTGTT
The DNA here is from genome assembly GCF_025583915.1 of Anolis sagrei ordinatus. NCBI lineage: Eukaryota > Metazoa > Chordata > Lepidosauria > Squamata > Anolidae > Anolis > Anolis sagrei. The sequence continues at coordinate 18,319,740 of NW_026844366.1, read as the reverse complement.
GTGCCATCTTTAAAAAGTTCTGGAGAAACTTATTTTGGATAGAATTATGGAAAAAATAGACCCATGTATGATTCCACAGTAAACTGGTTTCAGGAAAGGCAGAAGCTGCACATCACAAGTTTTGAATACAATATTGTTCTATGGGCCATCTAGTCCAATCCCCTCCACCCCCCGGCCATGCAGGAAAAGCAAAATGAAAGCACCACTGACAGATGCCCATCCAGCCTCTGTTTAATGTGTAACATGTATGTGGTGTTATGGCTTGAGCAATCCTGAATCCCCATTTACTTATTAATCCCACAGGCTCTCTCAGTCCCTGGAAGGCAAAGGAAATCCTCATCTGAACAAATCTTGCTAAGAAAAGCTTATAATACTGGCCGACACACATTTTGTGCCTCAAATGTTAGACATATTTCTGGGAATATGTGACCTGCTGATTCCAAAATTGGCAGCAGTTTCCCTGCATCAGCTCTAGTTTTTATTTATTTATTTATTTATTAATGTGCTTGTATACCGCTAATATCTCAGCCTAAATCGGTGACTCATTGCGGTTTACAACACTTAAAAAACAACAATATTCAATTTAAAAGCATAAAAACACATAAACCATACAAAATTATTGGGCCACCAATAACAATCCAAATGCATCTCGTAACTGGAATCGCAATCCAAATTCATCGTCTATGGTTACCAATCCTTAATCATCAAAATTCGTTTCATCGGGTTATCCGAATGCTTGTTCAAACATCCATGTCTTCAGTCTTTTCCGAAATACCATCAGCGAGGGGGCTGACCTTACCTCTATAGGGAGGGTGTTCCAAAGCCGAGGGGCCACCACAGAAAAGTTTTTGAGATGCAGAACATACACCATATGCCAATTGTCATCTGCTTGCCATAAGAAATCCTGAAAGTAGGAAAGTAGAGCTGATATAATCTGTCTAATGCAATTACTGAATCAGGGCCTCAAATAGCCCCAGAAACTGGCCTAAAAAGCAAGACACCAATAATTGGGTTGTTGTAGGTTTTTTGGACTGTATGTCCGTGTTCTAGAAGCATTCACTCCTGAGCTCACAACCTCTGAGGATGCTTGCCATAGATGCAGGTGAAATGTCAGGAGAAAATGTTTCTAGAACATGGCCATATAGCCTGAAAAACCTACAACAACCCAGTGATTCCAGCCATGAAAGCCTTCAACAATACACACAAATAACTGGGTTTTTTTGTTTCCCTATTGAGGTTGAATATGACTTGAACTCACATAGCAAGACTAAACGCCTATTGGTGGGCACCCACTCTTATCTTATATGATTATGTATACATTGGTCTTGTGATTTGGTTCCAATAACACAGATGTGGATTGGTGGCCATAGGAGTAATATATCATTTATTATGTGTAATGTATGAACAGTTTGGAGCCCTCAGTGGTGCAGCAGGTTAAACCACTGAGCTGCTGAACTTGCTTGGTGAAAGGCCAGCAGTTCAAATCTGGGGAGTGAGGGGAGCTACCACTGTTAGCCCCAGCTTCTGCCAACCTAGCAGCTCGAAAACATGCAAGTGTGAGTAGATCAATAGGTACCGCTTCTGCGGGCAGGTAATGGTGCTCCATACAGTCATTCTAAGCTCTTCGGCTTAGAAATGGAGATGAGCACCACCCCCCAGAGTTGGGGATGTCAGGGGAAACCTTTACCTTTACCTTTACAAACAGTTTAATAAGAATGAATTTCAAATCCAGCTGTATGAATTATTCTTGATTGTTTTACACGTGAGTGTTAGGCTGAGAATGAATAGCTTGGAGGCACCTGATCTGCACATATCTATCTGGTAAGGTTCAGTTAAAGCAAAATAAATCATGAATTGCTGAGCAGTGCATTAGTAAATACAGAATTCTATAAAGAATTTCTTTAAATTTTGGGTAGAGTTTCACAGTCTGCATTCCAGCAGTGGATAGAGTTAAAGGCATGGAATAGAGAAAAATGCAATTCTTACAATTTGGCCACTAAGCAGATGAAAGCCCAGTTCAATTCTGTGCACGTTTACCCAGAAATCAGCTTCACTGCAACTGCTTTAACAATGCAGCTTCTGTCCTGTTTACAAACAAGAGCAGTTTCTTACAACAGCTCTCCTGTTTTCAAACCAAAACTCATTTCCATGAAACAGCTTCCTATCTGAAAATTATAGACCTGTCCCATGTAGCAATGTTCTTATCTGCTAAGTACAGCTGAGTTACATGCAGAGATTTAAAGTTTAAATACCTTTAAAAATATTCTAGTGAAAAGATCTTGCAGCCTGGAGAGAGAACTGCTGCAGCCTATTGGCTAGTCCATGAATCAAGAGTTTTACCATCCCTGTTCTAGATGGAAAATCCAGAGTTGGGTAGTTTCTTTTTGACCAAACTTTTTGACTGGTTTACAAGGTCTTCAGCCTTCTCTGCCAAAAAAGCACTGGTACCTCACCAGACTCCTTGGATTCCATAGCATTTAGCCATGGCAGTTAAAGTGGCAATGGACTACATTAAATCTATAGTGTAGATTCACCTTCAAAGTGAATTGAGTTCTTCAGATAGCCTGGGCCCAAGCCAGACATGAGGTTTCATAGGTCATAAACAACCACTTTGTGCCATTCTACACAGAAGATCAAACGAATCCATACTCCAGGAAATAAAGCCTGACTGCTCACTGGAATGAGGGATATTAGAGGCAAAGATGAAGTGCTTTGGCCACGTAATGAGAAGACAGGAAAGCTTGGAGAAGATAATGATACTGGGGAAAATGGAAGGAAAAAGGAAGAGGGTCCGACCAAGGGCAAGATGGATGGACTGTATCCTTGAAGTGACTGGCTTGATCTTGAAGGAACTGGGGGTGCTGCTGATGGACCACAGGACCACAGGTTGGGAACCACTGCTTTAAGATGATGTGATAGAAAAGGGTTAATTCTGTGGATCTCAAGGTCCCAGGAGGCTGAATCACCCTAAATTTCTGAAAAAAATATTTTGAAGGTAGTCATGCATAAAGCCTTAAAGTCACATGCCCATTTATGGTGACCCCATGAAATTCATAGGGTTCCTTCGGCAAGACACCTAGGAGTTGGTTTCCCAGTTTCTTCATCTGAAATATAGCTGACAGCCTCTTGTATTTGTTGATGGTCTCCAATTCAAGTACTAACCAGAGCTGATCCTGCTTAGATCAGATAGGATTTGTTGCCTTGAAAATATTTTACATTAAACTCAATGGATGTACAACCAAAGGATTTGGCCCTTAGTTATGAATTAGTCCACTTGTGTGGAATGAAGGGAAGACAGTGGAGGAAGAAACCTTTCCTCCAAAACAGGTGATATCAGCCCGAAGCTCCGGACAAGAAAATATCATTGTGTTCTTGATTGATAGGGATTTTCTGAGAGATCTCCAAAATGTTGATACATCTTTCCCAGGCAGACTGCCTAGAGCAGACACTGCTTTAACATTGGCCTTCCTGCCTGTGTGGCACTTGCACACTGAATTTATTTTCCCAGTGGCCGCTAGATGCTCTTCCAACACCTTGCCTTCTTTATTCTCCTCCTCTCTTTCTAAAGGATGGCCGCCCAGAAATTTCTTCACAGAGAGGCCATTCATGAAAAGCCGTGGTGATGCTTTTGCGAAGTGCTAGCTCTCAGTTCCTCCCTCGGAAAGCTCCCAGGTTTCCTGAGAATAAAGCCTATTAAGCAAACCCTTCTGTTGCAAATTGCCATAGCAACCCCTACACAATGGCCGTGTCCTACTTCTCCTCCTCCCTCATCCCATCCCACACCAAACTCTTGTTTCTGAGCTGACAGCTGTGATTTGAATGCTCCTTGAACCGAAACTTTGCATGTGGAGACTGCTTTGCTACAAAAAAATGCTTTTAATCAGGGTTTGCCTGGTCTCTTTTATTTATGCATGGGAAGGGAGGAGAAAGAGGCCTTTAATGCAGCACCCTTTTCTCTTCCAACTGCAGGACAAGTTCTCTAATAGCCAGCAAACCTTGAGAGAAAGGAGGCAAGACTGTATTTTGTCGTCATAATTGAGATAGCAATTCTGTGGTAGCAATGAGTTGAAAGCAGATTTAAAAAGTTTAATTTACTATTGGGTTATTTTAGTCTGAGGTGCTAAATTTCCTGTTTAAACAATAATGTCCAGGAACCCATCTACTTTGTTAACAGGGCTATACCTATAGAAATCATGTTTAAAAAATAGTCCAAATAGATATAATCTGAAATCTGAGAGGTGGCTAAATAAGATTTCAAGGGCCTACAGTTAATGTTGTCTGCTTAAAATTGAACAAAAGATGGTGGATAATAGCATGGTAGAAGACATATAGAAACACTTTGTCATTGGATATCAGCCAGCACGCTGACGCCTTAAATCAAGAAATAGCTTTCTAAGATCTAAGGAGATACTCGCAGGAACACCTCAGCAAGTGAGAGTCCAAAAGTGGCAGGTTAAAACCTGAAACCTCAATCTATGACTGATACTGGAAGAGAGACTCCCCCCTGGGTGACTTGGAAGGCACTGAATAGGCCACTCTCTGGCACCACAAGATGCAGAGCCAATCTTCAGAAATGGGGCTACAAAGTGGAGTCCATGATATGGGAATATGGAGAAGAGCAAACCACAAACCACTTACTACAATGCAGCATGAGCCCCACCACATGCACAATGAAGGGCCTTTTTACAGCGACACCAGAGGCACTCCAAATGGCCAGCTTCTGGTCAAATGACATTTAGTAGTTATTAGCGTTGTGTTTTTAAATACATGATAACTGTACCCTCAGTTCACTTCTGGCATGATAAATAAACAAATTGACAAATAGGAATTGATTGCATTTGGATTAAAATACTATTCAGACTCCTAAGTAAAACGATGGAAAGAGATAGACGAAGGTGTAGTTTTATAATTCATCTGTACTTGCCCAAATTTTGATGAAAGTATTTTGCAGGTTTTACTTCAGGGATATACATGCCTTAAATGCATTGTTTAGTTTCTTCTCATGTATCTTCAAATAGTTCCCCACATATGGTGATCCTATCACAGGGTTTCCTGTGGCTGAGAGTGTGTGACTTGCTCAAGGACACCAAATGGGTTTCCATGGCTAAGTGAGGAATTGAACCCTGGACTCCTGTCCAGCACTCAAACCACTGTACTACACTGTCTCAGTAAGCATTTCTTAAGCAGGCTATTCTTACCAACCACTTCACTTTATTTGAATAATAATTAGCAGCTCTCATTAGGAACCATTATTAGGCTGGTGCTGAAGTGCCTTAAAAGGAATGTTCTGTTTCTGCTCATTTTGCATCCTGTGTCCTCTCCTCTCTCTCTCTCTTTATTACAAAGCTGGCACTCTAAAATAGAATGATGTTCATTTTTAGGCCATGGCATGGAAGTACAAAGTGATCTTCCTTCTAGGCTTCCTATTTAGATGCGGCCTATATGACGTTTTGATCTATATTGTAAAGGTTCTGTTTCTTCCGCTGTCAGGCGACCTGAATTACAGCCAGACCCCGCTGTCTTCTGTAGAGCTGAGTACAGAAAGTCACACAGCACAAAGAGAAACATTGTCCTTGGCTCTTGCACTGGGAACCCATTGGCACTGCCATGATGTCACATACAAGCCCCTATGTACATTACACAAGGGGCTTTGGTAGAGTAGATGAGAGGATGTGAAAGAGAAATCATGGGTTAACGTATATGTAAAGAAACTCTGGCACCTTACAGTCTATGCCCCAGGAACAGTTTGCTGGAAGGCAAAAGCGTTTGATATCTTAGGGTTGTAAATTATCTGGAGAGTGTGAGAGCTGTTCAGCAATGGAACTCTCTGCCCTGGAGTGTGGTGGAGGCTCCTTCTTTGGAGGGTTTTAAGCTGAGGCTGGATGGCCACCTGTCGATGGTGCTTTGAATGTGACTTTCCTGCTTCTTGACAGGTGGTTGGATTGGATGGCCCACGAGGTCTCCTCTAGCTTTATGATTTATTTATTTCATATCAAAAGCATTGCATAAATTAATATAAAACTGATAAAAATAGAACTTGTGCAACAATTATTTCTCTGTACATGAGGCAGGGCATAGTGGACAAGCATACAGATGTGGAGTTGTCTTTCTGCTCCACAGTCACATAAGGTGTGGGATTCTTTTAGGTAGTGCCATTTTGCCAGGTTGTCCTTTGATCTGCCCGCTCCACTTCTGAGTCTGTTCACGGACTTCCAGGTTGCCCATTCTTGGTTTGCCCCTGGAGGAAGACCCTTGTGGGGGGGGGGATCATCCAGTTGGGATTTTCTGGTTTAGCTACCCAGAGGGATACCCTTGCTGTTGTTGAAGGACGTCAAGAGGAGTGGTAGTTCTCATAAAGCTTTTCCTTGATTTGAGTCTACTGCTGGGAGGCTGGTAGCCATGTAGTGGATGGCTATTCCAGTGTTCAACCTTATTTCTCTCACATTTAGCATCAATTTCCCGTTACATCGGGGGGGGGGGGGGGCAATGCCAGCTAGCTTGTAGAGTTTATCAACAGGTATAGGTTTAAGACATCCTGTGATTATTCTGTATGTTTCATTCAATGCTATGTTCACCTGCTTTGCATGGGCAGACTTATGCCAAACAGAGCAGGGATACTTGGCAGCTGAGTAAGACAAAGCTAGGGCTGATGTTCTTATTAATTTTGGGTCTGCACCCCATGTACTGCCAGTAAGTTTCCACAGGATGTTATTGTGTGCAGCTACTTTGTGCTTGGTGTTCAAGCAGTGTTTCCTATATGCTAGTGTTCGATCTAAGGTGACACCGCGATATTTAGGATGGAAACAATGTTCAAGCTCTTGACCTTCCCAGATGACTTTCAATTTCCTGTTGGCTTCACAATTGCATAGGTGGAAACATTTGAAGCTTTATGATTCTATGATTCAACAAATCTTACCAAGAATACCCTGTGATAAGTTTGTCTTATGGTTACCATAAATCACAAATGACATGAAGGCACACAATGAGAACAATAACAATAACAACAACTTTGATCTGAATCTATTTGTTACTCCAAACTGGCCTGTTGGATCAATGAGATTTGCCTATGTATTGGTGTACCTTTCAGTAATTAATTTAATAGTTTACTTTAGTTGGTACTAGCAACTAGGGCCCTTCAAGATAGGCCCTATATCCCAGGATCTGATCACAGGTTTTCTGTTTATCCCAGATTATCTGGTAGTGCAGAATCATATAATCCAGTTTAGAGGTGAAAACCTGGGATCAGATCCTGGGATATACGGCCTGTCTGGAAGGGCCCTAGGTTTGGAGGCACTGACTTGCATATTCCCTTGTTGCAAAGTAAGCTGTTATTGATGAACTAAGACATAACTGCATTTTAATTCACCTTAAGCCTGCCACCTTCTGATTTTGGCTCAGATCCTACATCACTTCAGAGTATGGTAGTTTAAATATTTGCTGGCAGATTTATGTTGCACAACCATTCTACCAAGGCTACTATGATGATGATGATTTTCATGCACCCTGCTTTTCTCTTTATATTGAGACCGAATGTGACTAACTATGTGGATCAATATTCAACATACATGTCTGACAACCCATTGTGGAATTGTAATGTGCAAGGTACAGAGGCAGTACACTTTCACATGATACTGTGTCCTTAAATGCACTACTACATGCTCAATGGATGTGCAACTGTGGACATCAGTTGAATATGACTATCATATTGTTGTCCCAAATATCACTCTATAGAAGTCGTACAACTGTGCATCCATGGGTATCCTAACAATCAGAGGTGGCCCTAGGTAATTTTCAATGGTAAGCAAACAGTATTCCCCCCCCCCCCAACCAATCACTGATATATATTTTCTGTTTGTCGTGGGAGTTCTGTGTGCCATATTTGGTTCAATTCCATCATTGGTGGAGTTCAGAATGCTCTTTGATTGTAGGTGAACTATACATCCCAGTAACTACAACTCGCATATGTCAAGGTCTATTTTCCCCCAAGAGCGCCCCTGGGCAAAATCAACTATACTGCAAATGCTTACTTTGCGTAATGGGTTGAGCTGCCTCTGCTAACAATGATGTCAGCTCTTGCATACTAATTATGTGCTAGTGACCATGATGTCTGAAGTATTCTGGAAGTTGTAGCTATTCCATGTATTTGACTATAACTGTCTTAAGACCCAAACAATGGGCAGTGTTTGTTTTCTGTACTAGGTATAATAGAGTTACTGTGATGGCAGAGAAAAGACTTCTTAGGCAAAGTTAGGCAACTGCCGATGTTACTTTCAAGAGTGAACTATTGCTTTTAAAGAAAGTTCAGACTCATTTATTGTTTTGGAGGATATCACAAGCAGCTTTTGTTTTCCTCTTAATTCCTTTTTAAAAGAAAGAGGCTGGCTTATTTATAAGATCCAATAAAGGCCCATTTTAAACCAGTGGATGCTAAGGCAAAAACAGATGGGTTTTCTGTTGGGATAATGTCAGAACATGTTAAGTCCCTGAAATCAATGTTGCTGAAATGTGGGGTTAGTGATTGCTTCAATTATGCCATATCAGTAAATTTGCTATTGCTCAGGATTCTGGTTCTTCCGCTTCGTCTCCAAAGGGTTAGTGCCCTGACTAGGCTGATTACCTAGGAAAAAGAGCCCATCAAACAAGCACTCTCAGATTGTTATATATCCCATGACAGATGGATGAAGTCTACAAGAGCAGATCCACTTCTGGTTCATCAGTTCTTCTGAGCAACTGGTTTATAATCCAAAAACTTATGCTAAAATAATTCAAGCAGTTTGTCTTAAATGTGTTATGAGACTCTCTTTATCCCTTATGTATTTTATTTGTTTTACCAAAATAGACTACACCCAGATGTAGTTGGGTCTAATGATACCATTATAACAGTCCTATCTGAAACTTTAACTGACATGATTCTGTCCTGTGAAAGATTTCCGCTTGTTTGAGAGATATCTCTAGTGTCATAGTTCAGGAGTGCAGAACTACAATTGCCAGGATTCTTTAGGAAATTAATATGACAGGTGAAATAATCATAGTGTAAGACAGCATAAACTAGAATAACAACAAGCTAAGGGACTTTCAGGACCCAGGACAGCATATGGCAGTAGATTCTGCCTCAAGCTCAAACTTGTCTCATTACAGGAACATGAGTATGCATGTAATGGGATCTTGTATCACCATAGAGACTGAGAGACCAAAATGAGTAGCATAAGCTCAGATGCATGGAGTGCATTTGCACAAATGACCAGCCATTGCCAGAAGGGACAGAGAGTTTCATCTATGCTGATGATCGTGCCATTACCACTCAAGCAGGGAGCTTTGAGATGGTTGAACAGAAGCTCTCCGAAGCTCTAGGTGCTCTTACTGCCTATTACAGGGAAAACCAGCTGATTCCTAATCCATCTAAAACACAGACATGTGCTTTTCATCTTAAGAACAGAGAAGCATTCCGAGCTCTGATGTTTACCTGGGAAGTAATCCTACTGGAGCATTGCAGCACACCCAAATACCTGGGAGTTACCCTGGACCATGCTCTGGCCTACAAAAAGCTCTGCCTGAATATCAAGCAAAAAGTGGGTGCTAGAAACAATATCATACGAAAGCTGACTGGCACAACCTGGGGATCACAACCAGACACAGTGAAGACATCTGCCCTTGCACTATGCTACTCTGCTGCTGAGTATGCATGCCCAGTGTGGAACACATCTCACCATGCTAAAACAGTGGATGTGGCTCTTAATGAGACATGCTGCATTATCATGGGGTATCTGCGCCCTACACCATTGGAGATATTACACTGTTTAGCCAGTATTGCACCACTTGACATCCGTCGGAGAGTAGCAACCAATAGTGAAAGGACCAAGGCAGTGACATCTCTGGCCCACCCTCTGTTTGGGTATCAGCCAGCACACCTTTGACTTAAATCAAGAAATAATTTTCTATGATCTACAAAGACACTCGCTGGAACACCTCAGCAAGCGAGAGTCCAAAAGCGGAAGGCTACAGAACCTCAATCAATGGTTTCTACCAAATGAGAGACTCCCTCCTGGGCACACAGAAAACTGGGCAACTTGGAAGGCACTGAGTAGACTGCGCTCTGGCACCTCGAGATGCAGAGCCAACCTTAAGAAATGGGGCTACAAAGTGGAATAAATGACATGAGAGTGTGGAGAAGATCAAACCACTGACCGCCTGCTGCAATGCAACCTGAGCCCTGCCACATGAACAATTGAGGACCTTCTTGGAGGAACACCAGAGGCACTCCAAGTGGCCAGCTACTGGTCAAAGGACATTTAATAGAATACCAAGTCTGCAAACTTTGTGTTATGTTTGTTTGTTTGTTTTTAATGCAATACAACTGTTTTGGTTTGCTCCTGACACAATAAATAAATAAATAAATAAATAAATAAATAAATAAATGGAGTGCTGTGCTCCGGAAGAAACCTTTATGGGCAGACTGTGTGTGTGAACAGCCATAGAAAAGAGTTTCCATGGCTATTCACACTCACAGTCAGCCTATAAAGGCTGTTCCACCTCCATGCATCCAATGAAGTAGACAAAGGGTGCCTCTACCCTGTAGAATGAATGCCGTTGGAGACCAGGGTGTTGTAGTTTGTGGGACACCAACACTCTTTGGCAAGGTAAGTTAAAGACTTTGTAAAACCACAGTTCCCAGGATACCATAGCATTGAGCTATGACAGCTAAGGTGATGTCAAATTGCAGTAATGCTACAGTGTAGATGCACCCTTAGTCTACAAAAGTTTATATTACCAACTTGGTTCTTTTAATTTGACTCTAAGGTGCTATAACAGTGGTTCTCAACCTGTGGATACCCAGATGCTTTGGCCTTCAACTTTCAGAAATCCTAACAAATGGTTACAGTTGTTAGGATTTCATAAGGGAGATGAAGAGCCACATGTGCTCCACAGGCTGTAGATTGCCCCAGGTGGTCTATCTATATGTAGATGTTAAACAATGATATGTGGTTATAATGTAATTTCTCCTTCATTTGGGATCCTAAAAGAAAGCTGCTACCACCACATGACCTGATGCTGGATCTTGATATTATGCACATATATATGTGATATGCAGTTCTTCCTTTGTATCCATAGATTCTGTTGCTTCCATAATTTGAAAATATTATGAAAAATCATTCCAAAAAAGCAAAGCTTAATTTTGCCATTTTAGATAAGGGACATCATTTTATGACACCACCATATATAACAGCACTTGAGGGATCACAGATTATGATATCCATAGAGGGTTCTGGACCCAAACCCTTGCTGATATTGAGGGCCAATTGTATGTACATGAACATCATTAATTGCTCCTAAAGCAATGCTCCACCAAATCCCTAACAAAGCGCTCAGAGTCTTCTCTAACATGGTTGCAATCTAGGCTTGGATGAAGCCCAATTTAAAGAGGAGGTGCTGGGCATTCATTTGCTTTCAAGAGGGATGCTTCCTTTAATTCGGCTGCCTTCCAGGCTTCCTGTGACAAAGCAGTTTTTCAGCTATACGTGCACAGCCTGGCAATCAGAAAGCGCAATGCCAGTTCACACATGCGCTCTCATTCTCTCACTCTTTATGCATCCCTGGCACACCATCCTCAAGCCTATCTGAGGTTTTCTCCCTTCCTCACTTAAAAGTTCCAGCTCTTCCACACTTCGGAAGCTGCTTGTTTGTAGGAAAAACAGGGCAGTTTGTTTATTTACTTTTGCCCTGCTTCTGAGGACTGTGTGCTTTGTTCTTGCTCCCATTCAAATGCTGGGTAATATAAAGAGGCTTTTTTCCCTAACTCTCTCTCTCTCTCTCCTCCCGCCTCTCCGCCCCTTCATTTTTGTCCGGCAAGGGGTCACTTTTATTCAAGTGCTGTGAATGATGTGAGCCAGGGACCCAACGCAGACAAAAGGACCCATCCAGAGCTGGCCAAGCGTACAGCTGCCTTTTTGTTCACAAAGATGGGAGATGTAACCTTGGAGGTGGAGGACAATGGGTGAGATTATTGAAGAAGCCTGAGAGTTGGCGTGACTCCGCTTTCCAGGAGCTGAGTAACCTTTCGTGAACATAAATCATGTCAGCTCTTACCAAGAGCCTTTCTGAGGTTCACAAAAGCCTCCCGGACTTTGCCACTCAAGTGACATGACGTAAGGGAATAATTTTCAAGTGTACCAAAGAATAGAAAAGCTCAGGCCACAGAGGGGAGTAATGGTATCTTGGACGGATGGAGCAGATGATTTTGCTGCAACCTAATATTTATTTAGTCGAGTCTTCAAGGCGATTCCTCTGACACAGCCATTGTAGTATTTCAGCTCAACCAATGTATTTATTTACTGAATTTATATCTTGCCTTTCTCTCCAAATGGGATTCAAGGCAGCTTAGGGTTTAGAGCTTAACCAAGAGTTGGGCTTAGAGGTGATTTGTTCCAGTAACAGCTTTTACCTGAAATAAATTGGAGTAATAAATGGGATGTGTTGCTTCCCTATTGAACTTAGCTGAATCAGGAACTTATTAGATGTGGCTAATGGGTAAGGTTACCAGGCTGGAAACTGGTAAGGGTTCTTATGCAACCAGGTAGCACACAACACTTGTTGAATTCCCTCTTTTTGTTTATTCGTTGAGTCGCTTCCAACTCTTTGTGACCTCATGGGCCAGCCCACGCCAGAGCTCCCTGTCGGTTGTCGGCACCCCCAGCTCCTTCAAGGTCAAGTCAGTCACTTCAAGGATACCATCCATCCATCTTGCTCTTGGTTGGCCCCTTTTTCTTTTTCCTTCCATTTTCCACAGCATCATTATCTTTTCCAAGCTTTCCTGTCTTCTCATTATGTGGCCAAGGTACTTCATCTTTGCCTCCAACATCCTTCACTCCAGTGAGCAGACGGGCATTATTTCCTGGTTTGATCTTCTTGTGTTCCAAGGCAATCTCAGAATTTTCCTCAAACATCATAGTTCAAAAACGTCTATCTTTCTTTGGCAGCCTTCCTTGTGGTCCAGCTCCCACATCCATAGGTGACTACGGGGAATACCATTGCTTTAACTATGCAGATCTTCATTGCCAGTGTGATATCTCTACTCTTCACTATTTAATTGAGATTGGCATTGCTCTGCTCACAAGAAGTAAACCTTTTCTAGTTTCTTGGCTGCACCTAGAAATACAAAGTATGTCACTGCCTCCATGTTTTCCTCCTCTATTTCCCAGTTATCAACAAATTTGGTTGCAATAATCTTGGTTTCTTTGATCTTTAACTGCAATCCAGCTTTTGTACTTTCTCTTTCACCTTGGTTAGAAGGCTCCTCAGCTATTCCTCACTTTCAGCCATCAAAGTGGTATCATCTGCATATCTAAGGTTGTTAATGCTTTGTCCAACAATTTTAACTCCAGCCTTGAATTCGTCAAGCCCTGCATGGCACATTATATATTCTGCATACAAATTGCATAGGTCAGGTGAGAGTATACAGCCCTACCATACTCCTTTCCTAATCTTGAACCAGTCTGTTGTTCCAGGTCAGTTCTTACTGTTGCTACTTGGTCCTTATACAGATTCCTCAGGAGACAGACAAGGTGACTTGGTATCTCCATACCACCAAGAACTTGCCATAATTTATTATAGTCCACACAGTCAAAGGCTTTAGAAAGGTCAATAAAACAGAAATAATAAAAATAATGGTTTTACATAACCATTAAAGATACAGAAACCTTCTCCAGTTTTCATTCTGGCAATTCTGCTCATGGAGAGGCGTCGGCTCCACTGTAATCATATAAGAGATAGTCAGAAGGCTTTTCTTTCTATTATTAACTTTTAAATAAAGCAGCTCAGGACTTTGTTGCTTCCTTCCTAATTAGCTGAGAGCAATGCAGTCAGGAACTAGAGGCAGTTGTTAACACTTCCTGAGAATGCCTTGCTAACAATAATATAATGACTGGCATTCCTACGCATGTGTAAGTTTCCTTATGGAAGCAGTAGGACATTTTTGTCTACTGACTAGTGTCTGCACTCAGAGATCAGAGAGATGGGCCAAAACTAACAAAATGAAGTTCAACAGGGACAAATGCAAGGTAGGCAGAAAAAATGAAATGCAAAGATACTGATAGCACTACGTGTGAAAAAGATTTTAGTGTCCTCGTGGACAACAAGTTAAACATGAGCCAACAATGTCATGCGGCAGCAAAAAAAACCAATGGGATTCTGGCCTGCATCAATAGGAGTATAGTGTCTAGATCCAGGGATGTCATGTTACTCCTTTATTCTGCTTTGGTCAGACCACACCTGGAATATTGTGTCCAATTCTGGGCACTGCAATTGAAGGGAGATGTCGATAAGCTGGAATGTGTCCAGAGGAGGGCAACTAAAATGATCAAGGGTCTGGAGAACAAGCCCTATGAGGAGTGGGTTAAAGAGCCGGGCATATTTAGCTTGCAGAAGAGAAGGCTAAGAGGTGACGTGATGACAGCCATGTATAAATATGTGAGGGGAAGTCATAGGGAGGAGGGAGAAAGCTTATTTTCTCCTGCCCTGGAGACTAGGATGCGGAACAATGGCTTCAAACTACAGGAAAGGAGATTCTACCTGGACATTAGGAAGAACTTCCTAACTGTGAGAGCTGTTCAGCAGGGGAACTCTCTGACCAGAATTTGATGCAGTACTCCAGGTGTGATCTGACCAAGGCAGAATAGCGGAGTAGCATGACTTCCCTGGATCTAGATACTAGACTCCTATTTATGCAGGACAAAATGCTATGGTTTTTTTAGCTGCTGCGTGACATTGTTGGCTCATGTTTAACTTGTTGTCCACGAGGACTCCAAGATGTTTTTCATACATACTACTATTGAGCCAGGCATCCCCTATTCTGTATCATTGCATTTCATTTTTCCTGCCTAAGTGGAGTATTTGAAAGTCTCCAATTTCCAGATGCAGTTTATAAAAATTATAAAACATAGTAGAGATGAGTCTCCAAAATGGAGAAATGATAGAAACTAGGAAATTATTTTGTTTAATGTCAGGCAATGCATCATATGTGTCTTCATAGGGGACGGACTCATACACCTATTCTAAAAGCAAAGTTTGAAATAATTTCCTATGATTTGAAGAGTATCATGCAGTAGATGCATATGACGTAGATCATTTTGTGTTCTGACAGGAAACTGTGCGTATTTCCATTTGCCGAGCCAAGACCCCAATTTCCTTAATGTAGTTTCTAATGATTTAATTATGCAAAAAGAATATTCTTGCATATCAGGAGTGGTTGCAGCAGTGGTGTTGGTTAAATGGTAGTCACAAATTCCATCTAAAAAACGACTTTGATGAGAAAAGGCGAAGAGTTTATGAACTGAATGAGTTGGATCTAGGTACATAGATCCTATTGAAACAATGCCATGATCTGAGTCCTAATTAACTCAGCAGGAACATGGTTGTGATTTCAAAAACAATGCAATTCATATTATTCCATGATACATTTTTGCAACACGGGAGCTGAACTGTGCTATAATGGCCTTCCTTTCAAGATGAGCAATGAAATACAACCAGAGTGAGTTACTCAGTATGTGATTTAATGGGGAAAGGAATTAAACTTTAAGAATTCTCCTCCAGCTATATAATTTTCCATTTTGTTGCTATTTTAAAAAACTTTGCCTTAGAGTTTATTAATAGTAATAAACATGGTCACTCATTATGGGGAAGATTATCTCTATCCAATCTAGAACTGTTCTATGATACATTCTAATTGCTTCAATTAGGGAAAATTGTAAAAGATGAGAAATCTGTTGCCTGGATACAAATAGAGAGAAACATTTAATAATCAAATAGAAAACTTTTTTTTCAGATAAAGTGAAAGAGCTATGGGAAAGAATAGATACCTCATTTATAGAAGGGATGCTTAGTATATGGTTTAAATACAAAAAGTTTTTAGCACCAGCTAAAGCCAATGTTCCTTCCTAGAACTCTCATTATTTAATATTTATTTATTAATTTATGGTGTCAAAAGAAAATTTATAATGTATTTAAAAACACAAACAAAGTTTAAAACTTGACATACCAAGGGCAAGATGGTTGGATGGTATCCTTCAAGTGACTGGCTTGACCTTGAAGGAGCTGGGGGTGGCCATGGCTGACAGGGAGCTTTGGCGTGGGCTGATCCATGAGGTCACAGAAAGTTGGAAGCGACTGAACAAATAAACAACAAAATAGATAGATGACCTTACACATTCATATCCACAGGTTCTGCATCCACAGATTCCACCATCCATGATGTGAAATATTCCAAAAAAGAATAAAACAAACTTTGAATATTCCATGTTACTTAAGGGACACTATTTTACCATTGTATATAATTGGACTCTAGCATTCATGGATTTGGGTATCCAGAGGGATCCTTGAATCCAGAGGGATCCTTGAATCAAACTACAGCGAATACCAAGGGTGCACTATGAATGCAAAATAATTCTGCTGCATTCTCTAACAAACATCATACATTAACTTGTCTTAATTTTAAAAACCAACAGTTATTCAATCATTTTTGCATCACAGAAATCTATAAAACATTTTAATCTTTCTTAAATAACTCTAATCCACTGGAGGAACTTTTTTTCTTATTTGAAATATATTTATTAAAGTTTTGTCAAACAAAGAAGTTAAAAAAGGTATTTCATTTACATTTTGTGTATAGAAAGTAGGAAAAAGAAAAAAGAGAAAAGGAAAGAAAAAAGAAAAAAGAGAAAAAAGGACTATAAAAAAGTTTGTTGACTTCCTTCTTACTTTTGATGGTCATTAAGTTTATTTCGAGATATTATTGTATGGTAGTTGTTCTGCTTCCCCTCCATCTTTTTCTCTCTCCTTAAGATTGATTCTCTTCAGCAAATGAGTTCTATTTTCATCTGTTTAAAATAGTCTTTTACTAGGTCCCAGTTAGTTTCTTTCTTAGGTAGACCTTGTTTAGCTGATAGCCAATAGGTAAGTCTGTCCTTGTTCATAATCTCTAGTACTTTATTCAGCCAATCTTCTTTTTTCAGTGTTTATTTTAATCTCCAACTCATGGTGTATACTATTCTGGCTGCTGTCACAAAAAAATTAAACAAAATCTCTTTGTTTTTCTCCTTTTCTATATCTAGCATGCCTAATAGAAAATATTCAGGCTCTCTTCGAATTTTAAGTATATTTAAGTATTTGCTTCCAAGCTTTTCCCAATTGTTTTAAATCAGTTTGGTGTCTTTTATTTTGAGCCCATTTAACCATACATTCTTTTATTTGTTCTTTTTCTGTTGTCCATTCCAATATTTTTCTATATATTTTCTATATATGTTGGTAATCAGTTTGTTTTCTGTCTTCATTATATTATCCCAGAAGCCATTTTTATCTGCGAAACCTGTATTTATCTTTCCTAAAGAGTTCAGACACTTGTCTGTGATGAAACCAAGAAAAATTTTGGAACTTTTGTTTAATTTCTTTTTCCTCTTTTAATTCGAATGTTATTTTTTGGAACTTTTTAACTCGTCCATTTTTGAGCTTACACTATCTCGCTGCTGTGATTATATACTGAAATATTCTTATATGGCTCATTTTCAATTGCTCTACATCCCAAAAGAGTTTTGGTTTTAGTTGCCTTTAATATCCTATGAATCAGGGCATGTATTTGAATTTAAAACATGTTTGCCTTTCACCACATATGATAAATTGTCCTTTCTTGTTGTTCACATTTCCAACACACCGGGATCTTGGAGTCTTTTCATTCATGGTGTAAAGATAGGTCAAAGTTTGTTTGATGACCAATAGCAACAGCAACACTGAATTATTTGACGGGAATGTTGAAGCAATGTCTGGCAATCATGAAAAAGAACCTTTTCCACACAAAAGAGTTTGGGGAAAGAGGTAAAAATAGAGAGGATCCAGTAGAGGAAGTCACCAGATCACCAGAGAGAGCTTCTGCTGGTGAAATTGTATCAGGAGCAGTAGAATGGTGATGGGCAACAACCCAAGCCAGAAAGGAGGCTAAAAAAGAAGAGAGGCCTTGAGAAAAGTTGGGATAGGAGTCAGTGAATGCAGTTTCTATTAGAAACAAATATAGCAGGGAGAAAAAGGAACTAGGAAGGATGTTAGATGCTGAACAAGCACAGCAGGTGAAGAGTGGAAGAGTGAGAGAATGAGGCCATGTCCAAGAATTAGGTCACATATTGCTAAAGGGCTCTGCTGAAGATGCAACCTGGAACCTGAAAATCCAGGAATAGCAAAGGAAGCATTGGAGTCAGCCAAAGTCTATATTGTCAGGATGGGAAAAGGAAGAAAATAAATCCAGCTGTGTTGAGCTTTTTAAACCAGAGGGTGTCCATTTGTTGGGAGTGGTTTGATTGGGTGTTCCTGACAGAAGGTTGGGTTGGATGGCCCTTGTGGTCTCTTCCATCTCAAATGATTCCATGAACCCTGTGTGTTAGCCTCCACAAGATGTGGTCTCTTAGAATGAGAACTTGTCCCCAACCAATGCAGAAAAGCAAGAACCTGTCATTGTTATGAACCCTTCTTATAAATTTAGGGAGCCCCAACACATGGGATATTGGGTTGTTTTAGGTTTTTGGGGCTATATGGCCATGTTCTAGAAGCATTCTCTCCTGACGTTTCACCTACATCTATGGCAGGCATCCTCAGAGGTTGTGACCTCACAACCTCTGAGGATGCCTGCCATAGATGCAGGCGAAACGTCAAAAGAGAATGCTTCTAGAACATGGCCATATAGCCCCAAAACCCCACAACCCAATGATTCTGGCCATGAAAGCCTTCAACAATACATGGAATATTGTTTACTGCTCTGGTTTCTGCGTCTCAAGTAGATATTGTCCTGGAGAACATGCCTTTTTGAGGGACTGGAGTAACTATGCCTGTAAGCAAAGGTGAGTCTTTGAGACTTCTTATTTAGATTTCAAAGAATACCAAGTATGAAGGAGATGATAAGATATGTAATGTTTAGCATGGGATTGAGAAAATCAATGACATTCTTCCCTCTCAAAATACTAAAAGTAGAAGTCACCCAACAAAACCGAATTGTGGAATGTTAGGTCTAAGTCGTTGGGAAGCTTCACTACACATTTGATCCCTTTGCAGCTATTTGAAATGCCATGATATATTAATTGTTCTTTGTTCAAACTCATTTGATGGTCTCATTGATTAATTTCTATTTCTGTCTGCAAAAGAAAGTACTTGTGTACACCACGTGCAGTTAAACTATGGAATTGTTTAGTTCAGCTTTGATAGCTCTGAACAGGGATGAAATAAATTCAAGGAGGATAAGGTTACAAATGACTACTGCACACAATGGCCAGATGCTACCCAAAGGATCCGAGTAGCCAAATACAATGAAATAAGAACATCAGGATAGTATTGTACTCATCCAGTGCAATCTATAGAAGGAAGTACAGATCTGTCTCATGATTCTCATATAAAATGACTGTTTTACTAATTTATTTATTGTATCAGGAGTGAACCAATGCATTTGAGAAAACACAAAGTTCAAAAACTTGGCAATCTATTAAATGTCCTTTGACCAGTAGCTGGCAACTTGGAGTGCCTCTGGTGTTGCTATAAGAAGGTCCTCCATTGTGCATGTGGCGGGGCTCAGACTGCATTGTAATAGGTGGTCTGTGGTATGCTCTTCTCCACACGTGCATGTTGTGGACTCCACTTTGTGGCCCCATTTCTTAAGATTGGCTCTGCATCTCATGGTGCCAGAGCGCAGTCTGTTCAGCGCCTTCCAAGTTGCCCAATCTTCTGTGTGCCCAGGAGGGAATCTTTCATTTGGTATCAGCCATTGATTGAGGTGCTGGGTTTTAGCCTGCCACTTTTGGGCTCTCGCTTACTGAGGTGTTCCTGTGAGTATCTCTGTAGATCTTAGAAAACTATTTCTTGATTTAAGGCATTAGCATGCTGGCTGATATCTGAACAGAGGGTGGGCCAGAGATGTCACTGCCTTAGTCCTTTCATTACTGGTTACTTCTTCCCAGCGGATGTCAGGTGGTGCAATATCGGCTAGACAGTGTAATTTCTCTAGCAGTGTAGGGCGCAGACATCCTGTGATAATGCGGCATGTCTAATTAAGAACTGCATCCACTGTTTTAGCATGGTGAGATGTGTTTCACACTGGGCATGTGTACTCAACTAATGTAGCAAAGCGCAAGGGCAGATGTCTTCACTGTATCTGGTTGTGATCCACAGGTTGTGCCAGTCAGCTCTTGTATGATTTTGTTTTACTAATAAAAAAGGCTGACATGTTTTAGCCTAGAAAATGTTAGGGATTCCTGGTCCCAAAATTTCCAACATCTGATTCTAGGCTGATCCGTGAAGAAAGGATAAAACAAGCATCTTTTGCGCATCTTGAGATGTGCCTCCAGTTTCTTTAATGTGTGAAAGAAGATGATAGACAACAGTGACTTTGCTGTGATCCATCAGGATTTGCTCATTTCTTTTGAGATTATTCGCTTTCTGCTCTTGTTTATCCCATCTGCAGCATTTTAAGCATGAGCCAGAGGAGAGACCTGGGACAGTAATTATCAAGACTGGCTCACCTTGAATGTTAATTGCTTCTCTCCCAACAAATGCCAACAAAGCGAAGCTGTGTTTCCACTGGTGTTTTCCCCCCCAGTGAACCAGCCCTAAACCACATCACTCTTTTTATTTTAATCAGTACTCCAAACCACCTCTCCCACCCCTGGAGTTCAGTCTCTGATGAAGCTGGAGCCAAAGCACTTGTAAACAGACAGTCCAACACAGAACAGGAAGTATAATAAAAAGGTGCGTATCATACCTAGGAATCCAGTGGAAAAACAAAGAAAGATGCAGGAAAATGGTTTTGTTTGTGAACCTTTTCTCTGCCTGGCCATTAAGTACTGATTTATTTATGATTTTATATTACCCATTTTCTCCTCGGACAGTTTAGTTATATTTTAACAATAATGTTTCTATTTGTTGTTTTTACTAATCTGTGTTTCTATTTGTTGTTGTTTTTACACCATGTGTTTTCTAGTAGACAAACCATTTGTAAATAAGGATGGTTTTATATGTTTTTCAAAGAAGACAAAGTGTATTTCTTTTCTTTGTTACATCCTGTGTGAAAGTGGGACTAGTGTTCAGCTTCTGCCTTGCCAATCTGATCACTCTGCTTGAGAGATTCGGCGCTATATCTCAAGCTTCTGAAAAGGTAAACAATAAACTAAGATTCTAATGAGCATTAGCCCTTCGTGTTTTATCAGAGAATATCAGAACTCTGCAAGAGCAAATCATTTAGTCAAGTGTTTGGTCTCCATGGGACTAGATCTCCCCAAAGCCCACAAGCAAGAAATGAATACTGAGTAATAATAATAATAATAATAATAATAATAATAATAACAACAACAACATATTTCGAGACCACCCTCTCTCCCAAAAGCGACTCAGGGCGATTTACACACAGAAACAGGCAAACATTCAGTGCCTTACAGAGTACAAACAACATGTGGAATAATACAAAATAATGCACAATAATAACAATAAGCTTATAATGAAAAAAATTAAACACTGAAATGGGGACTAGATAGCAATAAACCAAGTTAGACAATAAACAAAGACATGGGTGAACATTCAACATATAGTTCACTATTAGGAGAAAAGATGGAATGGAGAAATAGCCTGGAAAAGAGAAAGGAAGCACGCCTTATATACCAGACCCCTGATAATAGGAGCTTTTGAAGGATGTGCCCCAGCTTTGCTTAAGAGAAGCTGCTAACCAAATCCCTGGAGGAAAGCAGGGGGAGGGAAGCTATTTTTAGTGCCCCTCTTTTTAAAGAAACTATTATGTTGCATTGATTTCTGCTGTTGCAAATAAACTACAATAACTTTGAGCTTGTAACTCCATTTTCCAAGTAAATGAATTTGTACACTCAAATAGCTAGACAGACAGACAGATAGAGTTAGACCTCTTCCACACAGCTGAATAAAATCCCACATTTTCTGCTTTGAATTGGAATATATGGTAGGTGTAGACTCAGGTCGCTTCCAAGCAGAACTAAATCATGGGTTTTAAACAGGGACAAAAATCTCGAACTTCAGAAGAGGTCCATATACGGACCTATTGGTCCTGGGATTTCTGCCTCCGTTGTCCAGACTTGATGCTTTGTTGCGAGATTTAGAAGCTCCCAAGATGGCTGCCGTGGGATTTCCACTGGAAACTTTGGTGGGTTATCCTCAAGATGTGGATATGTGGAATATCACTGCAGCAAATCACTGCAAAAGTTCAATTTCTTGTCCTGAGCAGAGAAACTCTGTCCTCCGGACATTTCCTGCACACAAAGAAAAATTTTGCCTTTTACTCAAGTGTCACTTTTGTTTTAGGAATTAACCAATCAGGAACAAACATCTGAAACCTGGGAATTAACCCAGATACAAACTTCCAGGATTACAGATAGCAGGGACATACAGACATGCAAAGATCTGCATATTTTGCTCAAAACTGCAATATTCCCACACCTGGAAATCTCACCTTTTTTGCCTTTTGTAGCAATTGTTTCTGTGTTTACAGGGAATGGTGTTTAGACACCCTTGTGTTTGCTGCAGAAGCTTCTGGGATAAAGGTACTGTCTGGATGGGCCCTTAGATAACCCAGTTCAAAGCAGATATGGTGGGATTTTCTGCCTTGATATTCCGGGTTTTATAGCTGTGTGGAAGGGCCCTTAGATAGATTGTTCCTCCATAACTGTGCTTTGAACCTCCAAAACCAAGGCTCAGGGAGATTGAGTAAGCTAGACAACATTTGTGCCCAGAGCCCATAAAATGCTGAGAAAGATTCTTGGCTCACAAAGGGAATGTCAGGATCAGACAGGTGTCAGTCGAAGGGCACAAAAGCAGAGAGGGAGGCATCTGACTGCGGAAAGTAACCCCCAGCTGCTTCCCTCCCTCCTAGAAGAATGTCTAATGAGCTGCAATCTGTTAAACTGCTCAGAGGTATCCTTAGCAACAGGGCTATTCACCCATTATATTCTCCCAGTCTTGTGTGTCAACCTGCAGAATGAGTTGAACATTGGGCACAAGGAAACAATGCAAGGGAATTATTCTGGCTATTACTGACTCAGCCCAAGCCGCCAGCACTTTGGGCCCTCTCCTAATTATACCCTCCACTGCTCCGAACAATAAGTAAGCAATCTCTCCCTTTCCATTGAAGAAAAAGCCTGGACTCGTTTTTATAAAAAATTACTAGATATTATTGAAGCAGACTTCCTTCCATATGTTTATCCCACCCCCTCCAATCATCTTGCTGTACTTCTTTCTGGAAAGCTCTCAAGGTAGGGAAGCGCTCCCTTTGTGGATTATGCCCTGTTAGGAATGGAGAATTAAGCAGAAATTTCACAGAAACTATTGTGTGGGATGCACTGGAAGTCTCCATTTGCATCTGGCCCAGTTGTTCAGTTGTGTCAAGTTCTGCAACACAAAGGCCCATCTGCACTGCACTATATGAAAGTGTAGATGTGGCCAAAGACTAGGGCTGGATCTACACTGTCATATAATGCAATTTCAGCTGCATTGAACTGCATTATATGGGTCTCTAGGCAAAAGTAAATGTTTTCCCCTGACATTAAGTCTAGTCGTGTCTTACTCTGGGGGTTGGTGCTCATCTCCATTTCTAAGTTGAAGAGCTGGCGTTGTCAGTAGACACCTCCACGGTCATGTGGCCAGCATGGCTGCATGGAGTGCCGTTACATGGGTCTCTACACTGACCACATAATGCTGTTCCAAATTCGCCTAGGACAACCAGGCATTAGAACCATATATTCTATTGAATTCTTAATTCTATTGTGCTCATTAAACCCTAATAGCCAGATATTTCTGCAATCCCTGCTTCTGTCCTGCACCAATCATAGAATTACTGATAGGGAACTGCAAAGGTTAAATTGTAAATCTGAATGGTATTAAGTGGACAGATGTGTAATGGTTCCACTTGGCCAATGAGTCCTAGGTGCCTGTTCAAAAGACTCAAGGCATAGATTCTCCAAAAAACTTTAAATTACAGGGGGATTGGTTCAAAACAATGACAGATACATAAGATTGTGTAGAATAAATCCTTCCATGCAAAGCTATGCATTAAATGTGGGTACATCTACACTGTATGCAGCTTGACACCACTTTAACTGTCATGGCTCAATGGCACAAGTTGAATTACTACAATATCATTATCTTTCTCTGCCACAAAAGTGCTAGTGCTTCACCAAACCACAAATTCCAAGTTTCCATAGCATTGAGCCCTGGCAATTAAAGCAGTGTCAAACTGCCTTAATTCTACAGTGTAGATGCACCCTGTGTTATGCACTCCTTGTGGTGAGCAGCAAACATGATCACCAGGACCAAAACTCTAAATGGATAACCAAATGTATATTTGCATCAATGTGCAGTGCTACTTTCCCTCTGCCACTTTGCACTCAGTGAGGCTGTTCCACATTGTACACAAAAGTCTAACTCAGTGGTTCTCAACCTTCCTAATGCCCCAACCACTTAATACAGTTCCTCATGTTGTGGTGACCCCCAACCATAACATTATTTCCGTTGCTACTTCATAACTGTAATTTTGCTACTGTTATGAATCGTAATGTAAATATCTGATATGCAGGATGTATTTTTATTCACTGGACCAAATTTGGCACAAATACCCGATATGCCCACATTTGAATACTGGTGGGGTTGGGGGGAATTGGTGTTGTCATTTAGGAGTTGTAGTTTCTGGGATTTATAGTTCACCTACAATCAAAGAGCATTCTGAACTCCACAAATGATAGAATTGAACCAAACTTGGCACACAGAACTCCCAAACAGAAAATACTGGAAGGGTTGGGTGGGCATTGACCTTTAGTTTTGGAGCTGTAGTTCACCTACATCCAGAGATCACTGTGGACTCAAACAATGATGGATCTGGACCAAACTCTACACGAATACTCAATATGCCCAAATGTGAACACTGGTGGAGTTTGGGGGAAATAGAATCTTGACATTTGGGAGTTGTAGTTGCTGGGATTTATAGTTCACCTACAATCAAAGAGCATTCTGAACCCCACCAACAATAGAATTGGGCCAAACTTCCCACACAGAATCCCCATGACCAACAGAAAATACTGATGGTCTTTGGTGACCCCTCTGATATCCCCTTGCAACCTCCCCAGGGGTCCCGATCCCCAGGTTGAGAAATGCTGATCAAACTGATTGCATAGCGGAATTAATGTATGTATAAGACACTGACAGGTTTCTGAACAATATATACCGTTGTTGCTTGGAAAATCTCTCCCCCTCCCACTGCTTATGAGTACTGTAGCTCAACCCAGCCGTGACAAGGAAGCCAAAGATGGGAGAAGTCATCTTCCCTGTTTATCAAAAAATCCTGGCACTTTGACCCTGCAAACTATGCATTCACTGCAACACTAGTAATGACAAAGAGTGGGATCGGTTTGTGGCCAAGATTAGGAATTGCTCAAACCTTTCAGTTCATGATTTCCATGTGGGTGTCCATCACTTTGAATGTGTCCCTTTTCTAGTTGGGATCCCAGCCAGTGAAGAATACACCCATTTGACTTGCGATTTGTTAATTTCCGATTAAGATCAACTGGAAAATCTGCTTGCCAAAGCACTTACTGTGTTTATCCAGTAAACACATTTAAAGAGGCAGTGTACACAAACTTATAAACTTCCTTGCTTTTCTATTTCGTCTATTTACAGAGAAGTACAGGTGTTTGGATGTCCAAAGAGCCAAGAACATTACTGATGGCGCCAAATCCTGTAAATAGGTTACATGCATTCTTTGCATGATTACAAATAGATGTCTTATTTCTATCCCAAATGGCCTGAATTAGGCAATTCCCAGGAGTGGCTTAAGCAGCCGGTTTTGCTTCTGCTTAGTTGTATGACAATTCATCATTGTGCCAAAATAAAAAGCCAAATGAGTCCATTGAGCATTGAATATATTTTCCTAATGAAAGTGTTCCTTCCTAATAATAATAATAATAATAATCACAATATGAGGATTTAAAGATCGAACTGCAAAGACTCTGGCACAAGCCAGTAAAGGTGGTCCCAGTGGTGATCGGCACACTGGGTGCAGTGCCTAAAGACCTTGGCCTGCACTTAAGCACAATTGGTGCTGACAAAATTACCATCTGCCAGCTGCAGAAGGGCTCTGCATGCATCATTCGCCTATATATCACACAGTCCTAGACACTTGGGAAGTGTCCGATGTGTGATCCAATACAACAGCCAGCTGTGGACTCATCTTGTTGTGTTTCAAATAATAATAATAATAAATCCTAGCATTGCCTAGTCTGAAAAGTACCTACTTGAGTACAAGTCAAGACCTGAATCATACATATAGCCATGATGTCATTGCTATCATCTATCTCCCAATCTGACCCCTGAAAGCCCATCTGAAAATCTAGGCATCTACTTTGAGAGACGGAGTTTTATGGTGCTGATTTGAAAGAAAGGTTAGACAAATTCATGGAGATGAAGATATCTCTGGATACGGGACATCATGGTATGTATGTTGGATTACAAGATATATGGCACTGAAAATTCATACAGATTTGTCCGCTGAGGAACTTCAAGGTTGACCAATGTAAGATTTGAAAACCGCAATTGATTCCTTTAGGAACCCCCAGTGGTGCAGTGGGTTAAACCGCTGAGCTGCTGAACTAGCTGAACGAGAGATCAGCGATTCAAATCCAGGGAGTGGAGTGAGCTCCTGCTGTTAGGCCTAGCTTCTGCCAAATTAGCAGTTCGAAAACATGCAAATGTGGGTAGATCAATTGGTACCACTCTGGAGGGAAGGTAACGGTGCTCCATGCAGTCATGCTGGCCACATGACCTTGAAGGTGTCTACAGACAACACCGGCTCTTTGGCTTAGAAATGGAGATAAGCATCACCCCTCAGAGTTGGACACAACTAGACTTCATGTCAAGGGGAAACCTTTACTTTTACCAATTGATTCCTTTATTGTTTGTTCGCTTTTTGTTTAATTAGCAATTATGGACTCAAGTCATTAAGTCTCACCACTTCTAGCTACCATTATCTCAACAAGAAGTAAAAAAAAGGTTTTCAGTTGTCCCATTGAATCCATCAAAATTTGAGTAGAATTGTAGTCTCACATTCAGCATTGCAGTTATGGATTTGTTTATGGATTAAGAGTCAGCCACTGACCTGCAAATAGGGTCCTTGCAGTGATTCCCAACATTTGGTCCTCCAGATGTTTTGGACTTCAGCTTCCACAGTTCCTTGCAGCTGGTAAACTGGCTGGGATTTCTGGGAGTTGAAGTCCAAAACACCTGGAGGACCAAAGGTTGGGAATCACTGTATAATGGCTTGGCTGCAGACCTTGGCTCTTAAGGTGGATAGGTTGGGGGGCTCAGGCTCAGGCTAAGTTAGTCCTTCTTAGTTATCTAAGAAGGAATTAAAGATTCTATCAACTGTTTTGCTTAAATAATCACAAGCTGCCCTCCCACCCTAATTAGTTTTTTAAAAAACCAATTGCATGCCTCTTTTCAGAATTATCCTAAACCTTATTCTTATTCTTATTATTCTTATTATTAATTTCGAATATTTGTACCCCACCCTTCTCAACCCCCTGGGTGGGACTCAGGGTGGATAAGATAAAAGGCATTTCTGATTCAAGAATGTGAAACACTTCTATTCACAGTAGGGGGCAGTGCTATATGGCAAGGAGATTAATAGCATCTCACAGATTTTGATCTCAAAGAATGTTATAATCACAAGGCTAGATACAGAGAGCTTGTTAATGTAACAGAAACCTTGTTAATGTAACATTTCTTTTTCACTGGATGAAATAAAACCTTCCTAGAATCATGGAAACATGAAGAGACCTCATGGGCCATCCAGTCCAACCCCCTGCCAAGAAGCAGGAAAATCCGTTCAAAGCACTCCCAACAGATGGCCATCCAGCCCCTGTTGAAAAGCCTCCATAGATGAAGCATCCACCACACTCTGGGGAGGATAGTTCCACTGCTGAACAGCTTTCACAATCAGAAAGTTCTTCCTAATGTTCAGGTGGAATCTCCTTTCCTGTAGTTTGAAGCCATTGCTCAGCATCCTAATCTCCAGGGTAGCAGAAAATAAGCTTGCTCCTTCCTCCCTATGACTTCCCCTCACATATTTATACATGAATATCATGTCTCCTCTCAGTCTTCTGTTCTTCAGGCTAAACATGCCCAGCTCCTTAAGCCGCTCCTCATAGGGCTTGTTCTCCAGACCCTTGATCATTTTAGTCACCCTCCTCTGGACACATTCCAGCTTGTCAATATCTCTCTTCAATTGTGGTTCCCAGAATTGGACACAGTATTCTAGGTGTGGTATAACCTTCAAAATGAAGGTTAGACCATACCTAGAATACTGAATCTTCAAAATGAAAAATCCTCCTTTTCATTATCAGCAGAGTATTTTAAGCTGCCCTTATAGGTCCTGGATGAATGTGCGATTGTATGCTCAACTGAATACATGACAGAAAGTGCATCAGAATGTGCAGCCAAATACCCGACTGAATATGTGCAATGGTGCAATGGTGGTGCATGCAATGCCCCACGTCTATGACTTTGAATTGGATGCAGACTTTGCACATTGGACTACAATGTCTAACCACTTCCTTAGAGGAGATTGCATAAGATGTCAGTGTGTGTAAAGTGTCAGCAGTATTTCAGTCAGTAATTATTTAGCATCCATAACATGCTGGGAAGTATATGGAATTTAAGAAATAAAGTTGCTGTCCAATCAGCTTATGATCTGGTATGTCCAGCAGCATGTATGGTTCAAAGTATGGTGAGACATAAGGAAACAGAGAGAGGCAAAGACAGTTTGCATGCAACAAGAATTAGCTAAGGACTATGAAAATATGACTGGGAAGCTTTTCCAGAGGTCTTATCCTCCACAGAAAACAGCAGTCTGTTTGACAAGGATCTGGTTGCACTGAGATGTATTGTTTAGCATATCGTGCGGCTAAAAATACCTCCTTAAGGGCTTCAGGGCTTGCATGTGTATGAACTTCTGCTAATACGTTGAGACAATTTGGCCACTGTTGAACTTTGCTGAAGGTCAGGACAATGAAGATAGGGCTTGAAGAACACTGTCCGAGAGGAAGTAAAACAAGACAGTGTTTCAGGGAGTGCTTACAATGCTGCTTGAGTTCTAGATATAGTCACAATTACAATAACCGTGTTGCTTCATATGATAGAGCATGTCCAAATTTCCTTTCCCGCTTCCTTTTGCCCATCCCTTCATTTCTGAGTTTCCTCTTTTTAAGTCAAGTTAGACTGTGCAGAACTTCCTTGGCAGTTGTTCACATACGTTTATGCTGACTTAGATAGATCTGTGGTCATTGTTTTATCAGATCAGCATCTCAAATCACTCCTCTCCTTATGTCACAACATTTCATATCAATTGTTACATCTCAAGTCACTCGTGAGCATTGTATACAATGGTTTCGTGGTAGAATGGTATCCCTTTTATAAAATGGAAAAATCAAGTTTTCCCTTTTTTGGAGTTTTTCTTTTTAATATTTTCAAGCTGTTGATGGTTGAATCTGAGGTTGCAGAATCTGTGGATATGGAGGGACGACTGTACTCTGACTTTTACATCTTGGTTTACGGGTAATTAATAAAATAACTCTGAGGATGCTTGCCATAGATGCAGGTGAAACGTCAGGAGAGAATGCCTCTGGAGCATGGCCATATAGCCCGAAAAAAACTACAACAACCCAACAATAATACTACTTTATTTCTATACTGCCCTCTCTCCCTGGGGAAACTCAGGGCCGTTTACACATAAGAAGGCAGACATTCAATACCTAGGTGAGTACAAAACAAATGAAAAACGTATCAACATACATGATAGAGCACAATAACAGTGAGTTTACCACGAAGGATTAAGCATTAAGATAAAAATATAACAGAATAGTCAGTAAGTCATAATTAACTAAAACATAAATAAATCATAGAATCATTGAGTTGGAAGAGACTTCATGGGCCATCCAGTCCAACCCCCTGCCAAGAAGCAGGAAAATTGCATTCAAAGCACCCCCAACAGATGGCCATCCAGCCTCTGTTTAAAAGCTTCCAAAGAAGGAGCCTCCACCACTCCGGGGCAGAGAGTTCCACTGCTGAACAGCTCTCACAGTCAGGAAGTTCTTCCTCATTTTCAGGTGGAATCTCCTTTCTTGTAGTTTGAAGCCATTGTTCGCGTCCTAGTCTCCAGGGCAGCAGAAAACAAGCTTGCTCCCTCCTCCCTATGACTTCCTCTCACATACTTATACATGGCTATCATGTCTCCTCTCAGACTTCTCTTCTTCAGGCTAAACATGCCCAGCTCTTTAAGCCGCTCCTCATAGGGTTTGTTCTCCAGACCCTTGATCATTTTAGTCGCCCTCCTCTGGACACATTCCAGCTTATAGTGCAAGTGGAGTTAGCCAGCATTCCAAATGGTAACGTGTTGTAGTCCTCCTTCTCTCCGTACGCTAAAGTGCATAGTAAGTGCATTTTAGGAGTGTCTTAAAAGAGAGGAGGGCAGGGGCCACTTTTACTTCTTTAGGAAGGGAGTTCCAGAGATGGGGAGTGATCACGAAAAATGCCCCCTCTCTTGTTCCCACAAACCAAGGTTGTGATGTGCCTCGCTTTAACATGTAAACATGCACAAACACTTATACTTCAGCAAGAATCCTGCTAATTTGTATAATTCTGTCATTTTCTGTTATTCATTTGCTTCTGAACATCTGAACTATGATTTATTTGAAATAAAAGAAATTAATATCAAGAGTAAAGCATCAAAAAGTTCTTTTTTTGTACTACAGCACCCAGAATACTACATTCAGCATGGCAAATTATAAGTCCCAAAAGTAACTTTTCAGAGGACACTGTCAGAAATGAGAACAGGAGCTTAAGGAAAGATATTCCTTTTGGACTTCATTTCCCAGCCAAGCATGTTGAGGAGCTGTGGAAGATATAGTTTGACCCACCTCTCCAAGCTCTGATGAAAAAGCCAGTCCTAAATCATCCACGGAAAGTAGCTAATGCTACCTTTGCCAGGTTAGCACAAGGGGAGGTGTCATCAACACAAGAAGGGGGCCATTTGGATATGTAAATAACTGTAGATAAATCATGCCTGGTTTGCTTGGCAGGGGGCAAGGAATAATCAGGCTCCATTCATTTCCATAGTAACAATTGCAGCTTGAGGCATTAAAATAATTCTGAGTATAAGGAAATGCCCTTTGTGTTCTCGTTTTAATGACATTTTTAATTCTCCCTGAAAATAAAAGGAAATGTACTGGAGATAAAAGCCTGCATTCACTGGCATACGCTGATATAATGAATGAGAGGCAATGGAAGACAAGTTTATTGCTCAGTATTACAGTAGTTCTGGCAGTAGTCTCATCATGCTACGTGAGGGAAAAGTGAAATGAGTGGCATTCAATAAAAGACTAGGACAATTCAATTGTTTGTCCTGCTGCTCCCTGGAATCTTTTTGGGTTTTAATAAGCCACATAGTTAAAACAGTCCCAATGACATCCCTGGGTGTAAGAACCAAAGACTATGCAAACAAGGCAGCCCTGGCTGTCTGCTAGAAAATCTATATGAATGGAAGCTGCTTTGGGAGCAGATTTCACAGAAGAGGGGTCCCTATAGAAGAAGCCCTGTTTGTAGAACATGTATCAGGATTTATTTTCTGTTGAGAATCTCTGGTCAGAATACTATTGGGAACTTTTGTCTTCATAAGTGGACTTAAATATATGGGAATTAGAATCGAGCAATTGTACAATGCCCATATCAAGTACAGGGCTGTTGTTAACATTGCTACATAGCAGACCTAGTAAAGTGCATGATGTGCATTGGTACCAGCTGCACAATAGAACTGATGCACAATGGATTGGATGCGCATGGGTACAAATGCACATTGCATTGGTTGTGATGAGATTGGTCCCAATGTACTTTGCATTGGTCCTGATGTGTATCTCATTGGTCCTGAAAAGCATTGGTCCAGTACACATTTCATTGGTTCTAATGAGATGCATATTGTGTTGGTCCTGATGTGCATTGTATTAGCTTGGTGAACATTGGTTCCAATGTGCATCACATTGGTCCTAATGTCCAATGATCTTGACATGCCTTGCTTTGGTCCTAATGTGCATTGGGCACCAATGCAAACCAGGAATTAATATTAATGACCCATTTTATTTATTTATTTATCTCATGCACTTTTACCCTGTCCTTCTCCCCCCAAGAGGGGATTCAGGGAGGCCTCACATAAGCACCAAACGATGCTATCATCATATATAGCACCGGGATTGTGGCGCAGCTGGCTGAGTGTCAGCTGCATTAAGATAACTCTGACCAAAAGGTCATGAGTTCGAAGCCAACCTGGGTTGGAGTGGGTTTCCAACCAATTGTGTGTAGCTTGTTGTTGACCTTTGCAACCCAAAAGACAGTTGCATCTGTCAAGTAGGAAAATAAGGTACCACATTAAAGTGTGGGGAGGCTAAATTAACTGATTTATGAGGCCATAAAGAAGGCTCCAGCAAAGCTTTCCAGCGGGGAAGCATGTGGGGAATGCGGAAGTGCTTCATCAGCGTCGCAGATGGACGATGAAAGTGACAGCTCCCCTGGTGGCCAGAAAAAAGTTAAATAGCCTCTGTGTATGTCTGTATATGTTTGTATGTCAAAAATTGTCATTGAATGTTTTCCATATATGGGTACACTGTAAACCACCCAGAGTCCCCTGCAGGGTGAGAAGGGCAGAATATAAAAGCTGTAAATAAATAAATAAATAAATAATAAACAAATACATTAAAACATTAAAACAATTTATGAAAACAGTAAATTAGTCACACCAGTGTTACACCATCACAATTCAGTAAAGGAGATTCTTAGCACCTCTGCTGCATAGTAGGTAGGTAGGTAGGTAGGTAGGTAGGTAAGTGTGTGTATATATATATATACACACACACACACAAGGTTATTTTATTTGTTTATTGAAGTTATCTCCCACATTTTTCCTTGCACAGGAACCAAACTTTGGCCTCTCTAACAACATCTTCTGATTCTGGAAGCCTTCTGAGTATCAGAATTCCATTTCAGTTTCCAGTGGGTATCACTGATAATATGAAGGTTGGCACACAAGACCTTGCAAAGTATACATGGGGGATGCAAGATACACTGCCCAGCATGGTCAATAGACTTTAGGGAACTTTAGTCTAACAAACTGACATGGAAATACAGCTCTCAGACCCAACAGATTTACCAAATTTCACTCTCATTTGCTTTTTCTTCTTCTTTTCTTCCCTCTGTTTTCATGCAGCTCAGGATAAACAATGACCAAAATAGAGAAGTCTCCAAATAAAAGCTCCTTTGTTGATGAGGGCATTTCAAAGCCATGCAAAAGCCTGGGATCAGGGTTGAAATGAGAATTGATTTTCTGTTTCACATATAGCCATTGAAATTTGTCCTGTCCCAGGGGAGTCAGATGAGGTCATCTTGGCACATTTATCCTGTTCAACAGCAAAAAAGCTTCTTTTTGGCCGTTTGGTCTCTGCTGAGCTTAATTTGAGGTCTCAGGGACCTCAAACCTGGAAAGATGTAAGAATTTCATTATCATATCCAGAATGTTTTCTGAAGCAAAGGAATATCATAATAGTTGGTGGAGACCATGCCAACAGTCAGTGGGCTGAATCTTCTATGAGTTTCAACTCAAACTCATGCTCAACACTATCTCAATAGGTTCAGCACCCTGGACAATTCCTTTAAAATTCAAAGTGGATTCACTGCCCCCATTAATGTGGATGATGTCCACGTTATTTTTCTTTATATCAAATAAAAATATTTTAAAAATGTGGATGATGTCCCACTACTGGGTTGGCCAAGGATAAGGCCACTGGATATTTGCTATTTTCTAGGCTAGTAATCTGCATTCAGTCTGGTGGGTGACATACAGAGACCCATCTTACACCAGAGTTTGGAAATGTTATTTTGATAGACTACAACTCACAGGATCCTCCAGCCAGCCCACAGTCCCAAGAACTTGTCTAAAACAGAGCTTTTTTTTTGCTTTCAGAATAACTTGCCAACACTGTACCCATACTGACTCCACTTCTGAAATATCAAATTATCCCTCTTCATTATCTCTAAAACTCTTCCAAAATATAACCAGGACATTGAGCACTGAGTTGGCTGATGTTCTTTTATGACACTATTCCCCTGTCCTTTGGATGTTTGGGACATCATCTCCCATCAGCCTCAGCCCGTCAAGAATTGCAGGAGCTCTTCCCCAAAACTTGGAGAAGGCATCAGATGAAAGAAGACTGCACTGTGATCTGAAACCATTTGAGGTACAGCTGGGCTCCCACAATTGCAGCTTTAATTTTTGCTGATCTGATTCTTCCTGGACTTGATTAATATGTTTCCTCTAAGAATTTCTTGGTCCTCCCATGTGACTCTATGAATATCTAGGTCCACTACCAGAAGATGCACCGGAGGAGTTAGAGATTCCTAGATATGTGTTATTTCAAGTTAAAAATAAAGCATTTGAAAACAATCTGCATTTCTAGGTTCTTGTGGGGTTTTTTCGGGCTTTAGGGCCATGTTCTAGAGGCATTTCTCCTGACGTTTCGCCTGCATCTATGGCAAGCATCCTCAGAGGTAATCTGCATTTCCTCCCACTTTTCTTGAGGGTTCCGTGCTCCTAAACCCCATGAAAGTGGAGGGCTTACTATAGCAGTCTTTATGGGACTGAACAGTCCATGGTGTGGTGGGTGTCTACACTGAAGAACACTTAGGTAACTATGGACAGAATCCTGTTGATCTCCTATACATACATACATTCCCCTATGGAAGTGATTGGGCAGTTTTTCTGATACAGAACATCTGTGTTTGGCCATTTTCTGTCATACAATTTTCGTGCATACTCAGTTGTATTCACATGCAAATTCCACAGCGCATTTAGATGGTCTATTTTGTAATTCAACACAAAGGCCTCAGTCCAGCATCCCTTTGGCACAATGTAGTTGTCCTCATGCTGATATACCCTGTGGCGATACTATACAGCCCTATGCAGAATAGCAATATTGCATAACATATGCTAATGACTGGATGCCATTTCACAATGCATAATACACCATGGACAACCACAATAGAAAGTATAGGATACACAGCTGCAATGAATAATCACAATGCAGATTACAGGAAGCACAACCACAACACACAATCCCAATGGAAAGCATAAGATGCCAAATCACAATGTGTATAGGATACATAACCAGAAGATAGGAAACATCACAATACAAAAATTCTTTGTGATCCCAACACTGAGCTAATCAGGACCCACAGTTTAAGAAGCAGTGCATGCTATACATGCTGACCTCTATGTGTAACTTTGCATGCAAGATTTAAGCTATGCAACCTCCCTGTAGGAGTCTCAGCTTCTTTGTATGCCACCTTTACTGTTGTTGTTTATTCGTTCAGCCACTTTCGACTCTTCGTGACCTCATGGACCAGCCACACTAGAGCTTCCTGTCAGCCATCGCCACCCACAGTTCCTTCAAGGTTATGTCAGTCGCTTCAAGGATCACATCCATCTGTCTTGCCCTTGGTCGGCCCCTCTTCCCTTTTCCTTCCTTTCCTCCCACAGCATTATCTTCTCCAAGGTGTTTTCTCATCATTTCCATGTATTGCTGGAGTCTACCTTGCAGGATCTTGAGCATTATCTTGCTGGCATGTTAAATAAGTGCCACTGCTCAAAAATTTGAGCATTTTTTTTAGCATTTCCCTTATTTGCTATGGGGATATAAGTTGATTTTTTCCACCAATCTCATGGTCATTCTTGTGTTTCCATGTTTACTGGCATATGACATAAATCACCTTGACAGCATCATCTTTCAAGATTTTAAACAGTTCAGCTGGGATTTTGTCATCTCCTTCTGCTTTGTTATTAGCCATGCTTCTTAAGGCCCATTCAACCTCACTCCTCAGGATGTCTGGTTCTAATTCACTCATCACACCATCAAAACTATCCTTAATATTATTATCCTTCCTACACAGATCTTCTGTATATTCTTGTCACCTTCTCTTGATCTCTTCTGCTTCTAATAGGTCCCTGCCATCTTTGTTTTTGATCATACCAATTTTTGTCTGAAATTTACCTCTGATGTTTCTAATTATCTGTCCTTCCTATTCTATTGTCTTCTTTCACTTCCATGCGTTTCTTGTTTAAAAATAGTTCTTTATCTCTTCTGGCTAACCTCTGGAATAGTGCATTTAATTGGGCATATCTCCCCCTATTACTGTTTCCTTTTGCTTTCCTTCTTTCTTGGGCTACTTCCAGTGTTTCACCAGATATCAATCTTGTCTTCTTGGTTTTCTTTTTCTTTGGTATGTACTTTGTTCCCACCTCCTGAACAATGTTGCGAACTTCTGTCCATAGTTCTTCTGGGACTCTATTTATTAAATCGAGTCCCTTAAATCTGTTCTTAACCTCCACTGCATATTCACTAGGAATATGTCTTCTCTATTCTCTTTAGTCTGATTCTAAATTCTGCAATAAGAAGTTCATAATCTGAACTATAGTCAGCTCCAGGTCTTGTTTTCACCGATTGAATGGATGTCTGCTACCTTTGTCTGCAAAAGATGTATGCCTCCTTCACAGAAAAGAAAATAAGATGTAAATGTAATACATAAGTAATAAAATACATCTTCTCAATTGTAATGTTACCACATCATGCTCTGCTTTGTTTTTAAGCCTTCGGGAAACATAAAAGTAATTTTGGGATAATGTACTAATAGGGCTGTTGAAATCCATCCTTGTATTTTTGTTTCAATTGATGTGTTCTGCAGCAATTATTAGTATTTTTATTATCTTGTTTTGTATTGACTGGTTGTGTTTTAAATTGATTTCAATTGTTTTGCTGGTGAAAGCTGCCTTGAGGGCCTTGTCAAGCCAAAAAGACAGAATAAATGCTGGAAAATTAAATTAAAAACAAATTACAGCTAATCTTGTACAAAGGCTTTGCTATTCTCAGTAGCTTGGATTTACACATTGCTTTAAACAGAATTCCCGATTTGTCTCTTTGTAGCAGAGAAGGTACATTAAGAACTGTGGAGCTAAACAGAGTAAGTAGATGGGGTTAAAAGCTCCTGGAAATTACAGAATGTGATTTTCCCTTGATGTTAATGGTTCTTTAAGAAGCAAATATGTCAAGGTGTCCACCACAAGCTCTGCTTGAAGTTTTTTGAAAGCTTATGTGTATATAGAAAATGTGTTGCTAGGTAGAGGTTAGGAACAAGGAGAAATCTCATGCATCTTTCATATACCAAAAGAGATGTGACATCAGAGATCACTGAGAAGTGAAGGCTGCTGAATGAGAACAATAAAGTTTGTCCCTTGATTTTACTGAGAAGTTGGCTCATATTTCCCTAGCCCTGTATGACTTAGCCTGAGGTCATTTGACAATATATGTGTTGACAACAGATTGGACCAAAATGGTCCCAATTCAGCTTCCATATGACAACTAAACCCTAGGATACTCCAGAATTTCCTGCAAACTCTAGAGCAGTGTTTCCCAACCTCTGGGGGGGTCACAAGGGGGCGTCAGGGGGGTTGCCAAAGACCATCAGAAAATACAGTATTTTCTGGTCATGGGGGTTCTGTGTGGGAAGTTTGGCCCAATTCTATTATTGGTAGGGTTCAGTATGCTCTTTGATTGTAAGTGAACTATAAATCCCTGCAACTACAACTCCCAAATATCAAGGTCTATTTTCCCAAACTCCACCAGTGTTCACCTTTGGGCATATTGAGTATTCGTGCCAAGTTTGGTCCAGATTCATCATTGTTTGAGTTCGTAGTGCTCTCTGGATGTAGATGAACTACAGCTCCAAAACTCAACGTCAATGCCCACCAAACCCTTCCAGTATTTTCTGTTGGTCATGGGAGTTCTGTGTGTCAAGTTTGGTTCAATTCCATTGTTTGTGGAGTTTAGAATGCTTTTTGATTGTAGGTGAACTATAAATTCGTAACAGTAGCAAAATTACAGTTATGAAGTAGCAACGAAAATAATTTTATGGTTTGGGGGTCACCACAACATGCGGCATTTGGGAGGCTGAGGACTGATGCCAAATAAAACCAGTCATCCTTTCAAGGCTGCAGGAATCACCATTGTTCTTGGATACCCTTCATCTATCAACTCTCTTTCAAAGACCTCTCTCTGCACTCTCTTTAGCTTTCATTCATCTGCTATGTCCTTCAATATGCGTTGATTGCTCTTCAGGAGTAATCATTAACTTTTCAGAGATTGTATGAGGCCTTCATTAACTTCATTCCCTTGTCCTTTTCAGATGGACTTGATATTCTTAGTCCAAAAGAGAACCAAAAACAAGGGTAGGGAAGGTTGCCATGAGCTCCAAAATCCCCCCCCCCTCACCTTTAAACTCCCACAATTTTTTAAATTTTTAATTAAAACTGGCCAAAACAGCCTTCAGATTACCACCAGTGCATCCACTTGCTTCTCCCATTGCACCCAGCAGGAAGCAACCAGGCTTTGAAGCTGCAAGGCCATTCAGTGATAATCAAGCTGGCCAATTGCAACATCCACACTTGCCTCAAACAGACAAGAGTTCTTTCTCCCACCCAGGGCATGACACAGATATATAAACCCCACTTGCCTAGTTTCCAATAGACCCCACAATCTCTGTGGATGCCTGCCATAGATGTGAGTGAAACATCAGGAGAGAGTGCTTCTAGAATATGGCCATACAGCCCGGAAAACTCACAGCAACCTAGTAGCTTACACTGCCTACTATTCTGCCTTTCTTCTGTTTTTCCTGTTTCTGGTTACTCCTTGTGATCATTCTGACTTCCAGCATATTGTTCCATCAGGGAGCTGTAATTTCCCATTGCTCTCCTCTTCCATCATATGATTACTGATGTATATCTCCCCTTGCTGTCTCATTTAAATGGAAAGTGTAGACAGGCAGAGGACATGCTGAAATAACACTTGAGCACTGAAAATGAAAATTGGCCTTTGGTTTAAGAAAAAGCACATAAGCAATGCAGGAGGGTGTGGTGTGATTTAAAATATGAGAAAGGTCCAGTTGATAAGGGGATATGCAAAGAAAATCTTAACGCAACCGTCGGAAACTTTGTGCCCTACAGTTTGTGCCTTTGCTAAGTCATAGTGTACTTCCTTTAAATGAGTACTGTTATGGTTATGATTTATATTGTGTTTTTTATCTCTTTTTATCGAGTCACAAAGCTGAACCATACACATGTTGGAGTACCTACGGGCCAGGTATTGCCACCATATTTACGATCATTGGCTAGAACATACCACTTTCCTTCTTGGAAATTTGCTGCAGACCAGAAGCCAATGGATCATGGACAATTACTGGTTCCTGCCATGTGAGTAGCACTGATTTAGACCATTAGAAAGTGACAAACCTAGTGGCATTCTGCACATTACAAGTATAGATTTAAAATTGTTATCTGTACACCTAAAATGTTATATCCATATCCAACACATTGTACAGAGGCCTTATCAACTGCAACTGATTTAACTGTGACTGCTCATCAATTATTTGTAAGATTGATTCGGATAAACTGGTACCAATGGGAAACCAGTAAGGTGATTTTCAATTCTTCTGTACTGCTTCTTCTTTCTGTCAATTGTACTATAAATAAACCCACATGTTCACAGTTGGGGTATTTCAGTACTTTGCAAGTTAACATCCTTTCCGGCCTGGAAGAATATAGACCTCTGCTTTGGCCTTCTAACCCGTCTGTGTCCCGAGTTGGCTTTCTGAATTGCTAGACACTCTGAGCTCTCTGAACCTGCGATTTTAGCAGGGCTGAAATCACATATCAGTTATTCTGCATCAATGTTGCCTAATGTTGTGATGGTGTATGTTTATATGCATTTTTATATGCTATGTTAAGGGCGTATTGAATTGAGTCCACTGTCTAATAAGCCCGACAGGATGACAGAAATAGTAGTCCAGTATATCTGTAGGGCAACTAGTTGTGGAAGGCTTGTATGACGCTTAGTATATTAAGTACCATACAAAGAAATAGCAAGGACAAACCTAGCTCAAAGATCTAGAATATAAACTAGAGATATACACATATAATTCAACAAATTTGATCTGAAATGTGTTGACTACCTTACAGTTTTATATATAAAGGTAAAGGTAAAGGTTTCCCCTTGACATGACATCTAGACGTGTCTGACTCTGAGGAGCCGAAGACCCGGTGTTGTCCATAGGCACCTCCAAGGTCATGTGGTCAGCATGACTGCATGGAGTGCTGTTACCTTCCCGCCAGAGCAGTACCTATTGATCTACTCACCTTTGCATGTTTTCAAACTGCTAGGTTGGCAGAAGCTGGGGCTAACAACAGGAGCTCACCCTGCTCCCTGGATTTGAATCGCCTATCTTTTGGTCAGCAAATTCAGCAGCTCAGTGGTTTAACTCGCTGTACCACTGGGAGCTCCTTTATATATAAAGATCTCAGTGTATATAGTTTTAACAAATAGTATATATATATACACACACACAATATATACATTTGTTAAAACTATATGCACTGAGCCTTTTTATTATAAGGAGACATTAAAAAAAAACCTTATCTACAGGGTTTTTCAAAAAGATGGACCCGATTTGAAATTGCTATGTCTTTACAATCGCAAACCACTCATGAATGATACTCTTACTACTTGAAATGTAGCTGAGCATTTATGGATATGTATTTATCCCAAATATTTATGCATAAATAGTTATGGATCTGATATGTATTTATGGATGTGTATTGAAATTGAGTCTATCGTTTTGAAACAGCCTGTATATGTATATAAAACAAGAAAACCGAAGTAAAGACCTTTGGTAACTAAAACAGCGTGGAACTGATGCCTATCACGTTTTCCCCCAGAAGCTGACTCACAGTCATGTATCATGTCTCTCAGTCGAATGGCCACATGATATATGGTTTCAGTTCTCTTATTTTCTTTCTCGCTTGCAGCTCAGGTGCATAGTAATATGAACAGGCTAGCTACACCGCTGCGCCCATTCACTGTTGCAAAACATTCTCATTTTAACAGGTCAGTAATGAGGAACCCAACCAGAGGTGTTGCGAATGGGGAGCGGCAGTTACAACAAGATTCGCAAGTGCTTTGGTTCCATCTGGTCACCTTGGGAAGGCTCCCTATTTCAAGCAATGCCCTTCATTTATCAGAACAGCATGTTTGCCAGGGGTAGGTCTGTGTACTGTAAGCAGTCTCCCCGTGGTACTTTGCAGCTCCGTGTTCTACTTTTTGTCTAAACGCTTCCTGCTAATTTCTCCTCTAGCTTTAGTCTTGCTCGATCTGGGAGAATCGAGATGAGAGCCTGAACAAAGTCAAACAAAGGTCTCTAGGGCAGCCAGATCGCTCAATTTAATCTGCAATTTCTTTTTCCATATTCCTACTAGAGAGGTTATCCAATAACACTAAATGACAGGAGATTTAGGCTTTAGGGCAGAAGTATTATTTTCTCCACACAGCACATTGCTAATGTACAGAGTTTTCTACCTTAAGACTAAAAAAGTCAGGGACATGAGCTAGGGTATAGCTACAGGGGCAGCAAAATGGGGGTCATGTCCCCCAAATAATTTTTTTTCTTAAGTTGTGAAATTTCTAGCATTGCAATGACTTAAACCAGCGTTTCTCAACCTGGCGGTTGGGACCCCTCGGGAGGTCACGAGGGGGTGTCAGAGGGGTTGCCAAAGACCATCACAAAACACAGCATTTTCTGTTGGTTGTTGGGGTTCTGTGTGGGAAGTTGAGGCCAATTGTATCGCTGGTTGGGTTCTTTGGTTGTTGGTGGACTATAAATCCCAGCAACGACAACTCTCAAATGTCAAGGTCTATTTTCCCCAAATTCCACCAGTGTTCACATTTGGGCGTATTGAGTATTCATGCCATGTTTGGTCCAGATTCATCATTGCTTGAGTCCAATCTGGATGTAGGTGAACTACAACTCCAAAACTCATGGTCAATGCCCACCAAACTCTTCCACTATTTTCTGTTGGTCATGGGAGTTCTGTGTGCCAAGTTTGGTTCAATTCCATCCAGTCTTTGCTCTATGTCTTTTAATATATGTCTTTTAATGGTCTTATGTTTTGTTTATGTATATTAACTGTTTTGGATTCTCCCTTCAGCTGAAAGGAGAGGCGAGTAGCAAATAAAATGGGTGACGATGATGAGGTAGATGCACATCCCATTGATCCTGATGCCCATTTGATACTCTTGCCAATGTTGGTTTATGCATCTTCGCAATTCAGTAAAGGGAGTTTTCTGCACTTCCACTATACAGCTAAGTATGCAAAAAGTTACATAATTAAACAGGTCATTTAGGATTTTAGGATAAGCTGTATGGGGTTTTATTGGTCATATCCAACACTACATTCAGGTGGCACCATGTTGTGGAAGGACCTCTTATGTGCTTCCTTCATATTGCTTGGTTTTTGGTCATAGTACTGGACAAGTTCTGTGTATACACATGTATTAAGTGTATATAAATGCATGTTAATTTTAAATTGTGGATTTTAACTTATATTTTAATATTTTACTAGATGTGTTTAATATTTTATACTAGATGTTTTTAATGCTTTGTCTTAACATTTAAATGTTGTTTATGCCTCATGTTCAATGGTTTTAATGATTTTAATGTTTGTTTGTTTGGTTGCATGCTGCAAGTCGCTTCTGGAGTGAGAAAATCAGCCATGTACAAAGACATTGCCCAGCGGACACCCGGATGTGTTGCAAGCCTGAAGGGAGGCTTCTCTCAGTGGCCAGCTATTGGTCAACAAGTGGACAGCTACTGGTCAATGGACATTTAATATAATGCCAAGTTTTTAAACTTTGTGTTTTCTCAAATACATCACAACTGTACCCTTGGTTCGCTCCTGATATGATAAATAAATAAATCATTTTTATTTGTAGTTATATGTAAAGGTTTAGTTATTATAATTTTTCCCTTTCTATGTATATGTTGTAAATCTCCTTGAGTCCCCCCAGGGATGAGAAAGGCAGTATATAAATATAGTAAATAAATAAATAAATAAACAAATAATTTTTAACTCTATGTATCTTGTTGGATGTCTTTTAATAGTGTGTTTTATCTCTCGTTTTAATTATGTTTTTTCCCACCTTGAGCCGCAGAGAGAGGCAGGTAATAAATTCAGTATTATTATTATTATTATTATTATTATTATTATTACGCGTATTAAGATGCAACAACACAATGGTACAATAAAATCACATTATTTTCAATGGGAGAAAGTTAAAATTCACAGTTCTGCTGAAATGAACTGGGTTTAAATGCTTTAACTCTCCGTCTGGATTGTGCCCATGGATTTTCTATCACCAACCACAGTGTTCATTCCTGATTCCAAACTGTGCTTTTGCCACATGCTGTAAATGCCACTCCAGAAAAGGACAGAGTATGCCGGACACGCAGGAACAGATCGTTCTGAACTGAAAGTCTAATCTGCATGGGAAAAAAACATAGCAATGTTGGTATTTTAGCTCTGCTTTCACTTCACTTCTTTCTCCCACCCTGGACATTTCACAGATATACAAACCTCACTTGCCTAGTTTCCAATAGACCTCACAACTCTGAGGATGTCTGCCATAGATGTGGGCAAAATGTCAGGAGAGAATGCTTCTGGAACATGGCCATACAGCCTAGAAAACTCACAGCATCCCACTGAAAAGTAAATGTTTGAAAAATGCATTCTTCCTGAGCAGTGTGTTGTTGAAGGTTTCATGGCTGGAATCACTGAGTTGCTGGAGTTTTTCAGGCTGTATGGCCATCTTCCAGTAGCAGGTTTCTCAAAGTTGATTTTTCTTTGTGAGCTTGGACTCTTTTGCACAGAAAGCTGTGCTTTGCTACATATGAAGAGCAAGCCTGGCACAATGTAAAGTTATTCAAGCTGACGTCTCAGCAGATGCTACGCAAATCTCAAGGGTCACAGAATCTTAGGATCATAGGCTGGAATCCTATTGAGGACTTACATCTTCATAAGTGGATTTGCTGTCGCGGGGATTAGAATCAGGCAGTTCTATAATGTCCATATCCAGAAAAAGGCTACTGTTATGCTACTGTATAGATGAAGCCAGCAAAGTGACTGCTGCACATTGGGACCGATCCTGTTTTGCATCGTACCCATTGTACATATGGCCACTGGCAACATAATGCCCATGTGCATTGGAATTCTTTTGTCTCTACTATGCCACTAAGTATGGTCAGCCCTCCACATTTGCAGGCTTGCCTTTTGTGGATTTAATTATTTTCAAATTTTGATCGATATGTTCTTTCTAGGGCACCATGTACACTGCCATTTAATGTAGTTTGAAAATACATTGTATGGCAGTATACATGGGGTCTAAGCAGAGGTGGCCCTAGGTAATTTTCAATGGTAA
Source organism: Anolis sagrei ordinatus (assembly GCF_025583915.1). Classification (NCBI taxonomy): domain Eukaryota; kingdom Metazoa; phylum Chordata; class Lepidosauria; order Squamata; family Anolidae; genus Anolis; species Anolis sagrei. Next base: position 18,275,269 of record NW_026844366.1, on the reverse strand, counting down.
GCAAACAGTATTTTGACGCCATTCCATCATTGGTGGAGTTCAGAATGCTCTTTGATTGTAGGTGAACTATACATCCCAGTAACTACAACTCGCATATGTCAAGGTCTATTTTCCCCCAAGAGCGCCTCAAGAGCACCCCTGGGCAAACCAACTATACTGCAAATGCTTACTTTGTGTAATGGGTTGAGCCGCCCTTGGGTCTAAGGTTCTGAAGCCATCAGCTAATCACTCGTCTTTTGGCAGGATGAAAACGCATTGTTGGTCAACTTACGATAAATAAAATAAATAAATATATTTATCATTGTCAACAAATAAACACACAATTCGCTAAACATTCATAACAAACAAACAAATAAGGCAACGTATGGGGCTCTCCTCCTCTATGCTTGATTCTTACAACAGCAACATACCTTCCAATTCTCCTGATTTGGGAAGAACTGTCCTGATTATACCATTGCCATCCCATATTTTCAGCTGCATTTAAGGCCCCTTGTACCCTGCAATATAAATTCCAGGTTATCTATTTTGAACTGGATTATATAAATGTTTAATAGTGTTCTGTTGCGCGCTGGGCCTGTAACAGCTGTACTTTTCTATACTTTAAGCCCAGCGGGAAGCCAGGGGCGCCTCAAAGAGAGATTCTCAGGGATTTTTCTGAAGTGATGGTCTTTAGAGTCTTTAATGATACAACAAAGTCTTTATTATGGAACAAACAACAAATCTTCAATGGTTCAAACAACACTTCAAGGCTTTCTTAGTCTAGTCCTCAATGGACTGGTACCTGACTTTGATTAACTGTACTTTCTCTGTAAGAAAAAAACCCTTTTTAACCTCTCCTAGGCTGTCTATTATCTATGCCTCATCGGTGTGGGTGCTACTACCGATTCCAAATGCGTCTGGGTATCAAGTAGACCTACCAGCTGAGGCTTGAAGATATTTCAGCTGGAGTTCTGTGGATCTGTAATGCTGTTCTCCCTTCGAGAATTCTTTGAAACTTCAGAGCTGTTCCCTCTGATGCTGTGAGGCTGAGAGGCTGTGAGCTCTCAGCCAGAGCTTTTGGGACCTTTCTCTTGGAATTGGAATTTCTGTATCCCCGGATGTTCTTGAGAAAAGAAGCTTTTCTACGGGACGAGCTGGTCTACGTCCTATAGCTTAGCTACCTTGTGTGAGACTGCCCAAAAAATGGCTCCTTTCCCTCCCAGAGCCCAGAACAAGGGACAGAACCAAAGTTTAATTATGATGGACAGGAGGCCTGTCCTATGACTGCAAAACAGATAATGGAAAGAAAATAAAGTTGGAGCTCCTGGTACAGCCGTACCAGCATAAATAGGCTTTTCCTTAATCCCTCATTATCCAACATTTTTACTTAGCCACCATTCTGCCAGCCCATTTATGTTGGATAAGCGAGACTCTACTGTACTTTACTCAGCAGGAGGAAGAGGAGAAAAGGGAGCAGAACCTTGCATTTCCCAGTAGTCTCAGGCAAAAGCAAACTGCTGCAGCCTTTCCTAGCTTCTGTATTCTCACTCATTAATAACTGGTCATCTTGATCATACTCTGGTGTTTTCATCTGTGAAATGTCGGATGGTATGCAACAAGCCTTTGAGGTTGGTCAGGCTGGTACTATAGCTTAATGTTAAGGAATCGTGTGTGTTGGAGTTTTACAATTTACTATTTATTTATTTACTCTATTTACCGGTATATCCCGCCTTTCTCTACCCTGAAGGGGACTCGAGGCAATTATTTGATGCCTTTAGATAACAGACAATTAAATACATTTAAGTTAAAATATAAAATTAGAGTTGAAATGCACATTAAAACATATAAACATTATAATCACTATTAAAATCATGCTATCCACAATCATAATCCGGGGCCGGTTCAAGCATCATTGCACATATTTCATACTTATTATTGTACTGAAGTTAATTTCCAAAGGCTTGACCACAGAGCCAGGTTTTCACTTTCCTTCTGAAGGCCAGGAGGGAGGGGGCTGCTCTAATATCACTGGGGAGGGAGTTCCACAGTCAAGGGGCCACCACTGAGAAGGCCTTGTCTCTAATTCCCACCAGACACAGTTGTGAAGGTGGCAGGACTTACAAAGTCTATAGGCTTCTCTGCCAAAGAGTACTAGTGCCTCACCAAACTACAACTCATGGGATTTCATAGCATTGATCCCTGTCAGTTGAAGTGGTGTTAAGCTACATTAATTCTACAGTGTAGATGCACACAATGACTTTTCCAGTATGACTTGATAAGGGCTTGAACCCTTGATATCCCAACTCCCAATCAGACCTGTGCTCCAGTTTATCAGGCCTGTCCCCTTGATAGAACCAGGCAGAAAATGGATATCTGGATGTTTTTGCCCTTGCCTTTCATGCTCTCTGTGTATGTTTATGTGAGGAAGGGGAAGAGTCTGAATCTGTTGCTCCACATTTCTTCCCAAAAATGTTATCAGTAGTGACAGTAACTAGTACCCTTGTTGACAAGAGTGTTAGCACAGGGCCTGAGGATACAAAACGTATGCAACCGAGGATGAGTGGCGGAAAGCAGAAGACAGAAACAAGAAGTGTCTTTTCTACAGAACTTACAAGCCTTAGTCATGGTCAAAGAAGAACGTGAGGAGCTGGAAATTGTTAATTTTTTTGCACAGAGAATTCCTAAAGTTAATGTCTGTGAAAGGAGAGCATGTCCAATCTGGGAAGTTCCCCTGGCATCCATCTTTGATCAACAAAGCAATAAACCTTTGATCTGTCCTCATCTCTGTGCATATTGATTAGGAAACATTGGAGCTGGCATGCCGGGAACGAACCCCAGGATTCAGGACAGCAAATGCTAGTCCCAAATAACTAACCCTCTCACCATCCTATCCTATCCTATTCTTCCTTCTTTCTTCCTTTCCTTCCTTCCTCCTTCCATCCTTACCTTCTTTCCTTACCTCTCTCTTTCTCCTTCCATCCTCCCCTTCCATCCTTTTGTCCTTCCTTCCTTCCCTTTTGTCTTTCCTTCCTCTGTCTTTCCTCCTTCCCCCATTCCCTTCCATTCTTTCCTCCTTCCTTCCCTCTTTCCTTCCTCCTTCCCTCCTTCCCTTTTTTCCTTCCTTCCTTCCCTTTTGTCTTCCCTTCTTTCTCTTTCTTCCCCCCATTCTTCCATTGCCTTCCATCCTTCCCTTCCATCCTTCTCTTCCTACCTACCTATCTACCTACCTACCTTCTTTTTTTTCCTTCCTCCTTTCCTCCTGGTGGGATGTTTAGCTGGGAGGAGAGAAGGTAGAAGGGGAACATGATTGAGAACCATGTTTCAAGATTTCAAAGGGTGTCCCATTGAGGAGGAGGAGGAGGAGGGAGGGAGGGAGGAGGAGGATCTGACTTTCTGTTGCTCTAGAGACCAGGGCACAAGGGAGCAATGGGTTCAAATGGCAGGGAGAGATTCAACTGAAAAGATTAGGAAGAACTTCCTGGAGAGTGGCATAGGTGGCCTTCGAGTGTGGTGGAGTATCCTTCTCTGGAGGCTTTTCCGCAGAGGCTGTCTATTGGGAGTGATTTGATTGTCCCTTCCTGCATGACGGGGGTTGGACTGGATGGCCCTTGTAGGTATGTTCCAACTCTATATCAGGAGTAGGCAATACAGTGTCTAATGGATACACATTTTCTCTTCCGTCCACCATCTCATCCTGATCAAAACCAACCCTTTTGGGATTCAAATGTTTCTCATCTTTCCTTCACTTTCTGCCTCTGAAAAAGAAGAGAAAGGTGAGGAAAGGGTAGGGAAGGGGCTTGGGGAGGACCCCCTTCCTCCTGGTCTGCCCACCCTACCATGCAGCCCCCAATTTAGAAAGTTTTCCCATGCTTGATCTACATTATAGAATGAATGCAGTTTGACACCAATTAAACTATCATGGCTCAATGTTACGGAATCCTGGGATTTGTAGTTTGGTGAGGCACCAGAACTCTTAGACAAAGAAAGCTAAGGACCTTGTGAAACCACAACACTTAGGATTCTATGGCATTGAGCAATGGCAGTTAAAGTAGTGTCAAATTGCATTCTAGTGTAGATGCACCCTGGATAGCTCCTTTAACTTCCACATTGGAAAAAAACAGGCATCAGAAGCGATCACTTGCTAACATAAAGGACTCTTCAGCTCAAAGGCAATTTAAACTTCAGATCTGAAAACATTGGATTTTCATAACTGATAAAAAATACTTTTGGTTTGACCGCAGATAACATAATGAATTAGAACTTCATACCCACGCGCCTTGACTAGCACTGACAAACATAATAAGGTTTTATCCTTCCTCACTCCATCTCCAAACAACATGAATCAGGTTTTGAATCAACTCTTCCCACTCCTGTCAGGAGGTAATGAACCGAAATCTGAAATAGTCTTGGTCAGGAGGGGAGCTCTGAATCATGATGTGAATCAATTCCTCTTCATTTCCTCCTACTGAGCATGAACTGAGCCTGTGAAAAGTGAGCGCCTCAATATGAGCAGGAGAGCGAAAAGGGGAGGGCAGCTTTCTCATTGCTTTGAAACAAATATTTATCACAGCGGAGGAAAGCTTTTGCATTCATGCGATGGGATCTATAGACACTCGTGTATGGTTGCTCTTTCTCTGAAGTTAGAGATGTTGATTTTGGATTTTTGGATTACAATTCCTGGCCATTCTGACTAGGGGATTTTGGGAAATGTCTTCTCAAAGCAATGGTTTTAAGTATGGAATCAGACCTCTCATCAAAAGTCACACCAGACTAATCTTACCTCTTTCTCTCTCTTGTTTGGTAGGTGACACAAATGCTGTGGATGTAGCATATTTTGATATCAATAAGGCATTTCCCAAAGTATCTCATGATATTCTCATGAAACAGCTACTAAATTGTGGGCTAAACAATGCTACTGTTTGGTGGATTGGGAATTGGTTAAATGGCTGAACCCAAAGAGTGCTTAGCAATGAGGAACAGCTTAGGACAGCGTTTCTTCACCTGGGGGTGGGACCCCTGCGGGGGAGTTGTGAAGGGGTTTCAGAGGGGCCACCAAAGACCATCATAAAGCATATATTTCTGATGGTCTTAGAAATGCCTTTGGCAGAGAAGGCTGAAGATCTTTCCGCCTGTCCTTCTCTTTCTTTTTGGAAACAGAATGCGAATCCTCCCAACAAATCCCTCCTCCTGCTGTGATTGGCTGGCCTCTCAGCCAAAGGGAAGGGGTGTTTATGAGACTCCAAGTGGGGAGGGGAGAGCAGGCATGCTCAACGTATTGCAGCATAGTGCACATGTACAGGCGAGGGAAAGGGTGTGAGGCTGGAAGGACGTTCATGCCAGTGAGTCCCTTTAAGGCATGAGGGTTTTGTGTGGGAATTTTGTCCCAATTATATCTTTGGTGGGATTCAGAATGCTCTTTGATTGTAGGTGAACTATAAATTCCAGAAACTACAACTCCCAAATGTCAAGCTCTATTTTCCCCAAACCCCACCAGGGTTCACATTTGGGCATATTGATCCAGATCCATCATTGTTTGAGTCCACAGTGCTCTCTGGATGTAGATGAACTACAACTCCAAAACTCAAGGTCAATTCCCACCAAACCCTTCCAGTATTTTCTGTTGATCATGGGAGTTCTGTGTGCCAAGTTTGGTTCAATTCCATCATTTGTGGAGTTCAGAATGCTCTTTGATTATAGGTTAACTATAAATCCCAGTAACTACAACTCCCAAATGACAAAATCAATCCCCCCACCCAACCCCATCAGTATTCACATTTAGGCATATTGAATATTGATAGCTATGTTTAATCATTTGAAAGGATGTCATATTGAAGAAAAAAGAGATCCCACCTAGATATTGGGAATGATATCCTGATGATAATAGCCCTACGTTACCTTAATTCAATGAGCCACTGGCTTTCCTCAATTTTCTCTAGATTGTTGTTGTTAATTGTTATCAAGTTAACTTTGGCTAGGGATCCAGTGTGGTGTAGTGGCTTGTGCATTGGACTATGACTATGGCCTACTGGGACATGAAAAGTCACTGCATGGTCTTGGGTAAATGAAATTTTCCCAGCCTCAGAGTAAGGTGAAGCCAAAACCCCTTTGAACACATCTTTCCAAGAAGACACAACAACAACAACAACAACTTTGACTTATGGCAACCCTATGAATGGGAGACAACCTGGTAATTCAGTTATCAGTAGCCCTGGTCAAGTCTTGCAAACTCAAAGCCAAGGCTTCCCTTTGTTTAAGTCCCTTTAAACTGATAGTAAAAAGGTTGTAGGAGAGTTATGTCAAAAGTGTGTCATGCACATTAGCATAGAGTTCTTCAACTTGATCCAAGACCACATGTGGTGGGACAGTGCACAAGCATCAGTTTCTAGTTGTGAACCAAGAAATATTATTGGTTAATACTTGGTATTTTTGACAGTGTGATGAGATACAAATACTCAAAATAAATGTTAAGAAGAGTATTAGAAGTAAACAATATGCCAAGCAGTGGCATTATAGTGCACCTCTTGTTAGACTCATCATAACATGCCCGATCAGTTTCAAAAGCTCTCTGGAAAGGATCCCAACAATATCATGAAATGGTGTGAAAACATGACTAATAGGGTCTTTTTTTCTGACTTTCCTTCAAACTGTTCAAAAGATTGTAGATAGCTTTGAATTTTTTTCAAGGTATTGAGTCTCAGAATTTTTCTGCCCTCATCTCTTCCACCTTGCTGGAGAGATCACTTGGAGCAAAATGTTTTCTGCCACGTATTTGAATATCTATAATAATAAATATCTAGATGTCTAGCATCCATTACTTATTGGAACTTTGTGCTAGATGCTTCACAATTTGACATGAGTGTTTTTGGTAGTTATTCAAGTTTCAGTCCTGAGTTTCAAGTCAAAAATTCAAATGAGGTGGACGGTCTGCTGAAAACGAAGGGAGTAGTCATAACTCATCTTGAAATGCTGGTAGATGCCTTAGAATTTGACAAGAGTGCTTTCAGTTGTCACTCAAATTGCCAAGTTGGAATTCCAAATGGTGGGCTTCCTAGAAGGAAAAAAGAGGGGTGCCATATTCATTGGGAACATATTTCTATTAAACTAAAACACAGGAAAGAGCTTTCTGAGGCACTGCTGCTAAAATTCTTGAGGCAGGAAAACAGGAGAGAGTCAAGGCACTCCTGGTGAGATTCCTGAGGCTTAGAAAAAGGTGAAAAAATTGAGAAGGGCTTCTTAAGGAATAGAAAGAAGCAGGAAAAGCAGGAGACCCCATGAAATCCTTTTGATGTACAGACATGGGCAACACTAGGAAACAGTGGGCACACTTCAGCTAGCAAGAACATAAGAAGAGCTTTGCTGATCTAGTCCAGTATACACCGAACCACCAAAAAGCAATGGTGTTGTCATCACAGCCACCTATGTGGACATTTTGGATTTTGGAGTGGTAGATTAAAGTAATGACTCAAGACTTGGCACTTTACATTTTTGTACTCTGTTTTATTGTTTTATGTGCTCATTTGCCTATGTGTTTTAATTTGTTTTATAGTTTGATGGGGTGTGTTTTTATTTTCCATCTTCATCACTATGATACTTCATCTTGTTGATGGGAAGCTTCCCACCAGAGTGGAAATCATCTATCAGACAGATGCAAGCTATTTAACCTAAGCAGACTGAAAGCCAAAACCAAGGTTTCAGAAACATCAGAAGAAGACCTACAAGCCACTCTAAACATCTTTGCAGAAGCATACGAGAAGCTCCAAAGTGCTCTTCCAGCAGTCACCAGCCAATCTCTCTCCAATGCCAGAAATACAGCTTAATAGTGTAACATTAGAAAATGTTGACCATTTCCGCTACCTTGGCAGCCACCTCTCCACAAAAGTCAACATTGATACTGAAATACAACACTGTCTGAGCTCTGTGAGTGCAACATTTTTCCGAATAAAGCAGAGAGTGTTTGAGGACCAGGACATTCGTAGGAATACCAAGGTGCTTGTTTATAAAGCTATTGTCCTCCCAACCCTGCTTTGCGCCTGTGAGACATGGACTATTTACAGATGTCACATGCAACTCCTGGAATGATTCCATCAGCGTTGCCTCAGAAAAATCCTGCAAATCTCTTGGGAAGATAAGCGGAAAAATGTCAGCATGCTGGAAGAAGCAAAGACCACTAGCACTGAAGCAATGGTCCTCCACCATAAACTCCACTGGACTGGTCACGTTGTCCGGATGCCCAACCACCGCATCTCAAAGCAGTTGCTCTACTCCGAACTCAAGAATGGAAAATGGAATGTTGGTGGGCAGGAAAGGAGATTTAAAGATGGTCTCAAAGCGAACCTTAGAGAGTGAGAACTGGGAAGCCCTGGCCCTTGAGCGCTCCAGCTGAAGGTCAGCTGTGACCAGAAGTGCTGTAGAATTTGAAGAGGCATGAATGGAAGGTGAAAGAAACGTATCAAGAGGAAGGCGTGTCAAGTCAACCCCTAATGGGACCAGCTTCCACTTGGAAACCAATGTCCTCACTGCAGGAGAACATGCAGATCAAGAATAGGGCTCCACAGTCACCTACGGACTCACCGGCAGTACGCCAATATCTATGGGATAGCTATTTAAACTGTATTGATTTTCTACCTGATAGTTAACTATTTTGTGACTTCTCTGACCTGCATACACACCTCTCTCCCAGTTATCAGATCTTGGAGTCACTTTAATTTTTCCTCTGTCTCTTTTTGTCTATCTCTCTCTACTCAATCCTTGACCTATCTTGAACAGCACTCCTAATACCACTTAGAATAATGAGAGTTTATCTACAGGCTTCCATAAGGTCAAGCGCTGTTCCTCACCAAACTCTGATGATTGACGCCATTGCATGAAGCTTTTATTCCTGGAGGGAGATAATCCGGTACATTTTTTTTTTTACAAACAACAGCCACTAGCCTCAAACTTCCTGTCATTTCTTGTTGACATTTCACATTGCCGTTGGAAAAATATTCCTTTCAAACCAACACTGATGAATACAGCCAGGAAGATAATAACATTTTTAAGCTTTGCCACATGCTACAAAACAAGGACTGAGATAAAGACTGAAAGGGATTAGGTGCACAAATGGCATTTGTGTCCCATTAGGCAAGATACACAGGATGGTGGATATTGATCCTTGGGTCTCTGGAGAGTACGCATTTCTTGCCAGCTGGAGTCATGAAAATCTGGTCCACCTCTTAGGGACACCACACAACACAATTGCACACCCGTCTGGGAGTGTAAACCTTCCTCCGGAGCATCTGGTTGTGAGATGATACCCAAGACATTAGATGCATCACTGAGCCCACAAACAATAGCCCTTACAAAGATCTCAATTTGCAGCCTTCAACCCCATCTGTAGCTGATTTTAGATTTATATAAACTTGGATCAGCAGCAGCAAGTGAGAGCAAGTAAGACAGGAGTGACATGTAAATATGTTCGTCTCCCAGTAGCATTTCTTGATTATTTTTGGAATGAAATAACCCCTCAAATCATAAACTATACCAACTGTCAAAAGTAATTCCCAAGCTTCCCAGGTGAAATAAAAGTTTGGGTGCATTTATTGTTGTGTGGGAAAGGGAATTGTAGACAAGTAACACCTGCCCATAGCCAGAGTGGTATCGTGATTTGAGCACTAGATGATGACTCTAGAGACCAGTATTCAGTTTCCTGCTCAGCCACAGAAACCCACTGGATGACTTTGGGTGAGTCACACACTTTCAGCCCATTCACTTGTCTGCAATCCCCTTTTCTTTGTTAATTTAAGTATACCAATAATACACGACTATTAAATAAATCTAAGAGCAATCATAATTGGAGCACTGTATATATTTCAGGCATAATATATACTTCTACTCACCACACCCAGTGAGAGCCAATGAGGTGCAGTGAGGTGCAGTCACTCCACTCCAAGATTTAGTCTGAACTTGAAGAATGACATGGTAAGGTAAAGGTGTGGTGGAAGCTCCTTCTTTGGAAGCTTTTAAACAGAGGCTGGATGGCCATCTGTCAGGGGTGATTTGAATGCAATATTCCTGCTTCTTGGCAAGGGATTGGACTGGATGGCCCATGAGGTCTCTTCCAACTCTTTGATTCTATGATTCTAAAGGTTTCCTCTGACATTAAGTCTAGTTGTATCCGACTCTGGGGGGTGGTGCTCATCTTCATTTCTAAGCCGAAGAGCTGGTGTTGTCCGCAGACACCTCCAAGGTCATGTGGCCAGCATGATTGTATGGAGTGTCATTACCTTCCCGCTGGAATGGTACCTATTGATCTACTCACATGTGCATGTTTTTGCACTGCTAGGTTGACAGAAGCTGGGGCTAACAGTGGGAGCTCACCCCTCTCCCCAGATTTGAATCACCAACTTTTCGATCAGTAAGTTCATCAGCTCAGCAATTTAACCCGCTGCACCAATTTATGCATGCTGTGAAAAAAAGTGGATATTGAGTTGCTTTCTTCCATTTTCATAATTCTAGACCCCAAAGTCTAGAGCCCAATAAAGTTGAATAGTGGTAAATTTGGATATAGGGTTTTGCCACATTGAAAACCGGAGAATATTCCTGTACCATTAACGACTGCATGGAAGTGGGGATTTCAGCAGCAGATCACAAGCAGCACCTGCTGAAATTCCCTCCTCTGGACAACTAACACAACCCTCCAAAAAGGAACCCATCCATTCACAGTATAGCATCAAATCATGACAGTTGCTTCCATGCACATGGCTATAAAGGGGATTTAGGCAAAATTCAGTATCTAAAATATATATAACCTGCAGAATTAGAAACAGTGTGCTTCTGAATAATAGGTTTTTTGAGGAACATAAGCCAGAAGGTATTGCTGTGCTCTCATTTGGCTTGTGGGCTTCCTATAGGCATATGGTTAGCTGCTGCAAGAACAGGATGGATTAGATAGACATTTGGGCTAATCCAGCATGATCTGCCACTTGTTTTCTTTTGCTTGAAATCAGGGTGCTTGCATCTATCATCCTATCCAAGCTACCATCCTGGGATCAAAATAATGTTGAAATGGTGAGGGTATAAACAGTTGTTCAGCTAGACTTTCAGATAATGGAGCCTCTTATTCAAACCCCAAGGGCCCCTGATTATATTCCTACTATATAATAAAAATTATGCTTATAGGCCCTCATAGAAATAGCAGCTATTCTACCTAACTCCTATTTTGAATGCTGCCCGTTTTCAATCTAGAGCAGGGATATAAATTAGAGGTGTTAGTGGTGTGAATCATGTTTATTAAGTGTCTGTCCCAGACTTAATTTCTTTTAAGTTAAAATTTAATGAAGTGGAAATACCCAATAAATTGTTGTGTCGGTCTGTTTTTCCCTTTCATCCCCACCTCCATTTCTTTAATGCTTTCTTTCATTGCAAGGCATTTTCAATGCAAGTTAATAAACAGGAGGCAGAGAAAGGAAAATCAATGCCATCGCTCTGCTCCTTGCTAACTGTGCCCACAATTCTGAAGTTATACTAGAGAAAAAGCAAACTATTTTTTCTGCCTCAGAGATCAAGGTTACATCTACGCTGTAGAATACATGCAGTTTGACATCACTTTAACTGCCACAGCTCAGTGCTATGAAATCATGGGAGCTGAAGTTTTGCAGTGCTTCCCTGCTCTCACCAAAACTAGTACATAAGTTTTGTGGGGCAGATGGGATGGCAAGCTCTTTGCTGCTTCCCCTTTTTTCTTACTGCTTTGGGGAGAGGTGGAAAGCAGCAAAAAGCTTGCCAACTACTCCACAAAGCAGATACACTGGCAGGCTTTGGGGAATGGCAAACTTTGAATTACTTTTTACTTAATAACCACTTGGGTCAGTGTTTCTCAACCTTCCCAATACTGTGACCCCTTAATACACTTCCTCATGTTGTGGTGACCCCCAACCATAACATTTTCGTTGCTACTTCATCACTGTAATTTTGCTACTGTTATGAATTGTAAATATTCGATATGCAGGATGTATTTTCATTCACTGGACCAAATTTGGCACAAATATTCGATATACTCACATTTGAGTACTGGTGGGGTTGGAGAGGATTGATTTTGTCATCGGGGAGTTGGGGAAATAGACCTTGACATTTGGGAGTTGTAGTCACTGGGATGTATAGTCCACCTATAATCGGAGAGCATTCTGAACCCCACCCATGATAGAATTGGGCCAGACTTCCCACACAGAACCGCCATGACCAACAGAAAATACTGTGTTTTCTGATAGTCTTTGGCAACCCCTCTGACAACCCCCTCGCGACCCCCTCAGGGGTCCCGACCCCCAGGTTGAGAAACACTGACTTAGGTGATCCCTGATAGCCCAAGGATGGTGGCCCTCCAAGTTTAGTGTCTTAGCAGTGGATACGTAGGTGGCTGTGGACACCTATTCTTGATCCACATGTTCTTCCGCAGCGAGGACACCGGTTTCCAGGTGGAAGGCAGTCCCAGTTAGGGTTGGCTTGACACGCCTTCTTCTTGGCATGTTTCTTCTTTTCACCCTTCCTTCATTCCTCTTCAAATTCTGCAGCACTGCTGGTCACAGCTGACCTCCAATTAGAGTGCTCAAGGGCCAGGACTTCCCAGGTGTCTATGCCACAGTTTTTAAGGTTAGGTTTAAGCCCATCTTTAAATCTCTTTTCCTATCCACTGACATTCCATTTATTGTTCTTGAGTTGGGAATATCATAACTGCTTTGGGAGACTGTGGTCGGGCATTCGGACAACGTGGCCAGTCCAATGGAGTTGATGGCGTAGAAGCATTGCTTCAGAGCAGGTGGTCTTTGCTTCTTTCAGCACGCTGACATTTATTTGCCTGTCTTTCCAAAAGATTTGCAAGATTTTTCAGAGGCAATGCTGATGGAATCATTCTAGGAGTTGAGATATACTGGCAGGCTTTGGGGAACAGCAAACCATAAACGCTAAACCCATGAATGTGGAGGACTGACTATAATTGCCTAGTGAGAAAGAGCCCAAACAATAGGCCCGAGGGGAGATGGAATATAGCTGCCTTTTATTCCCTCAAGTACCTGGTTGCCATAGTTCATCTGAGAGATTTTGACATAGGACAGCTCTTGATCTCAAAGTGGGATGGAGCCCTGAGGAAATCCACATGCAGTCATTGCCTACAGATGATGGGAAAATGAGGATGGGAATCTTAGTATTGTTCAACAAAAATACACATTGTCTCTGAAGAAGCAGTTTGTGGGAGGAAGGCAATGAACTATGTTTTTCACAATATCTATAGCAATTTGACTTGTTGGAAGAATGTGACATATTTTTTCCCCATGACAGGCAGTTGCGGAGGCAAACATAAAGACACATTTCTGTTAAAAACAAGCATTGTATGCTCTACAGACAAGCTTGAGTATGTGGAATAGATAGATGACAACAACTGCATGGAGTCAACATGCACGGGATGGAAGAGGGGATATGTGTTACCCTCTCTATCCAAATGGTAGGAGCAGCACCCTCTTACCTTATCCACATTGAAGGCTTTCATGGCCAAAATCACTGGGTTGTGAGTTTTTCAGGCTGTATGACCATGTTCCAGAAGCATTCTCTTCTGACATTTCTCCTGCATCTATGGCAGTCATCCTCACCTCTCAACAAAGGATTCTCCCAGGCAGTAAGAAGGCAGACCTTGAAACTGCTAGACCATTAAATGCTAATCAAGGTGGCCAATTGAAACATTCACACCTACTTCAAACAGACAAGAGTTCTTTCTCCCACCCTGGACATTCTACAAATATATAAACCTCATTTTCCTAGTTTCCAACAGACCTCACAACCTCTGAGGATGCCTGCCATAGACACAGGTGAAACATCAGGAGAGCATGCTTCTGGAACATGGCCATACAGCCCAGAAAAGTCACAACAACCTATTCTTATTTTGAACAACAGGAGTCACACACTATCTGTGTACTAGTTTAGTTTATAGCATGAACAAGGACATTATTGTACAAAGCTGTCATTCCATAGCATTCACATCATCAACGATCCTGGCACCTTATGGGGATGGTCACCCTCAATATCATGTGTCTCTGTGATGCCATAACTATGCAACTTTGCCACTCTGTGGCCCTAAAGCTGGACTTCCTGTTGGAGATGTAAGTTTGTGGCAGAATCTTCATTGGTGCATCATATTGTTGCTTGCAGTCAAACGATACATGTAGAAGGAGAAGATCCAATTAGTTTCAATGCATATGGACACCTCACCCACTTCCATGCAATCTTGCATGCTTTTTGGCAGGGGGTTAGATTGGATGGTCGTAAAGGTCTCTTCTAACTCTATGATTCCAAATGCATGAAGATAGGATCACAAGGGTAGTGAGAAGTATAATCATGGAACTATGGAACTATGGTTCAGCTTGCAATTGGCAAAATTGCACAAATTAAGAGAAATGCAATAATGAAAGTTGCCAGTCTTACTTTGGGTGGGTAAATATTGTCCCGGACCACGAAAATCAGAAGGTAGACCCAAGATAGAATGATTTTTCATTAAATCAGCCATAGGAATGATTGAAGGCCAGATTGATTGTATCTGGCTTGGCATTTTGTTGACCTTTCTCCTGCTGAGAAGTACCCATAAGCTCCAGATAATTGTTATTGTTCCACATTCTGAGTTCCCAAAGAATACAAATATATCAAAAATTGTCTAGCCACCATCTCATATGGTTAAATAATTCATAGAGTTAATTTATTATTATAATTGCACTAGACAGCATATTAGATTTGCCAGAGATTTATCAGCCATCTCTTCTGAAATTTGAACATGACCTTCTCTTTACACTTCCAGTATTGTCAGGAAAAGCAATTTCAAGCCCTGGACTGCAATGAAAATTTATCATGAACGGCAGGAGCTCTGCAGAACGGGTGCATGATAGTCAACGTGACTGACAAGTGTGACAATTAGTATCTCAGGAACCGTGACGAATCCTTTCTCACACCCTGCTTTTCCACCTATGATAGCTGGAAACATCACAATTCATAATGTCGAAAATGTTATTATCTTCAAGGGTAGCTTCCTTGTTTCTAGGCAATAATGGAAAAGTAATAATGGAAAAGCTAGTGACATATATGTTGTCGAAGGCTTTCATGGTCGGAATCACTGAGTTGCTGTGAGTTTTCTGGGCTGTATGGCCATGTTCCAGAAGCATTCACTCCTAGGAAGCTTGTTGTATAGACAATTATAACTTCTAGAGGGAAAGGTTTTTGGTGGTGGTGGTGGGGAGTGAGGGCTGGGAAGCCCTGRCCCTTGAGCGCTCCAGCTGGAGGTCAGCTGTGACCAGCAGTGCTGCAGAATTTGAAGAGGCATGAATGGAGGGTGAAAAAGAGAAACGTGTCAAGAGGAAKGTGCGTCAAGCCAGCCCTATCCAAGACCATCTTCCAYCTGGAAACCTGGATGCAGATCAAGAATAGGGCTCCACAGTCACCTACAAACCCACCGCCAGGACACTGAACTTGGAGGACCATCATCCTCGGACTACAAGGGATCGCCTAAGTAAGTAAGTAAGTAAGTAAGGGGAGTGAGGTTTATAGATTTGAAGAAAACAGATAAGAGTCCTTTCTTTCTCCCACCCTGGACATTCCACAGACATATAAATCTCACTTGCCTAGTTTCCAACAGACCTCACAACCTCTGAGGATGCCTGCCATAGATGCGGATGAAACATCAGGAGAGAATGCTTCTGGAACATGGCCATACAGCCTGAAAAACTCACAACAACCCAGCTAGTGACATAACTTCAAGTCCCCCCACCCAACAAAACTTTCCTTCTTGAAGTTATAATTGTCTATACATCAAACTTTTGAAATATGAAATGGCCATACATCCATGTTGATATCTTCAGGAAAAGCTATTGTAAAATCCAACACAGCTGGAACAACGGCTTCAAACTACAGGAAAGGAGAATCCACCTGAAAATGAGGAAGAACGTCCTAATTGTGAAAGCTGTTCAGCAATGGAACTCTCTGTCCGGGAGTGTGGTAAAGGCTCCTTCTTTGGAGGCTTTTAAATAGAGGCTGGATGGCCATCTGTTGGGGGTACTTTGAATGCAATTTTCCTGCTTCTTGGCAGGAGGTTGGACTGGGTGGCCCATGAGGTCTCTTCCAACTCAATGATTCTGTGATTCTATAGATATTCTCTTGAAAGAAGTATTGCATCCACATCATGACTCATGATGGTATCATGTTGAGCATTTTCGGTCCAACTTACCTATCCGAACGTATCTCTCCTTACGAGCCATCTAGAATGCTAAGATCTTCTGAGGAGGCCCTGCTCTTGCTTCCGCCTTCCTCACAGATGCATCTAGCGGGGATGAGAGACAGGGCCTTCTCAGCGGTGGCCCCTCGACTGTGGAACGCCCTGCCTAGAGATAAGATCGGCCCCCTCCTTCCTGTCCTCCCAAAGAATGGTGAAAACCTGGCTTTTCGAACAAGCCTTCCCAAATATGGCATAGATATATGATATTATGGACAACTGACGATACAACTGGACAATGATTTGAGATGGAGACGCTTCGATAATGTTTTTACATGCTGTGTATGATTTTTATGTTTTTATAGTGCTGTTAGTATTTTAAAGTATTTATGATTGTTTTATTTTGTTGTAACTGCTCTGGCATCGAATTGTTGCCTATTGTTAACCTCTCCGAGTCGCCCTTGGGCTGAGAGGGGCGGTATATATATGAAGTAAGCAAATAAGTAAGTAAGTAAGTAAGTAAGTAAGTAAGCATTTCCCTGTTTTCGTTCACAGCAGCTAAATTAGTAGATGAAAAACTTAGAAAGCTCTCTAACTAGAAGTTTTTCTAGGATTCTTGTCTGCCATCCCAATGCAGATTCCACCTAAACTTCAGAATTACAGCAGTTTGACACCACTTTAACTGCCATAGTCCCTACGTTTTGAAGTTTCCTGTGGTATCAAAGCTATTTGACAGAGAAGGGAAAACATCTTGCAAAGCTACAAATCCCAGAGTTCCAAAACATTGAGCCATGACAGTTAATGTGGTGCCAAACCTCTATACTTCAGCAATGCGGATACAACCTCGGTCTCAGGAATCCGGAAGCATGGAATTAAGTGTACAGGAGCGTATACAGTGATGGATCCACTTAGCAAGCAATTGCATAACAGAACATGCTATATTGACAATATCTGGGGCAAATATTAATTTCCCCATCACCTGACTCTGACTTCATTATTGTAAATCTTTCCTGGTTTCTCTTTGTGCTGACTTGGCACATGATACACAAAGGACTAACAATGCCAGCTTGTCGCAGCACTTGATAAGATCTGTACCAAACCGTTGCCTGCTTGGAAGTGAACTTTGCCTCTATAGCAACGTATTACAGGTGTGCCTTTTATTTGCATAGAGCCATTTGTACACTGAAGCAAACAATTGACCTTCAGAGCTCTTTTGAATGAGGGTGTATCTAAGCCAAGCTTTGCCAATGCCTTGCCCTTATTATACTGTACCTCCCTTGGTCTGCTTTGGCCTTGAAGATATAAGCATCACATGTTTATTTGCAAGGTCTTCCAGGTTCCTTTCTTGGCCACGTCTCCTCTCCCTTTGGTCTGTTCTTTATTTGCCTGCTTTACTAATAGAAGATTGTGCTTAAGTGAAGATCTTACGTCAGGGTTGCATAGACTTTCTCCATAGAAAGTTATGCAATTTTTGTGATAATGCAACCCCAAAACCTCCAACATGTCAGAGATGGAAATAAGGACATGTGAGACTAAGGTCCCTTTCCCACAGCTGTATGAAATCCACATTGAACTGGATTATATGGCAGTGTGGACTCAGATAGCCAAGTTCAAAGCAGATTTGTGGATTATCTGCCTTGATATTCTGGTTATATGGCTATGTGGAAGTGCCCTAAGGAACCCCAGAATGGGGTCAGGATAGATCGAAAAATCTACATAAATAAAAATGTAATGTTCGTTTGTGGGATTAACAGAACTCAAAAACCACTGGACAAATTGACACCAAATTTGGACACAAGACACCTAACAACCCAATGTATGTCCTTCACTCAAAAAAACTGATTTAGTCATTTGGGAATTGTAGTTGCTGTAGTTCACCTTCAATCAAAGAGCATTCTCAACCCCACCAACGATGAAATTGAACCAAACTTGGCACACAGTTTTCCAAAGTGTACATACAGTGTAGATTAATAATTATACACATTTACAGTTAGTGGAAGCTTGGAGGATTGCTATTTCCAACAGATAATGGGTAAGTCAGAACCAAATGCCTTAATTGGCCTTTAGTGCACAGCTCTAATTTTATAGAGAACTTGATAATATTTTATGTTTATATTTGGTATATTTTAAAGTATTTGTTCGACACTAACAAGACCACTGTGCTGTGGAACTTGTTGACCGAAAGGTCGGCGGTTCGAATCTGTGGAGCAGGATGAGCTCCTGTTGTTAGCCCCAGCTTCTGCCAACCTAGCAGTTTGAAAACAGGCAAATGTGAGCAGATCAATAGGCAGGAAGGTAAATGGCACTCCATGCAGTCATGTCAGCTGGTATCTGCAGTTTCATTTATCCACATCCAACAAAAGGAGTCCTCTGTGAGCATTTTCCAATTCTCTAGCATGACTCTATGTCAGAAGTCCCTTGTTTCAATTTGCTATTATAAAATTTGGGAATGTATTTCCTGTGTATATGGGAGTCATGCTATCTTTAGGGAAAGCAGTTATGCAGTATTTAAGGAAACATTTATTAAAATAATGATGCTTTTGCCTCTAATAAATACATATAATAAATACATTCTTCCCCTTCTTCATTTCTCTCTCTCACATATTCCATAGTTGCTGCCCTCAAATATTATTAAGATACATCGGAGTTAGTGAATGCTTTTAATGTAACTCATTAAAAATAAATTGCAACCTTTTATTTAGTTAATACATTTTAAACGTTCTGTTATCATTCATGGTTCTCAGCAGCCTGCATGCAACATGATTAAATAATAACATTCCTCAAAAAAACGACAAAGCAGTCCTCGAGGAGAGGGATGGCAAAAGGGAAGACAAAAGCGGCTATTCAAAAGCCAATAGATTTTGGATCGTGCAAAATAATTGAGTAGACAAAAGGGCTCCTTCCATCAGTGGGAGGCTTTTGATCTACTGGAGCATTTCATGTGATAGAAGGGATGGGGACGCGAACTCTCTTTCTTTCTTCCCTCTCTAGCAAAATAAGAGAAAAGCATCCTCTGCATTCTTTATGAAAAGCAGGCAGTGACATCGCATCACAAAGGTCAGTCTTATTTTTGACCCCATGAGAAAAATGTCTTTCACATTGAAAGGTCTAGGAGACACCGTGGAAAAATGGTTCTTAAATTTTGGTCTCAAATTTGAGGTTTGAGATTTCAACTTTCAGAATTATTGGCCAATGTCCTTGCTGTCTGGGACTTGGGTGCAACTACGGAAGTAATGCAGTTTTGGCACCACTTTAACTGCATGGCTTACTGCTATGGATTCATGAGAGTTGTGGATGTGGCTCTTAATGAGACCTGCTGCATTATCACGGGAGAAATTACACTGCTTAGCCGGTATTGCACCACCTGACATCTGCCGGAAGTAGCAGCCAATAGTGAAAGGACCAAGGCAGAGACATCTCCAGCTCATCCCTTGTTTGGGTATCGGCCAGCACGTCAACGACTTAAATCAAGAAATAGTTTTCTAAGATCTACAGAGACACTCGCTGGAACACCTCAGCAAGCGAGAGTCCAAAAGTGGCAGGCTCAAACCCAGAACTTCAACCTGGCTGATACCAGATGAGAGACTCCCTCCTGGGCACACAGAAGACTGGGCAACTTGGAAGGCACTGAACAGACTGTGCTCTGGCACCACGAATATGCAGAGCCAATCTTAAGAAATGAGGCTACAAAGTTGAATCCACGACATGCGGGTGTGGAGAAGAGCAAACCACAGACCACCTGCTGCAATGCAACCTGAGCCCTGCTACACGCCAGGAGCACTCCAAGTGGCCAGATACTGGTCAAAGGACATTTAATCAACTACCAAGTTTGCAAATTTTGTGTTTTTTTTAATCTGTTTGTTTTGTTCTCTTAGAAATGTAATACAATGGTATGGTTGCTGATGACATGATAAATAGCCAAAAAAAATGAGAGTTGTATTTTTCCAAGGTCTTTACTCGTAGTTTTCTCTGCTCACCCAAACTTCAACTCCCAGGATTCCATAGCATTCAGCCATGACAATTAAATGGTATCAAATTGCATTAATTCTACAATGTAGATTCACTCTTGGACCACTGCAGCTGGAGACAGCACTCAACATTTTCAGGTTACATTTTTGTGGCTTAGAGGCTATGAAGATTTTATTAATATATTCTCTCTCAGAATCTCAAGGTTCTCCAGCTGGAAGATGACAATCGAATTGCTTTTGAGGGACTGGAGATTCATAGAAACAACACTTCTCTGGGCACCTGTAGGTTCTCCTGGGTGATTCTATGGCAAGCATGAGCAAACCGAGGCCTGGGGGCCAGATGTGGCCCCCTGGGCGCTTACCTCAGGCCCTTCCCTTTTTGCCTATCTTCTCAGCATAAGGTCATGGTGGCCCGATGCATCCTTATGCAGAAAGGATAGAGGAAGGCACACAGCTGCTGAGAGCCCTCAAGAGCACTCTCAGGCACATAATGTCTCGTCCTCCTCCCGGCATAAGGACTGTGTGAGTGGCCCCTTCCTTATGTCGAGAGGATAGCCTGAAGAAGGCAGCAGCTAAGATCCCTCTAAAGCACTCTCAGCAGTCGTCTGTCTTGCCCTACTGACGCCGGACTTAGCGCGGACACCCGATCGGCATAGCCCGCCAAGGCCCAGAACTCCTGAGCTCACGCCATCCGCCGCCCTCAGCCTCCGCGCAGCTGGATTTCCCAGCATAAGGCCAGGAGAACAATCTAAAGTTTGGGAGAGAAGGATCAGGGAGAAGGATTCGGTCAGTTGACACATGTCTCATTTTCCTCCTAGCATAAGAATGAGGTGATGAGATCCATCCTTAAGCCAGGAGGACAACCTGAGGATGATCCGGGTCCTGCCCTCCCCGCTCCTGGCTTCACCCTCTCACGGGCCCTCTCCCTCCTGGTCCAGCTGTCTTGGTCAGGTCCACAATGCAGCCCCAAAGCAAAAAAAGTTTGGCCATGCCTGTTCTATGGCCATTTTCAAGTGGAAACTGCCCATAGAATCAACTTGCAGAACCTAGACATTCCTAGAGAGGTGTCCACTCAGGTTAAAAAAAGGAATTTCTTTATTTGCAGTTTTTCACTTTAATGGGGATCTTGTGCCCCTGACCCCAGAGAATTTGGAGGGTAATGGGATCCAGAAGTGCCCCTTAGTTCTGTGCATCCCTGTGCATCAAGAATGGCCAGCAGGTAACCTGTGAAACAGTGTGGAATAGTGGTTGGAATGTTGGATTGGGACCTGGGGGACCCTGTTTTGACCCATGAAACAAATACACACAATCTCCCTCTTTCTGTTTCATGTACCTATATCAGTAGTTCTCAACCTGTGGGGCCCCAGATGTTTTGGTCTTCAACTCCCAGAAATCCTAACAGTGGGTAAACTGGCACCAGCAAACTACAAGAAAGGAGATTCCATCTGAACATGAGGAAGAACTTCCTGACTGTGAGAGCCGTTCAGCAGTGGAACGCTCTGCCTTGGAGTGTGGTGGAGGCTCCTTCTTTGGAAGCTTTTAAACAGAGGCTGGATGGCCATCTGTCAGGGGTGATTTGAATGCAATATTCCTGCTTCTTGGCAGGAGGTTGGACTGGATGGCCCATGAGGTCTCTTCCAACTCTATGATTCTATGGCTGGGATTTCTGGAAGTTGTAGGCCGAAACACCTGGGGACCCACAGGTTGAGAACCACTGACCTATATCTGCAAGGAAGGTATCCAAAAGAAATGATAGAAGCCAAGCTCCCTGAGAAGCAGCTTAGAAAGCTGTGTATGTTTAGCCTGAAGGAGAGAAGCTAAGAGGGGGCATGATAGCCATGTTTAAATATTTGAGAGGAGGTCATGGACATGGAGCAGTGAATCTGAATTGCAGGAAAAGAGGTTCCATCTAAACATTAGGAAGAACTTCCTGATAGTAAGGTCTGATAGACAGTGGAATATGCTGCCTCAGAGCATCATGGAGTCTTCTCTGGAGGTTTTTAAACTGAGGCTGGATGGCAATCTGTCAGGAGTGCTTTGATTGTGTGTTCTTGCATGGTAGTGGTTTGGACTGGATGGCCCTTGTGGTCTCCTTCATCCAACACTATTATTCAAACACCTGTTGCTCTCAAGGGCTTGGAGTACAGAGCTCAGAGATGCAGGTTCATGTCCCTATTGTTATGAAGCTCAGTAGATGATATTCCAGGTATTCTCTCTCAGCCTGATCTACCTCACAGAATTCCTGTCACCATAACACAAGGAAAAGTAAATTGAAAGCAACTGCTATAAGCACATTTCTTTTCATGATAGCAGGGGTTTCTGGGAGTGGCTGTGCCCAAAAAAGGATGCTTCCTGAGATCTGTTGCTTGTGATCCTTACGATAGATTTGTGCCCAGTGCCACACCACCATGGTCATTCAAATGTTTGTGTTCCTGATCTGTGAAGCGTTTAACTGCTTGGTGATCCAGACTCCCCTGCTTGGCACTCTGAGGCAATTAGTTGCCTTCTTGTATAAATCATTCCACTTAGAAAAATTGCTTGGCATCCTCCAGGTTCCAGAGGGGCTTAATCATGGCTTGTCAGCTGCTGCCGTTGCCCACCCATACATCAGTTTACTAAATTGTTAAAAGAACATGCTTTTTTCTCCCTAGGTAGGCAATGACAGCCCAGAAAATAAATCAGTGTATTTTCTTATTCAAAAATCAATTTGAAGGCAAAAGGAATTGTTTAAAAAGAAAATAGGAATGGGGAAAAAAGAGGTTAGGAAAGTATGTTCCTTTTCCACTGTGTTTACCTCCTTGTTTGCATGTGGTCTAAGGCTGTCAGGACTCATTTTTCATTTGGTGAGCTGCTTTCAGTTTAGTTGCTTAGCTACTAAGAAAGCCAGGCAGGAAAAGAAAAGAGATTGGGAAGTTACTTTTTGATTACAACTCCCAGCAACCCTGTCCAACATGCTGACTGGGAACTGTAGTACCAAAGATTATTGAGCCACGACACTCCATTCCCAAAAGAATAAAAGTCAATGAATAGACTTCATGCAAGTTATATGATTTTTAATTTATTTTAAAATATTATCCATGGCTCCAAAGTTGCAAAAAGTTGAAGCAGCTGGCAGTGGTTCTCAACCTGGGGTCCCCAGATCTTTTGGGCCCACAACTCCTATAAATC
Organism: Anolis sagrei ordinatus; assembly: GCF_025583915.1. Classification (NCBI taxonomy): domain Eukaryota; kingdom Metazoa; phylum Chordata; class Lepidosauria; order Squamata; family Anolidae; genus Anolis; species Anolis sagrei. The sequence continues at coordinate 18,251,938 of NW_026844366.1, read as the reverse complement.
CCAGACAGTTTACCAGCTGTTAGGATTTCTGGGAGTTGAAGGCCAAAAACATCTGGGGACCCCAGGTTTGTTTGTTTTTTTGTCGTGTCAGGAGTAACTTGAGAAACTGCAAGTCGCTTCTGATGTGAGAGAATTAGCCATCTGCAAGGACGTTACCCAGGGGATGCCTGGATGAATTGATGTTTTGATCATCCTTGCTGGAGGCTTCTCTCATGTCCCCGCATGAGGAGCTGGAGCTGATAGAGGGAGCTCATCCACCTCTCCCCTGATGCGAACCTGTGACCTGTCGGTCTTCAGTCCTGCCGGCACAGGGGTTTAACCCACTGCGCCACTGGGGGCTCCTGGGACCCCAGGTTGAGAACCACTGAGCTAGAGGCTCTTGGATGGACCTAGCAGCAGCTGTACCCTAACAACTCTATCAAACTAATGCTTTCATAAAATGTATCAACTTGATGATTTTTGTGTAACTTATATCTTTTATGTACTGTTTCGAGTCCTAAAAGTATAAAATGTATAAACTGTATCAGATATATGTATCAAAATGTATCTTGGAGGCTGACAACTTTCTGTGTCCTCAGTTTGCAGAATCCCTTGGGAATGTATCTGGCTTGGGAAATATCTGGAACTATTTCCCAAGCCAGATAAATATCAAAACCTTTGTGTGTGTGTGTGTGTGTGTGTGAGTGTGTGCAGACAGAGTATCCTCTTTGTCACCAGGATGAGCTCAGGAAGTTTGTCCATTTAACTTGAGGTTGAGAGTCTGCTGTTCCTGTGGAAGAGGAGGCTCAGCAAACATGTATTCATTAATTCATTAATTCAATCAAGCCCTTGATTGTCTAGAATTACAATCTTTGTTTTTTGGGTCTTGAACCCTTTGTTTCACACTTGAATTACTCAGGGACTCATCAGCGTATCCATGTCACAATTTCCTCTTGAATTGTGCTCTCCCAAGGGATGTCCCTTCAATTGTTTGGTCCTTCAAATTGACCAACTACCAGCTGTCTTTCTCCTATCGTTGGACTCTCCTCCTGCAGGCTGTGATATCAAGGGAACTCCCAGCCCATTCCAGCATAGATCCTAGAATCATAGAATCAAAGAGTTGGAAGAGACCTCATGAACCATCCAGTCCAACCCCCTGCCAAGAAGCAGGAATATTGCATTCAAATCACCCCTGACAGATGGCCATCCAGCCTCTGTTTAAAAGCTTCCAAAGAAGGAGCCTCCACCACACTCGGGGACAGAGAGTTCCACTGCTGAACGACTCTCACAGTCAGGAAGTTCTTCCTCATGTTCAGATGGAATCTCCTTTCTTGTAGTTCAAAGCCATTGTTCTGCATCCTAGTCTCCAGGGAGGCTGTCTCTCTTTTCTGGGGTGGGAGCAGAAAGTCTGAATACCTGTTAGAACTATATAAAATATCATATATTTCTCTATGAATTTGTGCTTGCACCTTTTGTAGCGTATTGCTTGTACATGCATCCTTTTTGGCCGAATGGTAATAAACCTTGGTAACTTTGGCTTCAACCTGGAGCATCTGTATTCTCCCTGGCTGATCTGATTTAGGAAAGAATCACCAGGCATGGACCTCTTCATCCACGGTCCTAGCTGAAATCTCTACAATATCCAAAGTTTGGAAAGACAGACCAGAAGCTTCATTTGAAGACTATAAGTGAAGAGAGATATTTCTTTGCTATATGCATTGCTCTCTATTTCTCTTCTCCTCCACTACACGAACCAAACTTTGAATCAGCCTCACTGAAACTCTTACCCATGCACTAGAAAGATCTTGGGCAGAGTTTTTGGACCACAGCTCCCAGAATCCCCCAGCCTACATGCATTAGTGGCTTCCTTGGGTACCACTGCAAAATTAATGCAGTTTGACACCACTTTAACTACCTCAGCTCAATGCTATGGGATCCGGGGTGTTGTAGTGCTTACAGCACCAGCAGTCTTTGGTTGAGAAGACTAAAGACCCATGGCAGTTCAAATGATGTCAAACTGCATTAATACTACAGTGTAGATGCACCCCAGTTCAGTGGATTGGTGAATTTGTTTTGGGATTTAGTTTGAATTCCAAAGGAGCCATCCAAGGTATTAATTCCTTTATCCTATGTGGCTGCAGAGGAATGAAAAGAAGATTTATCTTCCTCTCTTAAAAATAACACCTGGTTTAGATGTTCCAAAGGAAATGGACACATTCGTGGAGATTAATACAGCTTCTCCTACTCACAACTGCTGTTTGAAATTTCTCGGTTCAGAAGCAATAGGCTACTGAATCACATAGCAATTCATATTATACCGTTAGTCATTGGTTTTATTTTTTAAGACAAATGAAGCAATGAGTAGCACATTACTTTAAAAAGACTAGTAGCATGAGTCTTGTCTTTTTAAAAAAGGAGAGAGCAATATGGCATGTTACCTTATTTATTTATTCATTTCTGCATTTGTACCCTGCTCTTCTCACCCCTTAGGGGACTCAGGGAGGCCTTACAACAGGCAACGATTTGATGTCAACGTATATCAATAAATAAACCCAAATACATTAAAAGTCAAACAATTAAAAGATTAATTATTAAAATAACAGTTAAAATCACACAAATTCAAATCGTAGTCTGAGGCTTGTCCATTTGTCAATCACATTAATTCATTATCATTATCACACTGCTACATTTACTGCTCCAATTCCTGGACCCACAACCATGTCTTAAACTTTTTCCTGAAGGTCAGGAGAGAGGGGGCTGACCTGATTTCCTGGGGAAGGAGTTCCACAGTTGAGGAGATACTTCTGAGAAGGCCCTGTCTCTCATCCCCACCAGTTGCTCCTGTGAGGGGGTTGGGATCGAGAGCAGGGGCTCCCTGGATGATCTTAACATCTGAGGTGGATCATAGAGGAAGATACATTCAGACAGGTAAACTGGGCTGGAACCATTTAGGGCAGTGGTTCTCAACTTGTGGGTCCTCGGGTGTTTTGACCTACAACTCCCAGAAATCCCAGCCAGTTTACCAGCTGTTAGGATTTCTGGGAGTTGAAGGCCAAAACATCTGGAGACCCACAGGTTGAGAACCACTGGTTTAGGGCTTTATAGGCTAAAGCCAGCACTTTTAATTGTGCTCAGTAGCAGACTTTACAACAGGCATCCTCAAGCTGCGGCCCTCCAGCTGTTTTGGCCTCCAACTCCCAGAAGCCCTTGCCAACTTGTTCAATGGCCAGGGATTCTGGGAGTTGGAGGCTCAAACAGCTGGAGGGCCACAGTTTCAGGATGCCTGCTTTACAATAATAGACATAGATAAGCGGCCCAAACTGCCACAAACCTATAAGAAAAAAAAATTACTTCACAAAAATACATCACTATGCGTACATTATCCTAAAAAGTAATGTGTCACTAGTAATATTGGCCATAATCCTGTTATAAGTGAACTTACATTTCATTTCAATAAATAAATAAATAAGTGAACATACATCTGCAGGAATTAGAAAAGGACAGTTCTGTAACATCCGTATCAATAAAAGGCTGCTATTATGCTACTACATAGGAGAATCAGTAAGTGAATGAGGCACATTGGAATCAATACACAACAGGACGAATGCACAATGCGAATAATAACAGAATAGGATTGATGCACAGTGTTGCATTATTCATCTTTGCAATTCATTAATAGGCTTTCTAAGCTTCTCTGCTGTTTCATAGCTGAGGATCTGTAAAGTTATGTAACATAACCATGATAAAGGATTCCAGCCATCATTACTTCTCAGCTCTGGTTGGATTAACTTCTGTTTGGGAAATATGTGAAGTGTCAGTTTATATGTCTTGCTTCAAGAGTCAGCTTTACTTCTTAGGGGCAAGTGCGAACAGCTTAAATGTTTCTCCAACCCATTCAAAGATTCAAACATAGTTTGCTTTGACTTGAGAAGGACTATCTCACATTCCTCTGACCAGTCTGTTGAGTGATCAAAGATGTTGAGGATCAGCTGTCTCTACCTGGGGTTCCCCATAGCAAGCATTGGCTTTGAACCCAGGAATGCCACAAAGCACACTGTGCAATCCATTGGGCATGTGGAGACTTGTGTGGGGATTGACATTTGCTAACCCCACCTCCTGCTTGGAGGTGTGCAGATCTAGGCAAGAAGGTATTTCCTAAACAGAACACATTGCTCTCCTGTGAAAACCAGGAATGGAGTAGGGTCCCCAAGTTTCATAACTGAAAAGATGTCAACCATTAATCTGTGGGCTGCAAGGAAAGCAAGACAAAAATTCCTTCTGTTGTTTCAATTAACCCTTGGAATTTTCACTTTGTCTACTGTGTTTAAACACATGCAGGCTGAATATGGCCCACCACATCATTTTACGTGGCCTCCCAGATGGTGGACTATAACTCCTGTATTCCTCACTGTAAAGGCTTCCTCTTCGTTGTCTGATATTCTATTCAATCTAGTATGCTGCCACCATCCGTGAGGTACTAGGCTATGCTGCCACCCATTAATAAGGGTTTCCTATTTAGTTTATTAATGGATTCCAGGAATGCCAAAGCACAATGTGCAATCCATTGGGCATGTGGAGACTTGTACGGGGATTGACTTCTTGCTAACCCCACCTTCTGCTTGGAGGTGTGCAGATCAAGGCAAGAAGGTATTTCCTAAACAGAACACATTGCTCTCCTTTGAAAACCAGGAATGGAGTAAGGTCCCCAACTTTCATAACTGAAAAGATGTCAACCAAATAGATTCACTGCTACCACTCTGTAGTGCTTCTTTTGGTGTGTAGCGAGGTCCCCGTCCCCCCCTTGAAATAGTACACTGAGACTTGAGTTACTAAAACAAGAACAAGTTTATTCGGAGTATGGAAGGGTCTTAATGGTTTCAGAGTTCTCTTCTCCTGAGGTATGAAGCTTTACGAGTTACAGTTTCAACAAATCTTAATATAACTTTAGGATGTCTTTTACTTCACCAACTAGTTCTTTAGTTGTTACACTTCTAAATATGTTTCCTTATTTGACAGATTAACTAAGGTCAGCTAATGCCCTTGTCTCCCTTCAGCTTCCTGCTGAAGTAAGGATTCCCAGTAGGATTTCTTCTCCTATTAGCACACAGCTAAACCACAAACCTAAATAAGTCCCCTTGACTTATTTAAATCACTCAGGCTAAAAGCTTTCCCTTAGTTTGGTTCACCACACATTTGAACCACCTTCCCTTTGGCTCGATGACCAAAGGACTGAAGCCTCAAAATGTCTGCTTCTGGTAAGTGCAGTTCGCTCCACCCCTTTCTCCATGGCAACTTAACTCAGAGTGCTGAACTTGGTCCCACCCCCCTAGTTCTGCCATTTCTAAATGGTTAACCCTTTACGTACATCCATAACTGTCTGAACACATACATATAATAATATTCAACCATCTAAGCATATATATATATATATATATATACACAATCATATTTAACTGTAGAGACACATATACACAACAACGCTTAACTTACAGTTAAAAATCAATGCTTCATCACACTCACCATTAGACATCATGATTAGAGTTGATGGGAAGTGGGTTTAGTCGGGAGACTAGGGTTTTAATGTGAATACCAGGCTTGTGGATATGATGTCTGGCTTTAAAATTTCATTGGGCTGCCAACCCTTATTCCCCAAAAGTAAGACATAGCAGGATTTCTAAGCATTTGCACAATGTAAGCCATACACTGAAAATAAGACAGTAATAGGTGTGGCTATGCAGCATACCTGCATGGAGCGGTAAAGGGAGTCTCATCAACAATGTCAGCTCCCCCAGTCAGCTCCCAGTCATTCTGTGTGTGCTGCAAGCTGAGGCATAGAGAGAGACATAGAAAGTGAATGAGAGCTCTGTTGCTCAAGATGAAAGATTGGGAAATGGAGTCACAAAAAAATCCAGATGGAATTGGATTTTTGGACAGTTATGCCCTGTTATGTCAGTTCCACGGGCTGCCAGTCCAATTCAAAGTGTTGGTTTTGACCTACAAAGCCCTATACGACTCTGGCACAGTTTACCTGTCTGAACATATCTCCCTCTATGTTCCACCTTGAAATTTAAGATCTTCTGGGGAGGCCCTGCTCTCAGCCCCGCCTTTGTCTCAAACACGCTTGGCGGGGACGAGGGACAGGGCCTTCTCGGTGGTGGCCCCCTGCCTGTGGAACTCACCCCAGCGAAATCAAGTCAACAACAACATTTCAGGAAGAAATGGAAAATGTGGTTATGGGACCAGGCCTTTGGGTAGCTGACAGATAATTGAGAATGGTAATAATGATAATGTTATGGAAAATGGGCTATGGACAGGCTTCTGATTGTGTTGTGCTCACTGAATTCATTTCTACATAAGGCTAGACAGCCAGTATTATTTCACTTTTCATTAATGTACTTTTTATTTTGAAACTAATTTTGTAATCAATTTGCTGTGTTTTATATATATTACTATATGTATTATTGATATGTAATGGCATCGAATTGTGCCGGATGTAAGCTGCCCTGAGTGGTTGAGAAGGGTGGGGTACAAATGTTTGAAACAAACAAACAAACAAATAAATAAATTCCAGAAGAAGACGACTTAACTATATTTAAATATATTGTCGAAGGCTTTCATGGCCAGAATCACTGGGTTGTTGTAGGTTTTTCAGACTATATAGCCATGTTCTAGAAGCATTCTCTCCTGACATTTCACCTGCATCTATGGCAGGCATCCTCAGAGATTGTGACCTGCCATACGTAGATGCAGACAAAATGTCAGGAGAGAATGCTTCTAGAACATAGTCAACTAGCTTGAAAAGCCTACAACAACCTCTATTTGAATAAATCAGATTGTTGTACCATACTTAATAAAAGACATCCCCTGAAAATGAGCCATAGTCTGTCTTCTTGAGGAAAAATAAATATAAGACGTCTTATTTTTGGGGAAACACAGTATGGTGTAGCTCAGATCCAACCACCAGTGAGAGCAAGGAGTGCTGCGACCCAATTGACAGTTGTGTTCCACTCAGTCTTCCCTCCCACTGCACAGCATCAACCTGGAAAGGTGGGTGCAGTAGAGCCGCTCTACTATTGCCACCATTTCCCGTTACCATGCTACTAGCTAGCCATACCTGAAGTTAGTTCAAGTCCCTGATATCTTATAGGATGACAGTGCTGGGGAATTTTACCAACCAGCCCCTCTTTGACCATCAACTTAGTACTGAAACCCTTTGTACTCAGGTGACTTCTGTTGCTGCAAACTGAATTCAAAGTGCAGAAGTAATTTATACTCAATTAATGGGGTTGCGAAGAGAGGAGGGGGCAAAACCAAAAGGCTAGAGCCCTTCTGGTCTATTCTTATTCATGAGTAACTTACTCATTTGTACCATCTCAACCTCAGTATTGATGCTGCTTGGACACACCAGTCCCATTTTCATCTGTAAAATGTTGGAGGGCATGAGAGAGGCTCTGTGCTATAAATGTAGCCAGCCGAAGAAAACTATGAAGGCATAGTAGAGCGTGAAAAGATTCCTCTTTTGGCTCTATCTAAGAATTTCCCAACCAACATGGGAATTCTAGGAGTTGTAAGGCAAAGAAAGCACATTTCTGATCTCTGTGGAAATGCCCCTGGCTTCAAGGTTATTAATTTTTAAAATTGCTCCCTGCTCATGTGCTTTTAAGCAGCAGCCTGAGCTGCATATGTTAACAGGCAATATTATTGGCCTCAGAACTTCAAAGAAACGTGACATCCCACCTACTCGTATTAGCTGTGTCATTGCTTTGGTCACTGTCATCATCATTATTATCACCATCTGCAGATAGTCCCCAAGTTACAAACATTATACATTCTCAACATCTCTGATCACTCAACAGACTGGTCAGATGAATATGAGATGGTTCTTCTCATGTCGAAGCACACTGTGTTCTTAAGTTGAATTGGTGTGTAAATTGGAACAGGTACATTTTAAATGTAACTCTGGCCAAATATCTGTTTATTTATGTATCTATGTATCTACGTAAGTATCTATCATCTGTCTGTCTATCTATCTATCTATCTATCTATCTATCTATCTATCTATCTATCTATCATCTATCTATCTATCTATCTATCTATCTATCTATCTATCTATCTATCTATCTATCTATCTATCATCTATAAAAATGTTCACAATCTCTGAGGATGCCTGCCATAGATGTGGGTGAAACGTCAGGAGAGAATGCTTCTGGAATATGGCCATACAGCCCGGAAAACTCACAGCAACCCAGTGACTCTGGCCGTGAAAGCCTTCAACAACATATAGTTAGATAGTTAGTTACTTTTGGATAGTATAGGGAAGCTGTGAGTCGCCTTCGGGCTGAGAAAGCGGTATATAAGCAAGGTAAATAAATAAATAATAAATAAGGGCTAACACCCCTATGGTGTTGGTCTTGTTGTCTGTTCAGAAGATTTTATGACACTTTCTGTCCCTTTTTGGTTTGTTGTGAGAACAAGAATTGGTGATAGAGCTTCCATGGACACACTCCCCCCCCCCCCCATGATAATAACTCTTCAGGATTCAGTTTCCATTCCAAGGGGTAGATTTTTCTCACTTCCTGTTGTCTCACTCCCGTTCTCAACCAGGAATAATTTGTAAGTTGGATGTTCGAAACGAGGGGACTGCCTGCATGTATAAATCACCATCAATGTACATGTTGTTCACTGCTTTGAGTCCCCCCAAGGATGAGAAAGACGATAAAGAGATACAATAAATAAATAATTAAATAAACCAAGACAATATTAAGTTTATGTCACATTGTTCTCTCTATTATCAGAGTCTGGTAAGAACTATACCTCACAGAGTCCTCCAGCTACCAGCTGTGGGATTCCCAGGGTTGTACTTTAAAAAAATACAAGCTTTGTTATAAATGTTCAGACAATGTCCATCATGTTTCCAAAACAGTACCATTTAGGCAACAATGAGCAAACCTGAAGCTTGCAGAAGCATAGCATATATTTAGTTTTGCACAGCTAAATGCAGAAAGGGGATACAATGGATTAAAAATTAATCCTCATTTTTCTTCTAGGCTGACTTGTTTCTGAGAGGAAGAAGGATTCATCTCTTGGCTTTTAGACAAAAAAGCATTACGCAAGCTCACAAGAAGGAGTTTTTTTAAATTTGCAAAGTGGCCAGAATCCATGTTCAGATGATGACACAACTGCTCTATGCCTCCAGGAAAGGAAAATGAGGGTGCATGCAATCTGTGAATGCACCCTCATTTTCTCCCACTCCTCTTTGAACTAAGATGAGTTGCTTCCTCATTGTCTGAATCACCTCCTTTCTCCTTTCCCTCCTCCCCAGTAAACAGCAGAAGCAGAGATCCTTCTCAGAGTTTGACAGCTACTTGAGGTAGTGAGATGACATGGAGCTTCATGTATGGCGTATAGAGTCATTGAATCAAAGAGCTGGAAGGGGCATCATGGGCCATCACGTTCAACCCTTGCTCCATGCATGATCTCCAACTAAAGCATCCTTAAGAGATAGCTATCCGATTTGAAGATGTCCAAAGAAGGAAACAGTAGCTAGGCATTTGGTTCCATTGCTGAATCACTCTTACTCCCAAGAAGCTCCTTCTGAAGTCCAATTGAAATCTACTCTCCTATAACTTCAAGCCATTAATCCTGTTCCAACCCTTTGGAACCGGCTTAATGGCTGCGACATCCTTCAAGATGTTTATTTATTAAGTAAATAAATTGTTTCTCTCAATGTAGGAACTCAAGATGACTATATTCAAGGATTATGACCATTTCACTCTTCAGACTTCTCTTCACCAGGCTGAACAAGTCCAGCTCCTTCAACTCTTCCTGATAGATTTTGCTCTTCATACTTCTTATTCTTTTTGCCCTTCTCTGAACCTACTTCAACTTGTCTATATCCTTCTTAAAATGAAACCAATGGAACTGAGTGAAGTACTCTCAATGTAGGACTTTATCAAATTTTGACTAGTTCACCTGTAGTCCAGATGCCTTTGACGACAACCTCAAACCACCCTACCCAGCATGGCCATTTGCAAAGGACTATGGACTGCTTTAAACAGCTGAAAAGCCATTGTTACCCATGCCTGATCTAGTTAGTTTTACAGAATTTACCACAGTAGTCAATGTTTGGGAGTCCTACAACTGAGGGCAAAAATATATATCTCTGTGATACCCTGGCAGCTGATACCATGGGGATCATGAAAACTAATGCAGGAAAGTATTCCCATGCTTCGACTTTATGAGAAGCAACTAATGGACAAGAAAACAGATCCCAACTAAACATTAGGTGTTGTTGTTGTTCATGTTAGGTAATCCCTCGCTGTCCAAGTAAGATTGTCCTCCAAGTTTGGTGTCCTGGCGGTGGGTATGTAGGTGACTCTGGAGCCCTATTCTTGATCCACATGTTCTCCCTTAGTGAGGACATTTGTTTCCAGGTGGAAGGTGGTCCTGGGTTGGCTTGACATGTCTTTCTCTTGGCATGTTTCTCTCTTTCGCCCTCCATTCCTGCCTCTTCAAATTCTACAGCACTGCTGGTCACAGCTGACCTCCAGCTGGAGCACTCAAGGGCCAAGGCTTCCCAGTTCTCAGTGTCTATGCCAGAGTTTTTAAGGTTTGCTTTCAGCCTATCTTTCAATCTCTTTTCCTGCCCGCCAACATTCCATTTTCCATTCTTTGGAATAGAGCGACAGCTTTGGGAGACGGTGGTCAGGCATCCGGACAGTGTGGCCCGTCCAGCGGAGTTGATGGCGGAGGACCATCACTTCAATGCTGGTGGTCTTTGCTTCTTCCAGCACACTGACATTTGTCTGCCTGCCTTCCCAAGAGATTTGCAGGATATTTTGGAGGCAACACTGATGGAATCGTTCCAGGAGTTGCATGAGACGTCGGTAGATAGTTCACGTTTCGCAGGCATATGGAAGGGTTGGGAGGATGATAGCTTTATAAACGAGCACCTTGGTATCCCTATGAATGTCCTGGCCCTCAAACACTCTCTGCTTCGTTTGGAAATGCTGCACTCGCAGAGCTCAGGCGGTGTTGTATTTCAGTGTCAATGTTGACTTTTGTGGAGAGGTGGCTGCCAAGGTAGCAGAAATGGTCAACATTTTCTAATGTTACACCATTAAGCTGTATTTCTGGCATTGCAGATTGTTGGTGACTCCTGGAAGAGCACTTTGGTTTTCAATGTTCAGTCACAGGCCAAGCTTCTTGTATGCTTCTGCAAAGGTGTTTAGGTAGGACTTCTTCAACAGTGGAACAGACTATTTTGGACTGTGTTAGATTCTCATTTCTTGAGTGCCTTTAAAACAGAGGTTGGATGGCTATTTCTCAGGAATGCTTTAACTGGTTCTATCTGCATAGTGGTGGATTAGACCAGATGACCTTTCTAAACACACAATTCTATGAAGCATCTTGAGATGGACCTTGATAGAATGGTTTGGCATTAGGTGGTTTGCCATGAGATCTCGGTATGGGAATTCATCTGAAGCCATTTAAAAACACACACATTGACTCTTTCAGTATCAACTAAAATAGTCACATTTGGACAGGAATGGTGAGATGATAAATGTAGCAGCACTCCTGTAGTTTTTATAGATGTGCCACAGAAGGAATTTAAGCAGGTGTTGTTTGCATGACTTTTGCTGAAATTCCCACACAAGTTCAGGAGCTTTATCTTCTTTTTGGTTTCAGGTGGCAACCCTATGTGTCAGGAATGGGCAAATATCGGCCCTCCTACTGTTTTGGACTTTAACTCCCACAATTCCTAATGGCTTGTAGTTGGTAGCCTGTTAGGAATTGTGGGAGCTGAAGTCCAAAACATCTGGAGGGCTGAAGTTTGCTCATGCCTGCTATATGTGGAATGCAGCACCATTCTTTCTCACAGAGAAAATTCCAATGAGATAGATTCTCCAGTTCAGAAAACAGGTAGCCTGGAGAAACAAGATGAAGGCTTGGATTTTTGCAGGAGTGACGTCAATATTTCTGTACTCCAGAGAGGACTATGTTTCTTTCCTCTCTTGTCCTGTCCTCTCTTTTCTTCCTGTACTGCTGAAGAAAACCACTTGACATTTTAAATAACACCATGTTTTATGTTCCTTCCTGCGGTAAAAGCAAACACAGCCCACTATTCCAGCACTTCTTAATTTCACCGCAGTGCAGTGAATAAATGATCAAGCCAGGGAGACATTTTATAGTCAGCCAAGGCTACAATCTCAAATAGATACTTGCTTGGGAGTGGGATGGATTTTTGAGTTGAATACAGTGCTTCCACATGTTGCGTCCACTCAACTCAAACTGAACCACATATGTGCTAATGTTCCTTGCAATATTTCATTTGAGTTTGTCCTTCATTTAATTTAGTCATTCAGAAGTCTTCCTGCTTTAGCAATGCACATACTCATTGGTAAGCAGGCAGGTTTCCCTGCTTTTCCCAAAGGAACAGAGCAGGAATAGCTTCTGCTATGCTCTGAAACTTAGCTCTTCCTTTTATGGCAGCTTCAGTTCTCTCATCAAAACTTGCTTCATGTTCCTACTGAATAATAATAATAATAATAATAATAATAATAATAATAATAATATAATAATAATAACAACAACAACAATTCACAGTACGTGTGAAAAAGATCTTGGAGTCCTCGTGGACAACAAGTTAAACATGAGCCAACAATGTGATGTGGCAGCAAAAAAGCCAATGGGATTTTGGCCTGCATCAATAGGAGTATAGTGTCTAGATTCAGGGGAGACATGCTAACCCTCTATTCTGCTTTGGTCAGACCACACCTGGAATACTGTGTCCAATTCTGGGCACCACAATTGAAGAGAGATATTGACAAGCTGGAATGTGTCCAGAGGAGGGCAACTAAAATGATCAAGGGTCTGGAGAACAAGCCCTATGAGGAGCGGCTTAAGAAGCTGGGCATGTTTAGCCTGAAGAAGAGAAGGACGAGAGGAGATATGATAGCCATGTATAAATATGTGAGAGGAAGCCACAGGGAGGAGGGAGCAAGCTTGTTTTCTGCTTCCCTGGAGACTAGGACAAGGAACAATGGCTTCAAACTACAAGAGGAGATTCCATCTGAACATGAGGAAGAACTTCCTGACTGTGAGAGCCGTTCAGCAGTGGAACTCTCTGCCCCAGTGTGGTGGAGGCTCCTTCTTTGAAAGCTTTTAAACAGAGGCTGGATGGCCATCTGTCAGGGGTGATTTGAATGCAATATTCCTGCTTCTTGGCAGGGGGTTGGACTGGATGGCCCATGAGGTCTCTTCCAACTCTTTGATTCTATGTTCTATGATCTAATACTTTATTTATATTCAGCTCTATCTCCCCAAAGGGACTCAGGGCGGATTCCAAACATAAAAGGCAAACGTTCAATACCCAAATACAACACCAATACATCCATACTAACAAAATTGATGGTGCATCTAGATTGTATATTTAATGCAGTTTGATGCCACCTTAACTTGTGTGGCTCAATGCTGTGAAATCATGGGAGTTGTAATTTTATAAGGTATTTAGCCTTCACACAAACACCCCACCCTCGGTGGCGCAGTGCGTTAAATGGCTGAGCTGCTGAAATTGATGACTGAAAGGTTGGCGGTTTGAATCTGGGAAGCAGGGTGAGCTCCCACTGTTAGCCCCAGCTTCCGCCAACCTAGCAGTTTGAAAATATGCAAATGTGAGATCAATAGGTACTACTTCGGCGGGTAATGGCGCTTCATGCAGTCATGCCAGCCACATGACCTTGGAGGTGTCTATGGACAACGCTGGCTCTTCGTCTTAGAAATGGAGATGAGCATCACCCCCCAGAGTTGGGCACGACTAGACTTAATGTCAAGGGGAAATCTTTACCTTTACTATAGCCTTCCCAGCCCAAGAATGCTGGTATCTCACCAAACTACAAATCCTAGGGTTTGATAGCATCGAGCCATGGCAGTTGAAGTTGTCTCAAGCTGTGTAGATGTATCTCAGTCTAGTGAAAAGTCCAATTGTAGCTGAAAGCAGGTATTTTCCAAGGTGCACGTTTCCCCATTTTTTACTCACCTTCAGGAGCAACTGTAAGGCTTTTTCATATTTCAATTTGGGCAGATAGCTGTGGTCAGTTCACCCTGAAATACACTTCCTTAAGACTTGGGGTTTTTAAAAGTTCTCTTTTGCCAGTTTGAGCATTTATTGTGATTTGCCTTAAAATAAGGTCTAACTTGAGTTGTTTCAGCCAGCTGCTCCTGCAGTTTTGTTTGGCCATTCTTCTGCTCATTTATGGATACTCTTTCCGTCATATCTGTGGGCAGGCGTGCATTTACAGCCGCTCCATTAATGATGCAGCAGCTTCCACCCTGCTTTCCCTCAAAAGTGCTTTAGAGCAGCGTGTAGTCAAGACTTTCACATCCTTCCTTGGAGGAAAGCTGGAGCCCGGGAACACTTACGTAACATCCTCAGCTCAGATGCTTTGCTTTCCTGAGTTTTAATCTGCTCAGCCGGTTCTGTCTTCGCGTGTCGTGGGATTGGCGGAACATTTGCTAAACTGTTATGGATTAGCGCCGGGGCTGTAACCCGTTAAAAGCTCAGCTGTGTTTATTTTCGTCAAGAAAAGGGCAAAATCGGGTTCACATGAGCTGGCAGATACACTAAAGAGCTTGTGCTTGCAGTGGATAAAAGAAGTATAATTCATGGGCTGCAGTTTTATCCAAATATTGCTTGGATAAGATTGTTCGGAGATAAGACTGCTCAGTGCACAGGCTTCGGAAGGAACGGGGAGAGAATTTAGGCTCTAAGTATCTACAGTAAGAGAGCTCTGTAAATGTGAACTCAGACTTGCATACAGAATGGATCAAACCAATGTGTGCAAAGAATGAAACAGGATGAAAATCTTGCTGATCGAAAGGCTGACAATTCAAGCCCAGGTTGGGGTGAGCTCCCAACCGTCAGCCCAACTTCTGCTCACCTAGCAGTTCGAAAACAATAATGTAAGTAGATAAATAGGTACCACCTTGACGGGGAGGCAATAAAAGGCTCCCATGCAGACATGCCGGTGATTTGGTCAGGAGAGCTTCTAAAGACAATAAAGCTCCTCAGCATAGAAGATGGGAGTGACAGAACACACACACACACTCCCATGGCTGGAGTCGAGCACAGCTTCTAGATGCCTGAGATGGAAAAAGATGGGAAGCCTTTACCTCTGTTTATGTACTGTCCGTCTTTGTTAATTGTATAACAGCATTAAATATTTGCCATATATGTATACAGTAATCCTCCGAGTCCCCTCAGGGAGATATTATTTATTTATTTATTTATTTATTTACAACATTTATATGCTGCCCTTCTCACCCCAAACGGGACTCAGAGTGGCTTACAAGTTATATGTACATACAATATATTACATTACTAGCATAGCACAATATTAGTATTATATATTACTGTATTGTATTATACCACTATACTGTAATATTATTAGTAATATTACATGTAATATGAAATATAAAATTATTATATTGTATTATTATTATATTGTATTACATCAAAGGGTTGAATTTTGCAATTGTTGTTGTTCATTCGTTCAGTCGTTTCCGACTCTTCGTGACCTCATGGACCATCCCACGCCAGAGCTCCCTGTCGGCCGTCACCACCCCCAGCTCCTTCAAGGTCAGTCCAGTCACTTCAAGGATGCCATCCATCCATCTTGCCCTTGGTCGGCCCCTCTTCCTTTTGCCTTCCACTTTCCCCAGTATCATTGTCTTCTCTAGGCTTTGCTGTCTCCTCATGATGTGGCCAAAGTACTTCAACTTTGGTCTCTAGTATCCTTCCCTCCAGTGAGCAGTCGGGCTTTATTTCCTGGAGGATGGACTGGTTGGATCTTCTCGCAGTCCAAGGCACTCTCAGAACCTTCCTCCAACACCACAACTCATCGATCTTTCTCCGCTCAGCCTTCCCTAAGGTCCAGCTCTCACATCCGTAGGTTGTGCTTTCTTCTTTCACCTTGATTAGAAGGCTCCTCAGCTCCTCCTCGCTTTTGGCCATCAGAGTGGTGTCATCTGCATATCTGAGGTTGTTAATGTTTCTTCCAGCAATTTTCACCCCAGCTTTGCATTCATCAAGCCCTGCACATCGCATGATGTGTTCTGCATACAAGTTAAAAAGGTTGGGTGAGAGTATGCAGCCTTGCCGTACGCCTTTCCCAATCTTGAACCAGTCTGTTGTTCTGTGGTCAGTTCTGACTGTTGCTACTTGGTCCTTGTACAGATTCCTCAGGAGAGAGACAAGGTGGCTTGGTATGCCCATCCCACCAAGAACTTGCCACAATTTATTATGATCCACACAGTCAAAGGCTTTAGAATAGTCAATGAAGCAGAAGTAGATGTTTTTCTGAAACTCCCTGCCTTTCTCCATTATCCAGCGGATATTGGCAATCTGGTCTCTCATTCCTCTGCCTTTTCTAAACCCAGCTTGAACATCTGGCAATTATGTGTATACAATATATTATATTATTAGAACAGCACAATATTAGTATTATTTATTACTATATTGTACTATACCATTATACTGTAATATTATTAGATGTAATATAAAATATATAATAGGGCAAAATATAAAGTATATTATTATTATTATTAGCCATTAATTTGTGTCCAAATGGACTTCTTCAAGGAGCAGATGAGATAAAAAAATACTTCTGAATCCTATTACTTCGGGTTGCAAACAGGGAGGAAACAGAATCAAGGGAAGTTGCTTTTCTGTTGCTAAAGGAATTGAAATCCTATTACCTGACTTTTATTGGCCAAGGAAGGAGTGGCATTCGTCTGCACTGAGATCTCTCCAGAACAACTGAACCACAACAGATATTATTACCTCTTCTTCTCTAAACAAAGACTTGAATGGTTGCATGATGTATTATCTGCATTTTGATTGGCTAATAAATGGGTTGCTCTCTTGTGGATTTTGCATTTTGTTATTTTCTGCTGCAACATAACATCTCTATGTGAATGATTACACCAGGGGAAGACATGCAGCTGCATGCTCACAAGAAATAGTCTCATGCATTAATTTTTCACAACAGGGAAGTCCATTCAATCGTGCAATCTCACACCTACTGTATAAGCTCACAAGCTATTTCACCACCTCACCTGTTGCATGCTTGCTGAATTTCAAAAATAAAAGGTGCTTCTGGATGGAGGACTGCTAGCACAAGCTACTGAAAGGCATTTCACATCCATTCTGTCTCCCTCCTCCCCAAAGGCCAAAAGATAATGACTGACAACATAACCTAAAAAAAAACATTTTCAGCCCTCCAAAGTAAGTATTAATTATGACATAAGGACATAAGACCAAAGTGAGTGACCACATATGCGGACTAAGTTGAACATGATTTTACCTTGGCGATTTGGTATATATGTATTTTATCTATATGTATTTTAATCTTGTATTGTTGTATGATGTTTTAACTTGTATTAGTAGCATTGAATCCTTGCTGTAAGCTAGTCTGAGTCCCTCTACGAAGGTGAGAAGATCGGGATATAAAAGTTTTAAATAAATAATAATAATAAATAATCATTTCCGTTATTACTTTTGGGCATCAAGGGAAAATGGTCATACTCTCATTAGCCACAAAAAACATTCTTAAAGTAGCTGATGATAAATTGGACCGGCCACAACATGTTTTCCCAATATCATTGATATAATATTAATACTAAATATCTCGGTATCACATTAGATCAAACACTAACATTTAGGAATCACTGCATGAACACCAAGCACAAAGTAGCTGCATGCAATAACATCCTGTGGAAACTTACTGGCAGCACATGGGGTGCAGACCCAAAATTAAGAAGAACATCAGCCCTGGCTTTGTCTTACTCAACTGCTGAGTATACCTGCCCTATTTGGCACAAGTCCATCCACACAAAGCAGGTGAATATAGCACTGAATGAAACATGCAGAATCACAAAGTGCCTCAAACCTACACCTGTTGATAGACTCTATAAGTTAGCTGGCATTGCCCCCTCCCCCCATGTGTGATGGGAAGTTGCTGCTGTGAGAGAAAGAAGATTGAACACTGTGAAAGCCACCCACTGCATGGTTATCAGCCTCCTCCCAGCAGACTTAAATCAAGGAAAAGCTTCATGAGAACCATCACTCCTCTTGGTGTCCCTCCAGCAACAGCAAGAGTATCCCTCTGGGCAGCTAAACCAGGAAATCCCAACTAGATGGTCCCCCATGAGGGTCTTCCTCCAGGGGCAAACCAAGAATGGTCAACTTGGAAGTCCCTGGACAGACTGAGAAGTGGATTGGGCAGATCAAAAGACAACCTGGCAAAATGCCACTATCTACAAGAATTCTCAACCTTGTGAGACTGTGGAGCAGAACAAACAACTCAGCATCTGTATGCTTGCCCACAATGCCCTGCCTCATGCACAGAGGAAGAATTGTTTAAAGCTACAGACAATGCAGTCGCTGTTGTTCAACCTCATAAATCCCTGTAAATCTCTTGCTCCTTTTTTTATCTCATCACAGTTTTTAAATTGTTTTATTCTGTACATGTGGCCCGCCCATTGTTATCGTTATTGCTATCATGATTGTGTTTATTAGAATGTTTTTTAAGACTGCTTTTTTCTTATTATTATTATTAATGTACTTTGATGATGTCGTTATTTGTTTGTTTTTTATGCTTTTATTTTATTGATGTAATATGTTGGCCCCATGTAAGCCGCTCCGAGTCCCCATTGGGGAGATGGTGGCGGGGTATAAATAAAGTTGTTTATTATTATTATTATTATTATTGGCAGTTTTTGGTCTAAAATCATTTACCTTCTTGTGCTTTATTTTATCAGTTTTATACTTATTTATGCAATGCTTTTGACATGAAATAAACAAAATGCCATTAATTAAACAACTCTGAGCTTCTTTCAAATTCTTTATTGGACATTTGGTGAATTCTTTAAAAAAATAGCTATTGTTCCCATTTGTAAGCATTCTGCTTAGTAAATACACACACACACATACACACACACACTTTTTTTTCCATGGCAGGCTGTTTTAAAGGAGAATAATCAAGGCAGAATCTATAAAGAGGACAAGGAGACCTTGCTGACATCTCCCAAAGCCTCCATCCCCTTCTCCAACCTTAGCAAGTGGTTGTTACTTTGCAAATTCCAGCCCACAGCTATTAGTTGCTAATCCATCTCCCCACCTGACAGCCAGCCAAGCAGTGTTCCAGAATGACAATGTCCCGCTAAGGTGGATCTGGTTAGTGCTCCTACGTACTATTTAAACAAAGCATAATCTTACTCAATCTGACTATATATGGAGTTGCCCGGCGAGCAAAAAAGCCCGAGATGCTCAGTCAGGAGGGCGAGGCGGGACAAGGCTGCTCTCCTCTCCGTGTGTAACTAAAATAGACTTTTGGTAGCAAAGGTCAAATAGCCAGTGTGACCCACCATTTCCCTGAGCGGTACACTGCTTTTGAATTGCACGGTCCCTGCCTGAGGACTTGCCGCATCTTGATTAGATGGGCTGCCTCTGTCAAACGCTGTGGCGCTGGCATTATCCTCGGCTGCTTTTCCAAGGTCAGGGATTTGCAAGCTAATTGTCCGAACGTTGTACACCCTGAGCAGGATCTCCGAAGTATTAATTTCAGTAAAGCCGTGTTCCTCCAAAGCCAGGCAGGTCCTTTGAACTTGCTCGATGCAGGGGGAGAAAGAACAGATGCGTCCACCTAGAGAAAGAGGAGGAGGGGAGAGAGGGAAGGAAGGAATGAACGAACGGATGGGTGACAAAAGAGCCAGCAATTGCAATCATCATTTCCAAACTCAATGCCTTGGTAATGTTATCTAAGCTTCAGTTCTGTGAATCCTTGATTGAATGTCCAAAGCAGCTTTGCCTCAGTTAAATTCCACATCACATTGCATATACAAATACCAGAGATTTTTCTGTTTCAAAGTTAATTTGTTGTATTGCAGCTGATCATAAATGGAATAATCAATGCACATGTCCATATCCTATTTCTCAAGGTGTTACATTGCTAACAGTTAGTTAAAACACTTATCTATCTATCTATCTATCTATCTATCTATCTATCTATCTATCATCTATCTATCATCTATCTATCTATCTACTGAAAAAACATCAAAATATAATTTCAGGTCAAATGAGGTTTTAGGTATTGAAGCTAGGGAAGTTTCCCTTTTGGAAATCCCTTTACACATACAATGGGTTAAATCCTTGTGCTGGTATAACTACTAATCTGAAGGTTGGTGGTTCAAATCTGCAAGATAGGGTGAGCTCCTGTCTGTGAGCTGCAGCTTCCCATGCAGGGACACGAGAGAAGCCTCCCACAGGATGGTAACACATCTGGGAGTCTCCTAGGTAACATCCTTGCAGATGGCCAATTTTCTCACACCAGAAGTGACTTGCAGTTTCTCAAGTCGCTTCTGACACGGAAAAAAAAAATCCAACTCTTTGTTCTACTCACCTCTAATTTCATCAATGCCAAATTTAGTGCTTTCTAACAAACATTTGTACATATTTATTATTTATTTGCATTATTTCTACCCTGCTCATATCAGCCCAAAGGCGACTCAGAGCGGTGTACACAATTGGCACAATTCGATGCCATAAAAATACATACATTAATAAACAAAAAGAACCATTATAGTGCAATTAGACATAAGACAGTGCATAATAACAATATTAAAAACTAAAAACTATATCCACTCATTCATGTCCTTATCCGTTCCATCGTCTTGGGTTATGGAACTTGTTTACAAACTAGACTTGTTTACAAACTAAACTAAGCTAAATTTTACAAACTAAACCAAACTGTTTACAAACTAAACTAAACTGTTTACAAACTAAACTAAACTAAACTTTACAAACTAAACTAAATTTTAAAAAGTCTTAAAACCAGACTCTCTGAGGGTATGATAAAGATTTACAAGTTGATGGTCCATCTATAGACACAAAAGTGTTGCAGTTGTAAATACTGGTACAGTGCATGTGTGGGCAACCGATTCTTATATTGCAGTATTGAAAATGGCCAAAAAAGTGGTTAGTCCAAAGTATAAATCCCACAATCAACCCATTTCTTCCACAACAAAGATTGGCTTGAAATATTTAAATCAGAATTGTCTTGTAGTTTAGCACAAAGTAATGTTGATACTCCCATGATTCCAAACACCTTACCGGCTCTTAGGAATTGTGGAAGTTGAAGTCCAAAACACCTGGAGAGCCAAAGTTTGTCTGGTTTAGCATAATTTATATGGATCAGAGTGTAACGGACAAGTTATCATATGCTAACCCATCCAGAAATCCCAGGGGACACTCTCTCTTCTATCCTTAAGTAAACAGAACTTAAGGCAGTCCTCTGTAGAAGAGATTCCAAGTAACTTTAATCTAAATTGCCCAAGGAAAGGTATCAACATTAGTTTGTGTTTCTGTGATCATATCTTAATGATATTTAGGACAACCCTAAATATCCCTAAATATAGATCCTGTATATGCAGGACTAGTATCCATGGTTTCATCCATCACATATTTGGCAAATTGCCTATACAGAATTTTTTAAGGTCTTCCAGGTGATTTTATGGCAACTTCTAGAAGAAGTAGTAGTCATTCACTTCAATTAAGTTCGGTATTATTTATTCATTTATTTGCTGCATTTCTATGCCGCCTTTCTCAGCCTGAAGGCAACTCATGGCAGCTTACACTGGCACGATTCGATGCCACAATGAACATAAACAAAATTAATACAAAATTAAATACATTTAACACACATTATAAAAACTATGTAAAAAACGTTAAAAGCATAAAACATCACTAACTTTCTATTAGCTCATTTTCAAAGACATTGGTCAAGCCGTTCCATGTTCATTCTTTCCTGGGTTCCATATTCATCCATTACACTGCGTTTCCAAAATGCTTGTTCAAAAAGCCAGGTTTTTAATTTTTTTTTTTGGAATGTCAGTAGGGAGGGGGCCGATCTAATATCCCTAGGGAGGGAGTTCCATAGCTGAGGAGCCACCACTGAGAAGGCCCTGTCTCTCGTCCCCGCCAGGCGCGCCTGCGACAAAGGCGGGATCGAGAGCAGGACCTCCCCGGAAGATAATAAATTCCTAGCTGGTTCATAGGGAGAGATACATTCAGACAGGTAGGGTGGGCCAGAACCGTTATCAATGGTTTCCTCTTTCCACCAGGGATAGAGAAGTCGCACTGGATATACTGAACTGGAAGTAAGCTCCAATGAGCTTAATGGGAAACTTCCTTCCAAACAGACATAGATATGGCTGTATTGAGAAAGTATCCCCATGCCAGCTTTGTTTTTCCTGGACCTTGTCATTGTACGGAAAGAGGCTCCTGGAACAGAATGTACTCGATCTATGTGCCTTGTCACTGATTAACGCTCCATTTCCTAGATGCTTCACACAGATGTTAGCACCTCATTAAAAGAACCACTGGCTTTCTCAAAAATGCCTTTGATATTTTTTGGAAGAGCTATTGAAGTTGTATTTCTGTAAACAACGATTGCATTTCAGATAATGGTATTTTTGATTTACAATGGTTAACGGCCAGGCAAACCACCTTGGGCCAGAGGAAAGACAAATAGAGCCTAAATACCATAAAAGCACCAGATATCATCTCATCTTACAAGGTAAGCAGGGTCAGTCCTGGCTAGTACTTGGATGGGAGACCACCAACTACTATTAGGTCTTGTAGGCTATATTTCAGCCCCTGGTGGCACTCTATGCAGTCATGCCAGCCACATGACCTTGGAGATGTCTACAGACAATGACATCTCTTTGGCTTAAAAATGGAGATGAGTCGGAAACGACTAGTCTTAAATCAGGGAAAACCTTTACCTTTACTTAGGATATATTTCAAAGGAAGGAACTGGCAAAAACATCCCTGGATAATTTATTGACTAAGAAAACTATGGAATTCATGGGGTTGTTGAAAGACAACATGAAGCTGCAAAGCAAGATCAAACTATAGATAAACATGACTTGAGTAGGTCTCTCTCTCCCAAAACAAGAGCAAATTTGTGGAGCAAATCCATATTTTTAAATCCAGGGAACCAATAAATGATGTTGGAATGGTCTAGTGTTGACGATATTCCCACCAATATTAGACCTGACAGATAATACAATAGATGCTGGGATGATATGGGATAGATAGTATAAGTTTTTAAGAGCAATGGAACAGAATTTGAACCAGTTATCCGTTTTTATTTCCTCTCCTTTGCAGGAATGCATTGCATCACCTTTTCTAACCTTGCAAAACTCTGGAGACTTCAATGCTCTTTATGGGTATCTCAGAATAGCGCCCTTTTTGTTGTTAAAGAACATCACTGGTGCTTAAAAAAACCCAAAACACAAATTTTAATCAAACCCAAACAGCACCCTACATCCCTAACCAAAGGAAGCACATTTGTACAGGAAATTCAGAAATATCATTTCTGGGTCTGAGTAAAACTGGACAAGGCTTGGCATGCTTTCTGGACTGTAGAGATACTACAGCATCCGTTAACATTTAGCATTCGTATGGACAGCTACAGAATACAGTTGACTGTGAGTCTTGAGTGTCTTCCCATTTTTTGCTCAATATTTCTATTACTTAACATAGGGTTGGGCAGCTTTGGTAAATCTATGGGTCACATTTCTGTTCCAGGGGAGCAGCGGACTGACCAAAATAGAAGGGAAAAAAACAAAACCGAATGTTGCCAGAAAAAGTTATGTTGAATACCTTATATACTCAAGCATAAGCCTAGATTTCAGCATATTTTTATGTGAAAAAGCCCCCCCCCCCATGGCTTATCCATGAGTGAGGGTCCTGGTACAGCAACTGAGAAGACAAGAGAAGCCGCATGCCACAATTAATGTAATATTATTGGTATCTAATTTTATTTTGAAATCTCGAGTCAATAAGTCAATAAGTTTTCCCAGTTTTTTGTGGCAAACTTAGGTGCCTCGGATTATATTCAGGTCGGCTTATAGTTGAGTATATACGGTAACAGGAAGACCCTGTAAAGGAACAATTCCTAGTGGAGGTTTCAAAGAGAGACAATCCTTTTTATGCAAGAAAAAAGCTATTCCAGGTGTGTTCGAAGATAGATTATGGACTATAAAACCCACCTTGATAATAGGGAGGATCAGGCCTGATACAATATACCCAGATGTTTTATAATATGCATTTGTATGGAGAAGGCAAGTCTAATTTTCTTGTCTCTCGACCATGAAATGGTCTTTTGCAAAGTTATTTGGTCTGAATTTCCAATCCAAGAACATGGCACCTGAATATCCCAGGCATAGGCAAACTTTGGCTCACTAAGTGTTTTGGACTTCCACAATTCCGAATTGTGGGAGCTGAAGTCCAAAACATCCGGAGGGGCAAATATGCCCATGCCTATACTGTACCAAGGATAGGTAACAAAATACAGTGTGGGTGAGAAAATTCCCTCCCACGGTCCAGCATTTATGTCAGGATTACAGTTAAGCTCCAAGGGAACAAGGATTTGCAACTAACAATATCATCAACCCTGTTAATCAAAAAGTCAGATGCTTTGAGGCTGAATCCAGCTCCATCCCAAGACAGTGCAGGTATAAAGAAGTCAGGCGGAAATGAAAGAGAGTAGGACATAGGGTGTTATTTGCTAAAGATGAGGCCCTTAAAAACAGATCAGTTCAGGAAAGGGAACGGCCTAGCACTCCAAAGCTCAGATGTCCTTGCTAGCTAGGGTTGTATGTGCGTCGGTTCCTGTTTTGAATTTGCCAATCCTATATAGTCAATAGGAGTTCCCATTCCTGGTTCAGATGAAGGCATTTAGACTATAAAGAATCATGTGATATGAGTTCTAAAAGGACAAAATAAATTAATTTGAAAGTGTGGGTTTTAAATTTGCACTCTATTTCTATTTAATGTATGTGATTTTATTACATTTCGATCCTTGCACTATGTATTTTAATACATGTATTTTGTGATGGTGTGTTTGAATGTATTTTTTTTCCGTGATAGGAGTGACTTGAGAAAATGCAAGTCGCTTCTGGTGTGAGAGAATTGGCCATCTGCAAGGACACTGCCCAGCCCAGGGGATGCCCAGATGTTTTACCATCATATGGGAGGCTTTTCTCATGTCCCCACATGAGAAGCTGGATATAATAATAATAATAATAATAATAATAATAATAATAAGTGTGGTTTTCTGGCATTGTATATTTCGGCCACTTCTGTGATTGTTCATTTGTATTTTGATTCTGTAGCCCACTTGTTGATGGATGCCCAGAATCAGCAGCATCCACCACGGTCCTTTTTATCCTGTGAGTCAACCAAGCCAGTATGGACTTCGTTTTGTTTTGTTTCTCCATAGTGCTAATGGGTTAGGTGCTCTTAGTTCCACTCCTCAGCTGAGACCTTTCTGGCTTGGTTGGACCTGCTGGTCATTACACTACTGCCAGCACAGCTTTCAGTGTCCTTGGAGCAGTTAACCCCCCCCCCCCCAACCACGACAAGGTGGCACCCACTGTGGGGTGAAAAATCAGCTGATGACCCAAAATGCAGACTGTGCAAGGAAGCTGATGAAACCATTGATTATATCCTCACCTGCTGCAAGAAAATTGCACAAACGGACTACAAACAGAGGCACAACTCTGTGGCCCAAATGATTCATTGGAACTTATGTCACAAGTACCACCTGCCGGCAGTAAAGAACTGGTGGGATCATAAACCTGCAAAAGTAGTGGAAAATGAAAATACAAAAATACTGTGGGGCTTTTGAATCCAGACGGATGAAGTTTTGGAACTCAATGCACCAGACATCATGAATGTGGAAAAGGAAAAAGTTTGGGTTGTTGTAGGTTTTCCGGGTTGTATGGCCATGTTCTAGCAGCATTCTCTCCTCACAACCTCTGAGGATGCTTGCCACAGATGCAGGCGAAACGTCAGGAGAGACTGCTTCTAGAACATGGCCATACAACCCGAAAAACCTACAACAACCCAGTGATTCTGGCCATGAAAGCCTTCGATAATACAAAAAAGTTTGGATTGTTGATGTTGCCATACCAGGTGACAGTCACATTGAGGAAAAACAACAGGAAAAACTCAGCTGTTATCAGGACTTCAAAATTGAACTACAAAGGCTCTGGCATAAACCAGTACAGGTGGTTTATTTTATTTGTCGTGTCAGAACAACCAGTTTAACAGAACAAAGCAAACAAACAGAAAAATACACAACTTGTGGGTTTGGTAGCTGGTTAAATGTCCTTTGACCAGTATCTGGCCACTTGGAGTGCTTCCGGTGTTGCTGCAAGAAGGTCCTCCATTGTGCATGTGGCAGGGCTCAGGTTGCATTGCAGCAGGTGGTCAGTGGTTTGTTCTTCTCCACACTCGCATGTCAAGGATTCTACTTTGTAGCCCCATTTCTGAAGGTTGGCTCTGCATCTCGTGGTGCCAGAGCGCAGTCTGTTCAATGCCTTCCAAGTCGCCCAGTTTTCTGTGTGCCCAGGAGGGAGTCTCTCATTTGGTATCAGCCATTGGTTGAGGTGCTGGGTTTGAGCCTGCCACTTTTGGACTCTCGCTTGCTGAGGTGTTCCAGCGAGTGTCTCTGTAGATCTTAGAAAACTATGTCTAGATTTAAGTCGTTGGCGTGCTGGCTGATACCCAAACAGGGGATGAGCTGGAGATGTCTCTGCCTTGGTCCTTTCACTATTGGCTGCTACTTCCCAGCGGATGTCAGGTGGTGCAATACCGGCTAAGCAGTGTAATTTCTCCAGTGGTGTAGGGCAATGAGAGAAGCCTCCTCGCAGGATTGCAAGACATCCGGGCGTCCCCTGGGCAACGTCTTCGTAGACGGCCGATTCTCTCGATCCAGAAGCAACCAGAGGCGTTGTGGTAAAGGTTCGAGATAAGCGTCCTCATTCCATTTCCCTCCGAGTGTGAAGTTCCGGGACATGGAACCGAGACGGTCTTGGTCGGCTTAGTGGATGATCTGCGCCGGGAGCTAGACAGGGGGAGTGTGTCCCTGTTGGTGCTCCTGGACCTCTCAGCGGCCTTCGATACCGTCGACCACGGTATCCTTCTGGGGCGCCTTGCAGAGATGGGTCTTGGGGGCACTGCTTTGCAGTGGCTCCAGTCATTTCTGGAGGGTCGTACCCAGAAGGTGTTGTTGGGGGACTCCTGTTCTACACCACAGCCTTTGACCTGTGGGGTTCCTCAGGGCTCCATCTTGTCCCCCATGCTGTTTAACATCTACATGAAGCCGCTGGGTGAGATCATCCGGAGTTTCGGGGTGCGGTGTCATCTGTACGCAGATGATGTCCAACTCTGTCACTCCTTTCCACTTGCTACTAAGGAGGCTGTCGAGGTCCTGAACCGGTGCCTGGCCGCTGTAATGGTCTGGATGAGGGCGAACAAACTGAAATTAAATCCAGACAAGACAGAGGTACTCCTGGTCAGTCGCAAGGCCGAACAGGGTATAGGGTTACAGCCTGTGCTGGACGGGGTCGCACTCCCCTTGAAGGCGCAGGTTCGCAGCTTGGGTGTGACCCTGGATTCATCTGAGCCTGGATCCCCAGGTTTCGGCGGTGACCAGGGGAGCATTTGCACAGCTTAGGCTCGTGCGCCAGCTGCGCCCGTACCTTGGGAAGTCTGACTTGGCCACGGTGGTACACGCTTTGGTCACATCCCGCCTCGACTACTGCAACGCTCTCTACGTGGGGCTGCCCTTGAAGACGGCCCGGAAGCTTCAGCTAGTCCAGCGCGCGGCAGCCATGTTGTTAACTGGAGCAGGACGCAGGGAGCATACAACGCCCTTGTTGTCCCAGCTCCACTGGCTGCCGATTTGCTACCGGGCCCAATTTAAGGTGCTGGTGTTATCCTACAAAGCCCTAAACGGTTCCGGCCCAAAATACCTTTCTGACCGTATCTCGGCCTACGAGCCCACGAGGACCTTGAGATCTTCTGGGGAGGCCCTTCTCTCGGTCCCGCCTGCCTCACAGGCACGCCTGGCGGGGACGAGAGAACGGGCCTTCTCAGTGGTGGCCCCCCGGCTGTGGAACTCCCTCCCTGCTGAAGTTAGACAGGCGCCCTCCCTTATGGCCTTTCGTAAGGGCCTGAAAACATGGCTTTTCGAGATGGCCTTCAACTGAGTGCTATGTTATTGGAAATGACGACCGGAATGGACTACGACTATGAGATTGATTATGACCCCATGACGAAGCGGATTTTTAGTATAAGTAGATGTTATGTAGCAGTAGAATGTTGTCGTCTGTCATGACCTATTGTAAATTGTCTTTTCTATGTTTTTGTACACCGCCGCGAGTCGCCCTAGGGCTGAGAGCGGCGGTTAATAAGTGCAAGTAATAAATAAATAAATAATAAATAATAAATAATAAATTTGGAAACAATAAACATTGACAAATTCACGATCGGTCTGCTGCAAAAGGCCACCTTACTTGGATCTGCAAGCATCATTTGAAAATACATTACACAGTCCTAGATGCTTGGGAAGTGTTCGACTTGTGATTTTGTGATACGAAATTCAGCATAGAGATCTCGTTTGCTGTGACATACTGTTTTTTGTGTCATATAATAATAATAATAATAATAATAATAATAATAATAATATCATTTTAATCTTCGGGGTAATCAAACAAACGTCACCTTGCACACAAATGTCTCTACAAATAGAAAATTGTTACTGGTCTCCTTATGGAGCCCCCGGTGGCGCAGTGGGTTAAACCCCTGTGCTGGCAGGACTGAAGACCGACAGGTCGCAGATTCGAATCTAGGGAGAGGCGGATGAGCTCTCTCTATCAGCTCCAGCTCCTCATGCGGGGACATGAGAGAAGCCTCCCACAAGGAAGATGAAAACATCAAAATCATCCGGGCATCCCCTGGGCAACGTCCTTGCAGACGGTCAATTCTCTCACACCAGAAGCGACTTGCAGTTTCTCAAGTCACTCCTGACACGACAAAAAACAAAACAAAACTGGTCTCCTTGATGTGACAGGGTTTTTTAAAAAAATGAAGGGAGGTTTTTCTGTTTTTTAAATACAGTGCAGCATTAAAACCTGGACAATCCCCCACCTGCAGTGTGAAGTGGTAGAGTTCATTATACATCAGCTCAGAACACGGCCACCTAATTCTATATAACATAAAAGCATTTGTCTAATTTCTCTTTCAAAAGCACTTCTTCAGCAAAGCTTTCTTAATTTCTGGTTTACTCGTATTTGAATCTGTGTAGAGCAGGCCAATGGGATGTTCTGGGCTTTGCGAAACAGCAGAACAGATGGCATAAAAGGCCAGGGAGGGGGAGAGAAACAAAGAAGTTGTACAATAGATGACTCCCTGCCCCTTAGAGGGGGATAAAAAAGGACAGGTTTTTAAAAATGCCAGATTTCTTTTAACACAAGCTCTCATGGACCCGATCTCGTTATAGCAAACACAATGAAAAGTCCTCAATCTCATGAAAGAATTCACCCAGAGACAGTCGGGCACATTCCAGCTTGCTGCAACTCAAAAAAGAAACTGCAGAATTGGAAAAGTTGGAGATGGGAACCATCAGATTCCCTGGGGAGCTGAAAGCATTCCTTATGAACCAAGCTAAATATATTACATTAATATCTTCTTAAAGAAATGTACATTTCTACTAGGCCACTTTCTAGTTGGGTACCCTCATGAAAATATGTATGTGACACCTAATTTATACAAAACCGTTTTGGTATATACAAGGTTTCACGGTGCAATTGAGTCTGTGCAAATCTGTTTTAAAAGAGATGTACAACTTCTAGAGATTTGAAGCCATGTTTTTCCACTGTATTTTTTAAACTCCCTGAACGAACTCCAAAACTGTTTAAACTAATGTACTGTCGAAGGCTTTCATGGCCGGAATCACTGGGTTGTTGTGGGGTTTTTTGGGCTATATGGCCATGTTCTAGAGGCATTCTCTCCTGACGTTTCGCCTGCATCTATGGCAAGCATCCTCAGAGGTAGTGAGGTCTGTTGGAATTAGGAAAATGGGTTTTATATATCTGTGGAAAGACAAGGGTGGGACAAAGGACTCTTGTCTGCTGGAGCTAGGTGTAAATGTCTCAACTGACCACCTTGATTAGCATTTAATAGCCTGGCAGTGCCCGGAGCAATCTTTTGAGAGGTGCTTAGATGTCCCTGATTGTTTCCCCTCTGCTGTTTTGCTATAATACTGGCTACCAGTATTAAAAAACTCTAAAATTAAAACAACCAGGGTTTTTGGAAAAAGCATTTTTGGAAAAAAGGGGGGAATGCCCACAATACACCAGGCACTAATTCTGCTCCCTGAAACTCTGTCTCATTTTCTAAGCCGTCACTGTCAGCAGTTAGTTTCTTCTGATCCTTCATTTCTGCAACCTTCATAGACATCTAAAAATGGAAAGTTTGCTTGGATGGAGACAAAGCTCTGTCTTTTCACATGCCAATCTATTTTTTGATTTGATGCCTTTCCAAATATAGACCAGTTTCTTTCCTACACTACGGAAGGAGAAGCATCAAACGCTGGAGAGAAGCAAGAGGAGTCAGTGGCTGCATCCAGAAGGCCTTAGGACCTGGTTGTGGGAGGAATACGCTTGGCTGAATCCCTGACCGTGTGTCTGCACCAGATATCTTAGGACTGCCATATTTGTGGGGGGAAAGTTCCTCAATGTATAGTGGAAACATAAAATTGCAGATAATAGTGAACCCTATAGCCAATACTCCAAAGGGCAGGAGCAGGATTCAAATCAATCTTGACAGATTAGAGAGATGGGCCAAAACTAACAAAATGAAGTTCAACAGTGACAAATGCAAGATACTCCACTTTGGCAGGAAAAACGAAATGCAAAGATACAGAATGGGGGGACAATGCCTGGCTCGAGAGCAGTACGTGTGAAAAAGATCTTGGAGTCCTCGTGGACAGCAAGTTAAACATGAGCCAACAATGTGATGTGGCAGCAAAAAAAGCCAATGGGATTTTGGCCTACATCAATAGAAGTATAGTGTCTAGATCTAGGGAAGTAATGCTATCCCTCTATTCTGCTTTGGTTAGACCACACCTGGAATATTGTGTCCAATTCTGGGCACCACAATTCAAGAGAGATATTGACAAGCTGGAATGTGTCCAGAGGAGGGCGACTAAAATGATCAAGGGTCTGGAAAACAAGCTCTATGAGGAGCGGCTTAGGGAGCTGGGCATGTTTAGCCTGAAGAAGAGAAGGCTGAGAGGAGATATGATAGCCATGTATAAATATGTGAGAGGAAGCCACAGGGAGGAGGGAGCAAGCTTGCTTTCTGCTTCCCTGGAGACTAGGAAGCGGAACAATGGCTTCAAACTACAAGAGAGGAGATTCCATCTGAACATGAGGAAGAACTTCCTGACTGTGAGAGCCGTTCAGCAGTGGAACTCTCTGCCCCGGAGTGTGGTGGAGGCTCCTTCTTTGGAAGCTTTTAAACAGAGGCTGGATGGCCATCTGTCAGGGGTGATTTGAATGCAATATTCCTGCTTCTTGGCAGGAGGTTGGACTGGATGGCCCATGAGGTCTCTTCCAACTCTTTGATTCTATGATTCTATTGAAAAGACTTCTGATGGGAATTGACCACAGAGACATGCCAAAGGACCGAAACAACATCTACGCATCAAGAACTTAAATGTCCTGGTTCTATTTCGAATATACATAGACTCACTGGCCAACACACATTTTGGTTCCTGAAATGTTAAGACCTGTTTCTGGGCATGTCTGACTGCCTGATTCCAAAATTTGCACCAGTTTCCCTCTATCAGCTCCAGTTTTTAGATATAGAACATATGCCATATATGAATCTTCATTTGCCTGTGCATAGAAAATAATGATAAATATATATCTAAGAAACTATAGCTGATGGTGCAACGGCTTAAATACATGGTAACATTATGTAGTAATTGCTATATTTACGAATTTAGCACCAAAACATTACAATGTATTGAAACAGCTGTGGATCCGGGCGGGAGGCAGACTGCATTGGATAATACAGAACGTTGTATGAGCGAAGGTTGGATAAACGAGACTCTACTGTAGTATCAATTATATATTTACACTAGCCATCCCCTGCCATGCGTTGCTGTGGCCCAGTCTGTGTATATGTGTTTTGTGTGTGTATATATGTGTGTGTGTGTATATATTTGTGTATATGTATATATGGGGTCTTGCGCATGCACTGGAGTGTCTTTTTGCTTTTTTGGCTTTTTAAGTCCCTCCCGCTCTGTTTTCCAGTGTTTTCATGAGTAATGGTCACTCGTTGGCCTGATAGGTGTATTGTGTCTAAATTTGGTGTAAATTTGTCCAGTGGTTTTTGAGTTATGTTAATCCCACAAACAAACATTACATTTTTATTTATATAGACTAGCCGTCCCCTGCCACATGTTGCTGTGGCCCACATGGGGGTTCTGTGTGGGAGGTTTGGCCCAATTCTATCATTGGTGGGGTTCAGAATGCTCTGTGATTGTAGGTGAACTATAAATCCCAGCAACTACAACTCCCAAATGTCAGGATTCTATTTTCCCCAAACTCCTCCATTGTTCATATTTGGGCATATTGAGTATTTGTGTAGAGTTTGGTCCAGATCCATCATTGTTTGAGTGCACAGTGATCTCTGGATGTAGGTGAACTACAACTCCAAAACCAAAGGACACTGCTCACCAAACCCTTCCAGTATTTTCTGTTGGTTATGGGAGAACTGTGTGCCAAGTATGGTTCAATTCCATCATTGGTGGGGTTCAGAATGCTCTTTGATTGTAGGTGAACTATAAATCCCAGCAATTACAACTCCCAAATGACAAAATCCATTTTTTTTTTAGTGAAGGACATACACTGGGTTGTTAGGTGTCTTGTGCCCAAATTTGGTGCCAATTCGTCCAGGGGTTTTTGAGTTCTGTGAATACCACAAATGAACATTACATTTTTATTTATATAGATGTTCAATAATCATTTGCTATCTTGCAGAGAAAAGGGATCTAGGAATCCCTCAATGAGCATTGGCCTCTCTTCGCCGAAGTACATTTCCCAAAATCGTTTAGCCATTTAAAGTTATATAGTATTTCCAGTTTAAATGCATTCTTCGTGTATCTTGAGCCACAGCCAAGGTCCACAAAGTGCACCCAGACACATGCGCTAAATGTTGTTCAAATTGTGGTTTGGCTACATTCCACTACGTTTGAATTTCTTGCATTGGACATGGCAGGAGGGGTGGAGCGAGAGAAAGCTGGCGAGGTTTATTTAAGAGGGATGGTATGTGTACACAGAATAATCTCCACTCCTTAGATGGAGAACTCTGGAGGCTTTAACTTCCCAGCCAAGAAGGCTCTCGTCTCCTGAACATATCAGTTTGACAAGAAGACGGCAGAGGAAAAAGCCTTCCAAGGGTAACAGAAACAGGGGGCAGGCGCATCAATGTCTTTGAGCCGGTCATATTTTACAGAGAGGTTGCCCTATATACCCCACAAAACAGCCTTTCCAGTCCAGCGTTTTGAAGACATCCTTTCTCTGTTTCCCACAATGTCACCTTTGTGGCTGGGAATAGACTGTTTCAGATTTACCCTGAAAAGCCACCCATCCATCCAAATCAGCTCAAGGAATTAAAAAGGATGCAGCCTGCCAGAAATCCAAGGGCCATGTGGTCTTGGTCATGATGCAACGGCCCCCATAAAGCAGGCTTCCCGGCACAATGTGGATTTTCGCAGAGAATGCAAACGGTTGGGAAAAGAAGAAAAGGGAGAAAAAAATAATAATAACCGGAACGGCGTTAATTGCTTGGCTGCACTATTCTGCATTTTTCTCCCTCGCTCTGCTTTGCTGCTCAGCCCTCTAATGAAACTAACCCCCACAAAAGCCTCTTATGTAATTCATGATAACAAGGCAACCTGTCTGCTAAAAATAGAGGGTAATGGGGACATCACAGCATACTATCTATTCCTCCCTATTAAAATAAAAGCTTTGGATTTAACACTCCCCCCCCCCATTTCAAAGTGTCAATCATGCAATGTAATTCACAAATTAATCAAAACGGTGCAGTGGAATCTG
Organism: Anolis sagrei ordinatus; assembly: GCF_025583915.1. Taxonomy (NCBI): domain Eukaryota; kingdom Metazoa; phylum Chordata; class Lepidosauria; order Squamata; family Anolidae; genus Anolis; species Anolis sagrei. Next base: position 18,217,918 of record NW_026844366.1, on the reverse strand, counting down.
GAGCTGAACTACATTTGAGCAAACATACGAGGTATGGGAGAGGCACCTATATTTTTCAATTATTCAAACAGAAAGCTACCTTAATTGGAAGAAAGACCGATCTGCTTGCCATGCTAGAGATCCACATGGAAAGAGAGATGGTTAGTTCTGAATTCTTTTCAAAACGTTATGTGTGGGTGTATGTCTATCCTGTTTTTTCATAAGCTTAAGGCAGCATGGATAAGACGTGGGGTTGCCTCTGAAGACTGCCCGGAAGCTTCAATTAGTCCAACGTGCGGCAGCCAGGTTACTAACGGGAGCGGGGTACAGGGAGCATACTACTCCTCTGTTGCGCCAGTTCCACTGGCTGCCAGTCAGCTTCCGAGCACAATTCAAAGTGCTGGTCTTAACCTATAAAGCCCTAAACGACTCTGGCCCAATTTACCTGTCCGAACGTATCCTCCCCTATGAGCCATCAAGATTACTAAGATCGTCTGGAGGGGCCCTGCTCTCGATCCCACCGGCCTCACAGGCGCGGCTGGTGGGGACGAGAGACAGGGCCTTCTCGGCGGTGGCCCCTTGACTCTGGAACTCCTTTCCACTGGAGATCAGAACTGCCCCTTCGATCTTAACATTCAGGAAACAGGTGAAAACCTGGCTTTGGGGATTGGCATTCAACGAATGAGCCATGATCCTGTGATATGGATGGATGACGACGAATAATGACTTTGGTGACAACTGACCACTGTAATCATATGATTGTATTTTTGCCATTTTAATTGTTTCAATGTTTTAATGTTTTAGTGTGATTTAGAAATATGATGTTTTAATGACAGTCTGTAATATTGATGTTGGAAACCGGCCCAAGTCCCTCGAATGGAGGTGAGAAGACCAGTATACAAAACTACCAAATAAATAAATAAATAAATTTGCTTTTCTACTACGTGTGCATAGGAAGGGGTACATCATCCCATCCACCTCATGTAAGTTAGATTGAGAAATGGATGGTTGGTCCAACATGATCAAGTGAATTGCATTGCCCGTCTGAATTGGAATTTGAACCAAGGTCTACCCAGTCCTTGTCCAATATCACAGTGCAACTTTCTCTAACAGGATGGGTTAGATAACCAGTCCAACATATGAAGGAAGACAGATTCGGGACATCTGTTCCAACCAGTATTCTGGTTCTAAAAGGAATCATGTTTGCTTGCCGCTAAATTAGAATCATCCAGTTAGGCCAGTGGTTCCCAACCTTTTTCTTTTTGACCAGGGACAACTTTGACCAGGACTACTTTGATCAGGGACCACTCTCCAAATTAGTACCAAAATGGTTACAAATCAGTTTTTGGTCAACTTTAGATTCAGTTTAGTTATTTGAGGTGTTGATTCAGAAAACTGTATTGGATAGACCACATCAGCTCTAGTTTCTGATACAGACTAAATGTCATCCAGTAGTTCCCATCTGCTCACCCAGAGAAAACCATGTTTAACAATCTAGAGATGATGTAGAATCATAGAATCATAGAATCAAAGAGTTGGAAGAGACCTCATGAGCCATCCAGTCCAACCCCCTGCCAAGAAGAAGGAATATTGCATTCAAATCACCCCTGACAGATGGCCATCCAGCCTCTGTTTAAAAGCTTCCAAAGAAGGAGCCTCCACCACACTCCGGGGCAGAGAGTTCCACTGCTGAACGGCTCTCACAGTCAGGAAGTTTTTCCTCATGTTCAGATGTGGTCTATCCAATGCAATTTTCTGAATCAGTGCCCCCAAAACCCCCAGGAAGAGGCCTAAAAATGAAGACACCAAGGCACCCCCCCCTTCCAAGTGCCTAATGGAATGGCTCCCTTCGGTGGGAGAGGGGGGGGGGGAGAAACAGCAGTCAGGAGGCTTGTTGTCACGTCTTTTGTGGGTAGTCAGCCTCTCCCCTTCCGACATCCCCGTTGCCTCAGCACTATAAGCAGGTTTTGAGAGACCAGTTGCTCTTGTTGCATCAGTGTAGCAATGCTGAGGCCACGGACCATATTTTAGTTCATGGGCACCACTGGTGGTCCATGAACAACAGGTTGGGAACTACTGCATTAGGCATTGATAACCAAAATCAACCTCCATCAGATGCAGCATAGAATATGACTGCCATCCAACAGGTCTGACTTTCTCGACTGCTGTACAATGGAGGAAGCCTCCAAATAATTTTCAGGTCTCAAGGACCCATCCAAAAGTTATTATATCTAGAACTTTAGATGTTGTATTATTATTATTATTATTATTATTATTATTATTGTCAAGATCTCTTGCAGAACCTCTAGGGACCTCTCATGGAAATCAAAGATTCCAGGAAACCCTTCAAGAGAAAATATTTTAATATGCAATAGACGTCTGGTATCTACTGAAGTTTAGTCCCAGGGCCCCTTATGTATATCAAAATTGGTGGATGCTCATGGTCAATCATATACAGTATGGTTTCCCTAAATCACTGGTTCCCAACATGTGGCCCATGAACCACCAGTGGTCCACAAGAACTAAATTATGGTCCGCGGCCTCACCGTTACACCATAGTGGTCTCGCAAAACCCTCTTATAGTGCCAAGGCTTATTAAATATGCTTTTCTGTGGGTGAGAAGATGACGACTACTGGATGGCATGTTTTATATTAGAAACTAGAGCTGATGTGGTTTATCCAATGCAATTTTCTGAATCAGCACCCCAAATAACCAACTGATGTGGTTTATCCAATGCAATTTTCTGAATCAGCACCCCAAATAACCAACCGAATCTAAAGTTGACCGAAAACTTCATAACCCTTTGGGTACTAATGTTGGAGAGTGGTCCATGGCCCAAAAACTTCATAACCCTTTGGGTCGTGGATGGTTGGAGTCATGGATGGTTGAATCAGTGGATTACAAAATCCGTGGATAAGGAGAGGACATCAAGACAAACCCCATGATCCTGGTTCCTTCTACTCAGGAAGTTAATCTTCTCTTGGAGGGGAAATGAAACCTCAAGACAGATCCTTAACAGCTTACATTCAGGTAAGTTTTACTGGCCCACTTCAAAAGGCAAATCAAGGATGAACTGTTTAGTGGGGGACCTCTTTCACCCACTAAACAGTTCATCCTTGGTAAATAGAGACTTGTGAGAACACAGAAGCGAAATCTCAGACAGATTTGCTGTTCCAGCAGGCAAAGTACTTGTCATTATGAATGTCTAATGTCATGCTTGATAATCCTACTGCAGGCTGGAAAACACTTCCCACCCCCCCCCCCCAATAAATTAAAAACAAACTCTCACTACCTCTGAGGATGCTTGCCATAGATGCAGGCGAAACGTCAGGAGAAAATGCCTCTAGAACATGGCCATATAGCCCGAAAAAACCAACAAGAACCTAGTGATTCCAGCCATGAAAGCCTTCGACAATACATTAAACTTAGAATAGTTCTGCTAGCTTTGCTGATGACTAAACTCTCATCACATACCTTAAAAACTGAATTCCTCTTTTTTAGCTTTATGAAACAGTGAAACAACAGCTCCAACAGGCTGCTAGAAGATGCTATTTAAATTTTATGCAGAAATAAAGATAAAACACATTGCGCGTTTGTGCATATGAGAGAGAGTGATAGAAAGAAAGAAAGAGAGGAAGGGAGACTGTTATCCAAAGTACTGAACATCTGGAACAGAGCTTTCTTTCCAATGCAAACTGTTTGCATTTCTGCAATGCCAAGTACATTTTTAAAACAGCGCAGAAGGGAAACTCTGTGGGGAGTCTAATTAATAAATCACAGCAAAGAGAAAAATTATTCTGGACTTTTAGCATCAAGTTAAAGTTGCTTTTTAAGTAAAGGCTGTTTTGGAAAAAAATACAGGATGGAGGGAGAACTTTTAATTCTCATCCTTTAGGAATGAGGGAGCATCTCAGCTCTGTGAAATGTCACCTCACAATAAATGCTTTGTGCTCAGAGAAAGTGCTTGGGAAACACAAGAGCGGCCTATACTATTGTTCATGGCAAGCTTTTAAAGCATTTGTATGCAGTGGTTTACACTGGAATGCTATAAGCTACAGAGTGATATACTGACATATTATGATGCCAGATGTTCTAGCGAAATGAAAAATATATATTCCCTAAATGGCAAATGTTTAATACTCTCAAGGCAGAAGAAAACACTCCTGGCAACTGAAACTCACATCCTAATTAAAGCTTTTTTAAAAAGACACGTAAACTCTTACCCATCACAAGGTTTTTTTGTTAGCTTTGGGGAGTTATCTAAATTTTAAAATTTTGATTTCATTTTTTTTCCAAGGTTAAGATGCAAGGCAGTTATTTATTTATTTATTTATCGTGTCAGGAGTAGACCAAGCAGTTGTATTGTATTGTATTGTATTGTAATACAACTCCAAGGCAGTTTATAGCGTTTTATTTCAAAATATTTGAAAAAATGTGTAATATAAAATGAGAGTGAGCACCCATCCTCCAAACCTTCTGCACACAATTGAAGACCTGCTATTCCAACAAGCCTTCGACCATGTTTAGACTCTCTAAGAATATATATATATATATATATATATGTGTGTGTGTGTGTGTGTGTATGTGTGTGTATGTATGTATACACACACACACACACACACACTTTTAGATTCTTTATTAGCACTTTGTACTTCTGAGATTGAATACTGTTTTACCCTAAAAACAATAATTGCTGTATTTTATTGTTTTTACCGGGGGGGGGGGGGGGGGCACAAGGGGGTGGCAGAGGGGAGAAAGAATCTGGGACAGCTAATCACCTCTCAACAAAGGATTCCCCACACTAAGAAGCCAGACCTTGAAACCGCTAGGCTATTAAATGCTAATCAAAGTGGTCAATTGAAACATTCACACCTACCCCAAACAGACAAGAGTTCTTTCTCCCACCCTGGACATTCCACAGATATATAAATCCCATTTTCCTAGTTTCCAACAGACCTCACAACCTCTGAGGATGCCTGCCATAGATGCAGGCAAAACGTCAGGAGAGAATGCTTCTGGAACATGGCCAGACAGCCTGAAAAACCTACAACAACCCAAATAAATAAGTATTTGATACAAATCCAATCACCTATAACCGAATGAATCAATTTTAGCCAAAGGTTGAAATGACTTGAATACAACAACAACAACAACAACAATAAGTCTTTCTCCTCTTCTCCATGGGAGACTTCTGGGTATTTGAATATATGAACTAAAAGCTTTTAAAAACCACAATAGTAATAACAGTAATAGATAAGGATGGTGATCATAACAAGAAAACTCTGAACCCCTCCCCCCTCCAAAAATGAGTAAGAAGTGAACAAAAAGCAAATAGAGAGACGACAAAGTTTCCCAAGGGAATCCTTTCATAGAAACAACCTCTCCTAATGAGAAAAAAGTGTTGCGCGAATGTCGACCCCTGCCCCGCCATTCCCAAGGTGGTTCCTTCAAGTGCCTCCCAGCTCCCTACTATTTTTCAGAGAAGCTACCCCTGCTCAATTTGTTTAATGAGATCTCTGCGTCAGCCTGAGTTGATACAGTAATTATCCCAGATTAGTCCTGCTCACATTGGGAAGCTGTGTGAGCCCTTTGATCCGGGGAGGGTGCAGGGAGCCGTCTCCAAAAATGAATGCACTCATGTATAATGCATCCAAAACTGCGGAGGCAGAGGAGGTGAGAGAGAATAATGGGAGGGTCTGTAGGAACTCTCCCACCCGACTTCCATTCAATAGAGGGGGCCAAAGGGTCTCGCCGAAACGGTCCTATCAAGACGTCTACTCTCCCCGTTGCATCGGCCAGGGGAAGAGGTTAGGCGGAAGGCCAGCAGACGCTATAAGTAGGAACAGATTCAGGGTTGGTACAGGTCACGGCACAGCTCAGGGTGGAGAGATTAGAAATGAGATTGGAAGAAGAGAAGCAAGAAGAAAAATGGACATTCAACTCTTTCCAAGAGCTTTTTCAACATGAAAAGAGAGCTGAGGAATTGAACAACAGTATGTTTTGCAATAATGAGAAGACATAATGAGAAGACAGGAAAGCTTAGAGAAGACAATTATGCTAGGGGAAATGGAAGGAAAAAGGAAGAGGGGCCGACCAAGGGCAAGATGGATGGATGGCATCCTTGAAGTGACTGGCTTGACCTTGAAGGTGCTGGGGGTGGTGACGGCCAACAGGGAGCTCTGGTGTGGGCTGGTCCATGAGGTCACGAAGAGTCGGAAGTGACTGAACGAATAAACAACAACAACAACAACAACATGTTTTGCAAAGAAAGTTAGATCAGAAATCTCTCGAGAGACCAGGGAGGCATGATCATGGCAATGATGAAGTATATCCCATCCCTGCCACCAATTTATCATCAAATTATGTTATAATTTCTCTTAAAAGGTCTTTGCTTGCAGACAAAAGCCTGTAGACCAGTGTTTCCTAACCTTTGGTCCTCCAGTTGTTTTGGACTTCCAACTCCGAGATATCCCAGCCATCTTACCAGCTGTTAGGAATTGTGGGAGCTGAAGTCCAAAACATCTGGAAACTAAAGGTTGGGAACCACTGTTGTAGAACAGGGGCAAATGCAAGATACTCCACTTAGGCAGAAAAAAATGAAATGCAAAGATACAGAATGGGGAACGATGCCTGGCTCGACAGCAGTACATGTGAAAAAGATCTTGGAGTCCTCGTGGGCAACAAGTTAAACATGAGCCAACAATGTCATGTGGCAACTAAAAAAGCCAATGGGATTTTGGCCTGTATAAATAGGAATATAGTGTCTAGATCCAGGAAAGTCATACTATCCCTCTATTCAGCATTGGTCAAATTATATCTGGAATCATACTGTGTTCAATTCTGGGCACCACAATTGAAGGAGATGTTGACAAGCTGGAATCTGCCCAGAGAAGGGTGACTAAAATGATGAAGAGTTTGAAAAAAAAGCCCTATGAGGTTTGGCTTAAATAACTGAGCATGTTTAGCCTGCAGAAGAGAAAGCTGAAAGGAGACACGATGGCCATGTATAAATATGTGAGAGGAAGTTACAGGGAGGAGGGAGCAAGCTTGTTTTCTGCTGCCCTGGAGACTAGGATGAGGAACAATGGCTTCAAACTACAGGAAAGGAGATCCCACCTGAACATGAGGAAGAACTTTCCAACTGTGGGAGCTGTTTAGCAGTGGAACTCTCTGCCGCAGAGTGTGGTAAAGGCTCCATCTTTGGAGGCTTTTAAACAGAGGCTGGATGGCCATCTGTAGAGGGTGCTTTGAATAGAATTTTCCTGCTTCTTGGCAAGGGGTTGGACTGGTTGGTCCACGAGGTCTCTTCCAACTCTTTGATTCTATGAAAGAAAAGGGCCAGCCTAGCCTTCATGGGAGAGGAATTTCACAACTTCAGAATAGGCACTGGGAAGCTTTTCTTCCTTTCCCTCCCCAGCAGAACTGGGATGGTAATAGGAATGAGAGAAAGCTTTCGTTGGAAGGAGCTCTGCCCGAAACCTGGTGATTGGGTACTAATCACTTCAGGCATGCTTCAGCAAGATAAACCAAACAAGGTAACATCTCATGTTCCAAAGCTTTTATTTTTAACATTAGCTTTATGGAACATCAGATTGGTTCTCTCATCCCATGTACAGTCTTAATAATGACTTAAGGCAGCGTTTTTCAACCTGTCGGTCGGGACCCCAAGAGGGGGCTGAGAGGGGGTATCAGAGGGGTCACCAAAGACCATCAGAAAACACAGTATTTTCTGTTTGTTATGGGGTTATGTGTGGGAAGTTTGGCCCAATTCTATCATTGGTGGGGTTCAGTACTCTCTTTGCTTGTAGGTGAACTATAAATCCAAGCAACTACAACTCCCAAATGTCAAGGTCTATTTTCCCCAAACTCCAACAGTGTTCACATTTGGGCATATTGAGTATCCGTGCCAAGTTCGGTCCAGATCCATCATTGTTTGAGTTCTCTGGATGTAGGTAAACTACAACTCCCAAACTCAAGGTTCCCAAACTCCCTTCCAGTATTTTCTGTTGAAAATGGGAGTTCTGTGTGCCAAGATTGGTTCAATTCCATCGTTGGTGGAGTTCAGAATGCTCTTTGATTGTAGGTTAACTATTAATCCAAGCAACTACAACTTCCAAATGACTAAATCAATCCCACCCCCACCAGAATTCAAATTTGGGCATATTGGGTATTTGTGCCAAATTTGGTCCAGCGAATGAAAATACATCCTGCATATCAGATATTTACATTTCGATACATAACAGTAGCAAAATTACAGTTATGAAGTAGCAACTAAAATGTTATGGTTGGGGGTCACCACAACATGAGGAACTGTATTAAGGGATCACAGCATTAGGAAGGCAGAGAACTACTGACTTAAGGGATGATAAATTACAGAAGCAATGCAATTTAGTTTGTTTTTTAATAGATTTTCAGGGGGGAGGAACCACAGTGTTCAGCAATGCCACTGCTGCGTCACAACAGCAGCAGCGCATTACCAGTATCTCAGTGGCAGCAACTGTGGTGTGAGGCATCGATGGCTTGTGGGAGTGAAGCAGCAGCATCCGAGACAACAACGGCATCTTCTTGGCAGTCTCCCAATGCTTACTAGCGCACTAAAAACATTGCCTTTGCAAAGAGGGGGACAGAATGTCCTTTAAGTGAGCAAGCACGTGGGCAAACTGACGTTTTGCTGACAAGGAAGCCAGGAGGGTTCACCTCTGAGAAGAAATGCTTTTGATTCATTACAAGTGTGTACGTGAGAGAGATCTACAAAAATCACAGCATTATACACAAGGTTGATGCATAACATCAAACTCCACCAACAGCAAAGAATTGGAAGTAGGCACTGAAAAGCAATAACTCCTAATTCGAAGCACAGTTTGGCCTTTCCAAGATTTGGTGCAAATCAAATCCAATTGGCAAGCATTTGCCTTTCTAAACAACTTTTGCTTTAATGAAGCGAAGAACACATTTCTAGTGCTCATTATCCTGAGTTGGAAAATCCTGAAAAATCTGGATATTGTGAGCAACATGTGGACAAATGCATAGGAACCCTATCTGCATTGCAAACCTACATACGATTTTGTAAGCAAGCTAGTAAGAGGCAGTCTTGCATAGGGGTTAGGTTAGCATGCTGGACTTGCTTGCATGCTGGTCCAGGGCCAGAGAAGCACATGGCAGACACAGAAGAACGGCCTACCTCAGGGGAGCGTGCTTGCTCCATCCATGTTCAACATCTACACAAATGACTAGCCACTGCCAGAAGGGACAAAAAGTTTCATGTGTGTCAACTGTAAAATAAGATGCATGAAGCTGATTAACTGGGAGGTGGCTGAGCCTGGGACTTTTGGTTACTGTTACACTTTTGTTCAGGCTTGAGCTATCCAAGTGCAGAGAGACAGTTTGAAGACAGAAGCAGAGAGAGAAAGAGTTTGGAGTATACTCTTGCTTCATAAGCTGCTGAATGAATTTATCCACATGGACAAAGAAATACTATTTTAAATCTCTCATAAAAAGGACATTAAGTGAATTGATGCAACTGATCACATTGTACATACGTTGTTCTGAACCACAAAGAGTAAACTACTTGTTCTTTATTGTTCACCTGTGTGGCATATTTTCTTTCTCTGGGAAGCAAGTGTATGGGCTGATCAAACGTGAACTCTGCATGGTTTATTTTTACGTTACATTACAGAGTGTAGAGCAGGAATGGGAAAAGTGCAGCCCCAGGTCCCAACTCTACTATCCTGAATCCCCCAATCTGTTTCCCCACAAGCCCTAATTTTAAAAAAGCTGGCATCATTTTCTGGCAATTCCTTCTTCCTAAAATTATGCAGAAATGCCATCAAATGCATCAAAATATGAAGGAAGATCCACCACCATTACAAGTACCCCACAATCCTGTACTATCCGAAATATCTCCATTTTCTTCTGCAACCACTCTCAAAAGAGAGACAGGAAGGTATACATCATCATTTTGAGCAAGTCTGCAGAGAATGTGCCTCTGGAAGTTGCCATTTAGGGAGTCACTGCAGAAGAAAATGGGTATTTGGGCATGAGAGTGTTTGAGGAGTGCGGCCCATCAGATGGGGAGACCTGGGAAGGAGTGGGTCCTTGAGTCCAATGCTTTTACCCATTACTGCTATAGGGGTTCTTCATCACGTCGATAAACATCTTTTGCTTTCATCTCTGCTCTGTGATAGGAGACTATTTAAAGTCTGGTAAGCTGTTGCCCAGAAAGAAAGAAAGAAAGGGACAGATCAAAGAAAATATGCAATGACAGCCAGAGTTTCCTCAATATAGGTTGCCTGCTGATGTTTGGCTCTAGATTTGTAGGTTGCCTGCTGATTTTTGGCTTCAGACTCATAGGAGATTACTGAATATATTCTGTACTGCATACCTTGCTTTATATGGGGTCATGGTGAGACCCAAAAAGCTTGACCCGCACCACATATATTCACAGAACAACTTAGATAGGAAAAAGCTTGTACACATTGCTGTTACATTATGTTTACAGCCTAACATGGAACTAGCTTTTTAATCTCAACTTCTCATGAAAAGTGCACAGCAATTTCAGAATTGAAATGGAAGAGCTTTTGCTAAGCTATAGCTCGGGCTGATGGCTGTTGTAGTCCAACACATCTGGAAAGTGCCCACTCAGGGAAAGCTGCCATTCAGTGGTATTTATGACCAATAATTTATTTAATTACTTACAAATCCAGCAAAATTCAGTGTCACACAGGTAAGCAATAAACATGTCTCATCAAAATACAAACAATCTAAACATATATAAACAATCTAAACATATAGCCGGTCTGAGTCCCTCTGCAGAGGTAGAGAAGATCGGGATATAAAAGTTTTAAATAATAATAGTAATATAAGCAATTAGACATATATCAATCAATTAAACAGATTAAAAGGATATAAAATGCAGAGTCATAATTTCATGTCCAAATCATTTTCCAAAATCTATAGTCCGTTATTCAAGCTGTTAAAGTCTCATTCTGTAGTTTCCTATTCACCAAACGCCTATGAGAAGAGCCAAATCTTAGGGTTTTTTCCCTAAAAACCAAGAGGGATGCAGCCTGCCTGCTGTCACTAGGGAGAGTTCCACAGCCGAGGGGCCACCACTGAGAAGGCCCTTTCTCTCACCCCAACCAATCACAGTTGCAAAGAGGTTGGGACAGAGAGCAGGCCTCCCCAGCTGATCTTAAAGCTCCTGTAGGTTCGTAGAGGAAGATGCATTTTGACAGGTAAGTTGGACCAGAACTGTATAGGGCTTTGTAGGCCAAGACCAGCACTTTGGTAGCAGACTGGCAGCCAGTGGAGCTGACGTAATGGAGTAGTATGCTCCCAGTTAGAAATCTGGCTGCTGCCAGTTGAACCAATTGAAGCTTCTGGGCCGTCTTCAAAGGCAACCCCATGTAGAGTGTGTTGCAGTAATCTATGCAAGATGCAATAAGAGCATGGACCACCGTGCTCTCCGTGCATCCACCGTGGCCAAGTCTGAGTTCTCAAGGTATGGGTGCAACTGGCGCACAAGTTTTAATTGTGCAAAAGCTCCACTGGCTGCTGCTGAAACCTGAGATTTCAGGCTCAGTGATGAGTCAAAGAGAACTCCCAAGCTGTGAACCTGTGTCTTCAGGGGGAGTGTAACCTTGTCCAACACAGGCTATAACTCTATACCCTGTTCAACCTTAAGACAGTCCAGGAGGACCTCCGTCCTGTCTGGATTCAATTTCAATTTGTTTGCCCTCATCCAGACCGTCACAGTGGCCAAGCCACCTGAATAGCATCCTTAGTAATGACTTCCAGGGTCTTTTTCCCAAGGGGTCTAGATTGTGTCTCCTTGTTCTGTATCAGCAGTTAGCAGTGGACAACTGTAGCAGGTGCATCAGTCCTTTTTGGAGGCCAGAAAAAGGAAACTCCAGTGAATCTGGAAGGCTCAAGGCCACAAAAATGTCCTTGGAAGGTCAGATTTGACTGAATGCACACTGTACTGAACATTGCTGTACTTTGCTCCCTCATGTGCTGGGACACTGAGGGATAAACAAGAGAATAATAGCATCTCAAGAAGAAAGATGGAGAACTTTGGATCAAGGTGTCCCTTTGAGCATAGAAATCTGTTCTCAGGTCCCAATCTGCAGTTCACATGGCACTGCTTTCCTCCAATAATTGTTCTATATTTCAACAACCTAATTTAGGAGTGTGAGGGCAGGGAGCTTTCTGTTCTCCTTGTTGCTGAAGCAGAAGGATTGGAAACCTTTGCCTATGTGCTCAAATTACCCGGAGATCTACCTTCTGTTTCTCCCTGTTCTACAGTAGCCCCCGGCAAACACTGCTCCAAAATGCTGTGCAATGTTCCAGGTTTCTGTAGCAGATTTCTTAGCTGACAAATCGATGCTGGGAAAAAAAAGAACAGCGTGAACGCCAGTGCTCTGTGGCAAAACTGCAGTCACGTAGCTGTCTGGCTGGTTAACACTGAAAGAGGAAAAGAGAAAGAGAGGCAAGCTGATTCTGTACGCAAGGAGTTCCCTTCTTTCTCGCAGCGGTAAGGACTGAAATTATCACTCCCAAAACATCAATCAAAAGCTACACAATTACAAGAGGATTTAAAAACCTTGAGATAAATGCAGTTCTAGCAATAGGCTTCTGCACTATCTCAACAACATGAAAGAAGGTGAACTATGAAGGAATCTGTAAGAAGAGGAAAAACAGAAGATGAGATCTAGTAAAGACCGGTCTAATGCAATCCCGATTCGGAAATTCACTCCTCAAAAATATTATCTCTGCACAACCAACTAATGCTTAATGTATTCTCGAAGGCTTTCATGGCTGGAATCACTGAGTTGTTGTAGGTTTTTCGAGCTATATAGTGATGTTCTAGAAGCATTCTCTCGTGATGTTTTGTCTGCATCTATGGTGGGCATCCTCAGAGGTTGTGAGAATCCTCTTGGATTCATCACTTACGCTTGAGGCTCAGGCGTCGGCGGTGTCCGGGAGGGCTTTTGCACAACTAAGACTTGTGCGCCAGCTGCGACCGTACCTTGCAAAGGCTGATTTGGCCGGGGTGGTCCATGCCTTAGTCACCTCTAGGTTGGATTACTGTAATGCGCTCTAAATGGGGTTGCCCTTGAAAATGGCTCGGAAATTCCAACTGGTTCAACGGGCGGCGGCCAGGATGTTAACTGGCGCTCCTTACAGAGAGAGGTCAACCCTCCTGTTTAAGGAGCTCCATTGGCTGCCGTTTACCTACCGAGCCCAATTCAAGGTGCAGGTGCTTACCTACAAAGCCCTAAACGGTTTGGGACCTGCCTACCTGCGTGACCGCATCTCCGTATATGAACCCACGCGCTCCCTCCGTTCATCCGGAGAGGCCCTGCTCACGATTCCACCTGCGTCGCAGGCTCGTTTGGTGGGGACGAGGGACAGGGCCTTCTCTGTGGTTGCCCCCCGACTTTGGAACACCCTCCCCAAAGACATTAGACTAGCACCCACGTTGGCAGTCTTTAGGAAGAACTTGAAGACCTGGCTATTCCGATGTGCCTTTCCAGAATAGGATAACCTCCAGCACTACGTCCCAGAAGCACTTTATTAGAGCTTAAGACTCTCTGCACATTGCACTTGCCCAGAATCCCAACATATCACCTCTTACACCCAGCACTTTTTAACCTGTACCCTTCATTGGCCCGGCCCTGGTTTTATTGCGTAATAGTGTAATGTTTTGTTGTTGTTATTGCTTATGTTTTTAATTTGCTTGTATTGTATTGTTATTGTCTGTTGTTGTTGTTTGAGGCCTTGGCCTTTGTAAGCCGCATCGAGTCCTTCGGGAGATGCTAGCGGGGTACAAATAAGGTTTAATAATAATAATAATAATAATAATAATAATAATAATATAGATGCAGGCAAAAAGTCAGGAGATAATGCTTCTAGGGCATGGCCATATAGCCCGAAAAACCTACAACAACCCAACTAATGCTTACATTAAGAGCAAAAGTCCCTCTCTGATAAATATAGTAAAGTCTGTATTCTTTCGCATGCCCTTCAAGATTACTTTAAGTCACCCAGAGGTTACAGTGAGTTCATCTCTATATTCAGAAAAAAAGCAAGGAACAGGACTAATCTCACTGTGAGGGGCAGCAAAGCAAAATGTCTCAGCTGGCAAATGCTCAAAAGCCTGGCGACGACTCCTGAGCTTTGCCTTCTGGGCAATCCTAAGGTGGAACATGTTCAGAGGAAGGAGAACCAGATGGTAAAAGGCCTGGGAAGAAAGCCCTTTGAAGAACATCCTAGGCAGTTGGGTAGGATTAACTTGGAGAAGAGTATATTGAGAGGTGATATGACCTTCATGTTAAAATATTTAAAGGGCTGCCATGTAGAAGATGGAGCAAGCTCGTTTTCTGACAATGGTTTCCAATTAGCTTTTAGGAACAACATTGACTGTAACACCTATTTTATATTAAAACACTTCCTTGAAGGGTGGAGGATTCTCCCATTTTGCAGGTCTTTAAACAGAGGTTTTCAGAAGCCCTCTCTTTGTATATTCCTGCATGGTAAGAAATTGAACTAGATGACCCTTTGGGTTCCATTCCACTCTTAAGATCGCATGATTCCATAATTCAATTATTTTATAACCCACTGCAGTGGTTCTCAACTGGTAGGTACCCAGATGCTTTGACCTTCAACTCCCAGAAATCCTAACAGATGGTACCGGGCTGTGGCACAGCTAGTTAGTAGCCAGCTGCATTAAATCACTATTGACTGAGAGGTCATGAGTTCGAAGCCAGCCCGGGTTGGAGTAAGCTCCCGACCATTAATAGTCTAGCTTGCTGTCGACCTATGCAGCCCGAAAGACAGTTGCATCTGTCAAGTAGAAAATTTAGGTACCACTTTATGCGGGGAGGCTAATTTAACTAATTTATGACACCACAAAACCTTCCAGAAGCGTGCAGAAGAATGAGGAAGTACTCCATCAAATGCCTCGGTGTCACAAGTGGACAGTGAAGCAGCAGCTCCCCTTGTGGCCGGAACCAAGCATACCCTCATGAAGCTGCAAAAGCTGGAATGTTAAATGCCTCTGTGTCTGTTTATAAATGTTGTATGTCTAAATGGCAGTCATGTGCACTGTAATCCGCCCTGAGTCCCCTGCGGGGCGGGAAGGGCGGAATATAAATATTGTAAATAAATAAATAAATAGGCTGGGATTTCTGGGAGTTATAGACCAAAACACCTGGGGATCCACAGGTTGAGAACCACTGCACCAAAGCCTCTTGTCTAAAAATCTCCAAGGAAGGAGATTCCATCACATTCCAAGGCAGGCGAGATACCTATGTATATCTGCAGGAGATATCTTCCAGGACCTCTTGTAGATACCAAAACTATGGATAACAGCAAACCCTATATTTTGACTACATTTTGGTCACAGCATGCCATAGAATCACACTGGAGGATCTCAAGTGACCCACAAACAGTTTCAGTTGAGATGATTTTGAACATGGGTATGTGAAACTCTGGATATCAAATCCATGCATAAGAGAATCATACAGTAGTTTGAATATATTTGAAGGAAAGCATTGGCACACCAACCCTGACTAATCCTTGCCTAAGAAGATCTTTTGAAATTCACAATATCACTGAAAGCCAGAAGGAGAACCCAGTGGTGAAATGGATTAAACCCTTGTGCTGGCAAGACTGCCGACTGAAAGGTCGACAGTTTGAATCGGGGAATGGGGTGAGCTCCTGTCTGTCAGCTCCAGCCTCCCATGTGGGGCATGAGAGAAGCCTCCCCTGGGCAACGTCCTTGCAGACGGCCAATTCTCTCACACAGAAATTACTTGTAGTTTCTCAAGTCACTCGTATTTCAAAACAAACAAACAAACAAACTGAAAGCCAGCATGTAACTTAAAGGGACATAGGGGTTATTGTAGGTTTTTTTGGGCTATATGGCCATGGTCTAGAGGCATTCTCTCCTGACATTTCGCCTGCATCTATGGCAAGCATCCTCAGAGGCCGTGAGGTCTGAGGATGCTTGCCATAGATGCAGGCGAAACGTCAGGAGAGAATGCCTTTAGACCATGGCCATATAGCCCAAAAAAAACCTACAACTCAGTGATTCCAGCCATGAAAGCCTTTGACAATCCATTAAAGGGACATACTTTACTTCTTTAGACCTAGTCTAGATATAATTGTAATCTTGTTTTTCACAGCATCTATTTCCTTTCTGCGTTGGACCATTATTTGTTGCTCTGTTCCTGTTTTCTTTCTCTTTTCTGTTTCTCTTCTCCTTTCTGCTCATGATTTAAAGCTCAATTCTGGTGCTTCGCTTTTCACTGCAGGACAATATGGTTCCCCCTTTGTGGAATCCGGGGAGAGAAGAGAGCTAGGTGGCAATATTTCCAAACTGCAGAACAGAAACAGTCACCTCTCCAGACCTTTACCAGGACACAGGGGACCAAAAGAAAGACCTTGTTCATGCAAAGCACTGTACCATTGAGCTACAGCTTTTCCCTACTTGCTTTCCAGGCAGGCTATTTTTTTAAATGCAGGGAACATTCAATCTGTTGAGCCCACGGCTTGCATCCTGAGGAAATCTCACTTCTGCCATGGTTTTGGCACATCAGATATCTGTCAGCCTTGGCCTTCTATGTGCATTAATAAAGGGATTACATTGATCTACTTGGAAGACGGGGATGGGCACCTGCAGAGGTCTGGAGGCATACCTGCCGTATTTTCCACCTCCATTGGACACACTTCTGGAGATTTAGGAAAGCAGAAACAACCTGGATTTATTGCAAGAGGGCCAGAGTTAAAAGATACGAGGGGTATTTTTTAAGTAAGGTCCGTTTTGTTGTAGACACTAGTAGTTCGCGCGCATACCGCAACGAGCGCGTGCGTCGTGTACCGGCATGCCTCGGGAACAACTGTGCTCAGTTTCCGCTCTGTAGCTAACCTGTATGGTTCTGTTCTGTGCTTTAAAAATGTTTAAGACTATCAACTCACCCTCCGCATGTGAGGTTCGCTCAGTGATACGGTTTTTGTCAGCAAGGAACCTGCCTGTTGCAGAAATTCATCGACAGATTTGTGAAGTGTACGGTGATACTGTTATGAGTGAAAGCAAATGTGTAAGTGGGTACGACAATTCAAAGATGGCCGTGACAACGTCCATGATGAGGACCGCTCCGGTCGCCCTTCTTTGATTACAGTGAACTCTTGGTTATCGGAGCAGGCGGCAAGTTTTTATGAAGAGGGTATTTTAAAATTGGTTCAGAGGTATGATAAGTGTTTGAACAAACTTGGCAACTATGTCGAAAAATAGAGTGAAGCATGTACTTTCTGAAAATAAATTTACTTTTTTGAAATAAACTTTTGTTGTGTACTTATGTCCCAATGGACCTTACTTAAAAAATACCCCTAGTAGTTTAGCAGTATGAGTTGTAGTCAAGAATCATACACCTGGAAGCTACCAGAAAAATTATCCTCATTTTATTATCCTTTTTTTCTAAACATTTACTGTACGAGAGCCCATGGGGAATGACGCAAAGGCCCATGTGAAATGTGAGTTACCTGTGGGCCACAGAATTCCAGCTCCTACTGCAAAGCATGTTGAGATGAAAATGGTTGAGTCTCAAGAGAGATTCGTGTGTAGGTATGTATTTTGCAGAAAATTTAGATCAGTCCTCCATTTATATATAACATGGAGCTCTATACTCTTATCTGCTAAATACAGCAATAGCTCTGCTGTTTTCCTGGGGATGGAAAACAAAAAAACCTTAAACTCTCATGGAAATCTCAACAAGTTTGTGATTCATTTCATCATCTACTTATTGGAAGTGGGACATAATTAGAGGTTGAAACAAATTCAGGGCTGGTAATTAACCTAGTACATGAGCAGGCTTTGGAGAAAATTACTGCATGGGAATTCAGAATTCTTACAGTGTTTTTCACTACTTACTCAAATAACAAGGAGCCTTCTCTTTAAAAAATAATTACCGTATATACTCGAGTATAAGCCGACCCGAATATAAGCCGAGGCACCTAATTTTACCACAAAAAACTGGGAAAATGTATTGACTCGAGTATAAGCCGAGGGTGGGAAATGCAGCAGCTATGGTCAATTTCAAAATAAAAATAGATACCAATAAAATTATATTAATTTAGGCATCAGTAGGTTAAATGTTATTGAATGTTTACATAAAACTGTAACTCAAGATAGACTGTCCAACTCTGATTGAACCATTTTTCTAACCTTCTTCAATGTAAATATGCTTACATGTCCTCCAATAATAATAAATAAAGTAAAATAATAATAGAGTAAAATAATAAATGTAATAACAATACAGTAAAATAAGCGCAATACAGTAAAATAAGCGTCACAAGTGCAATTGGTGGGGACGAGGGATAGGGCCTTCTCTGTGGTGGCCCCCCACCTCTGGAAATCTCTCCCCAAGGACATCAGACAAGCCCCAACGTTGGCAGTCTTTAAGAAGAGCTTGAATACGTGGTTGTTCCAGTGTGCCTTCCCAGAATAGGAAACTCCCATCATGTCCCAAATGCACTTTACTAGAGATTTAAGATTGTCTGCATACCGCACCTATCTCCAAAAACTTATCCATTTCACCAGCATTTTTAAAATTTTAATCATTACATTTGGCCCGGCCTTAGTTTTTAAATGTGTCGTGGTGTTATTGTCTAATGTTTATTGCTATTGTTTTAATTTTTATTGCTTTGTTTTATGAGTTTATTTATTGTTGTATTTGTTATGCTGTTGTTTTATTGATGTGTTGGGCCTTGGCCTCTTGTAAGCCACACCGAGTCCTTCGGGAGATGTTAGCGGGGTATAAATAAAGGTTTATTATTATTATTATTATTATTGGATGAAAAAGAAAACATTGACAAAATAATAAATGTAATAATAACAACAACAACAACAACAACAACAACAAAGTAAAATAATAAATAATATTGACTCAAGTATAAGCCGGGGGAAACTTTTTCAGCCTAAAAAAGGACTGAAAAACTAGTATATACAGTAAATAAATAGCCTAAAGGAGTTATCTAAAATATTCTGTCAACATCAAGGTCACACATGGGGTAATGCAACCACTGCAGCGAATAGCATTTTACTAACAGAAGCTGTAAATGGAAGATGCGGGAAGGAAGAGAGAGAGAGAGACTGGAAATCTGTGCAGGTTTTTGAAGATGAAGCAAGATCTGCAGTGCAGCAGTTTTGAGATAAGGCAAGAATTGCTGCTGTTAGAAAAGAGCAGCCACAGCAGAAGCTCTTGGATAAAAAAACTTGGTGGCCCAACCCAATATCCTTGAGCAAAGAAGGCCTTTCAACAGTCATGGCCCCAAAGCCCTTTTTTCTTTATTCCTTCCATCTCTTTGCAATATATTGCTAAAAAGGGAGGTCAAAGCAATCTGGGGCAGGAGCAGCAGAGAAAGATGTATGCCTAGCAGACCATTAACGCTCAGCCTATTAAAATAATGAAGTGCAGCTATTCAGAGCTGGGGATTTGAGTCACGCAACAGGGTGGGCGGGATGCTCTTTCCCCTTGTTAGGGATTTATGGAATGGGTAAATTAAAAATTAACGGCCGACTTCAAATAATTTGTTATGCGATTTCATGGGGAGAGCAGAAAAAGGTGGACAAGCAAGGGAATGGCATGGGATCCACTGCATTCTCTCATTCATCTGCATTATACAAACCTTGGCACCTTAGATCAAGCACTAACATTTAGGAAACACTGCATGAACACCAAGCACAAAGTAGCTGCACGCAATAACATCCTGGAGAAACTTACTGGCAGTGCATGGGGAGCAGACCCAAAGCCTAAAATTAATAAGAATATCAGCCCTGGCCTTGTCTTACTCAACTGCTGCATATGCCTGCCCTGTTTGGCCCAAGTCTGTCCACGTGAAGCAGGTAAACATAGCACTGAATGAAACATGCAGAATAATCACAGGATGCTTCAAACTTACACCTGTTGATAGACTTTCCAAGCTAGCTGGCATTGCCTCCCCTGATGTACGACGGGAAGTTGCTGCTAACTGTGAGAGAAATAAGGTAATAACACTACAAAAGCTATACACTGCAATGGCTATCAGCCTCCTCCCACATCAAGGAAAAGATTCATGAGAACCACCATTCCTCTTAATGTTCCCCCAGGAAGATGATGATGATGATGCTGATGATGATAATGATGATGATGAAGAAGAAGAAGAAGAGGAAGAAGAAGAAGAAGGAGAAAGAGAAGTAGTAGTAATTGTTGACAAGGAGAAGACCTGGTTATGGCTCACTGAAGGAGACAGAAGGCCTAATTCTTGCAGCCTAGGAGTAAGCCATCAGAACAAATACAATTAAGTTTGAAAAATCAGCTGATGACCCAAAATGCAGACTCTGCAAGGAAGCTGATGAAACCATGGACCATATCCTCAGCTGCTGCAAGAAAATCACACAAACAGACTACAAACAGAGGCACAACTCTGTGGCCCAAATGATTCATTGGAACTTATGTCACAAGTACCACCTGCCAGTAGTAAAGAACTGGTGGGATAATAATAATAATAATAATAATAATAATAATAATAATAATAATAATAGTGCAGTTTTCTGGCATTGTATATTTCGGCCACTTCTGTGATTGTTCATTTGTATTTTGATTCTGTAGCCCACTTGTCAATGGAGGCCCAGAATCAGCAGCATCCACTGCGGTCCTTTTTATCCTGCGCGTCAACCAAGCCAGTATGGACTTCGTTTTGTTTTGTTTCTCCATAGTGCTAATGGGTTAGGTGCTCTTAGTTCCACTCCTCAGCTGAGACCTTTCTGGCTTGGTTGGACCTGCTGGTCATTACACTACTGCCAGCACAGCTTTCAGTGTCCTTGGAGCAGTTAACCCCCCCCCCCCCCCCACGGCAATTAAGGCCAGGATTGAAAAATCAGATGATGACCCAAAATGCAGACTGTGCAAGGAAGCTGATGAAACCATAGATCATATCCTCAGCTGCTGCAAGAAAATTGCACAAATGGACTACAAACAGAGGCACAACTCTGTGGCCCAAATGATTCATTGGAACTTATGTCACAAGTACCACCTGCCAGTAGTAAAGAACTGGTGGGATCATAAACCTGCAAAGGTAGTAGAAAATGAACACGCAAAAATACTGTTGGACTTTCGAATCCAGACTGACAAAGTTTTGGAACAAAATACACCAGACATCACAAATGTGGAAAAGAAAAAAAAGTTTGGATTGTTGATGTAGCCATACCAGGTGACAGTCGCACTGAGGAAAAACAACAGGAAAAACTCATCCGTTACCAAGACCTCAAAACTGAACTGCAAAGGCTCTGCATAAACCAGTACAGGTGGTCATAGTGGTCACTGCCACACTGGGTGCTGTGCCGAAAGATCTCAGCTGGCATTTGGAAACAATAAACATTGACAAAATCATGATCTGTCAACTGCAAAAGGACACCTTACTTGGATCTGCACACATCATTCGAAAATAGATCACACAGTCCTAAACACTTGGGAAGTGTTCAACTTGTAATTTTTGGATATGAAATCTAGCATATGTATCTCATTTGCTGTGTCATACTGTGTTTTTGTGTCAGTAAAATAATAATAATAACTTTACTCTTATATCCCAACACCATCTCCCCAAAGGGACTTGGGGCGGCTTACATGGGGACCAAGCCCAGTCAAACAGAGTTAAAATATAACACAATAAAAACATATACTAAACATCATAAAAACATAAACTATCAATAACCAACAACCAGTAGCTGAGCACAGTGGATTTGTTCAGAACTGAAAGGGTGAGGGAAGGGATTGTGCTATACAACTGCAAGGGCGGGGCTGATAGTAACGTGAAAGAGCCAGATATTATGTTAGGGCTAGAAGGGCCAAGAATTAGTGCAATACAACTGCAAGGGCAGGGCTGAAAGTAAAATGCAAGAGCCAGATATTAAGTTAGGACTAAAAGGGCCAATCCACTAGTGATCCAATTAATCAAAGGCACATTGGAACATCAAAGTTTTTAGGTCTTTATGGAAGATGGACAGGGTGGGCGCTAATCTAATCTCCCTGGGGAGAGAGTTCCAGAACCGGGGAGCCACCACCGAGAAGGCCCTCTCCCTTGTCCCCACCAACCGTGCTTGTGATGGAGGTGGGAGCGAGAGAAGGGCCTCCCCAGCAGATCTTAAAGTTTGCACAGGTTCATAGGGGAATATGCAATTGTGAAGCAACAGCAAGAGTATCTCTCTGGGCACTAAACCCAGGAGATCCCAACTGGATGCCCCCCCCCCCCGGGTCTGTGTCCAGGGGCAAACCAAGAATGGTCAGCTTGAAAGTCTCTGAACAGACTCAGAAGTGGAGTGGGCAGATCAAAAGACAATCTGACAGGGATGTTATTTTAATTGCTTTGTATTGTTGTTGTTATTGCTTGTATTGATGTATTGTGGGCTCGGCCTTATGTAAGCCGCACCAAGTCCCTAGGGGTGGGGTATAAATAAAGTTTAATAATAATAATAATAATAATAATAATAATCCTCCACCTTGTGCAACTGTGAAGTATAATAAACAACTCCACACCTGTATGCTTCTCCACAATGTTTAAAGCTACAGACGATGTGGTCGCTGTTGCCCATTTTGGTCAAAAATTATTTAGCCGCTTGTGCTCCTCTTATTTTTACAAGTTTTATACTTTTTGTATGCAATGCTTTTGACACGAAATAAATAAAATGAGTATCTTATACAGTCTCAACCAATTCAACATAGTTTGCGGTAACCATGAAAACAATGTTTCTGGAGGATAACAACAAGTTTCAAAGTACCACACAATTAAACAGTAAACAACACTTTCAAATCAGGAATACATTTTTTTTTTCAAATTTGTGTAGCCTGCAAATTAAAAGGGACCACAAAGGCCACCTAGTCCAATCCCCTGCCACATAGAAATACACAATTAAAGCAGTGTTGAACTAAACCCATCCAACCTCTGTATTAAGACGTCCAAAGAAGAACTCATCTTAATCATTTCCCACTTTTCCCCACAACTCTGGGAGGAAAGGCACTTGCAAATATTAAAACTTGCACAGATAAGAATTCATATCATGATAGAAAAAAAAATATAATTGCACTAGCAATAATATAAAAGGCAATAAAAAGCATGCTTCTTAAAAAATACTTACTGCAGTATTTATTACAGTACACATTTATTAAACATGCCTATAAAATTTTCAGATTGTGGGGGTGGTTTCAATGGTTGGGGACCTGGCCTGTCAACACAAATCATTCCTGTTTTATTCCCGCAATCCAATCCAATTCTGTGATGGGGGAAGGGACCTGCTTGTCATTTATTTCTTTTTAATATGCCACCCACGTCACAGCTAATTGCACAAATGGGGTCTAATCCAATTTGGCCTGGCAAAATAAGCACAAAAGGCTTCTTCCTGATTGTACTCTGGTCTCCTCCAAGTCCACACAAAAATGCTATGCAGATGAAATCATGCCAAAGCAGTTTGTGCCTTGTCGGTAATGCGTTTTGTAGTCAGAACACATTGCCGATTCTCATGCGGTGCGTCTCAAATTCCCTGACAAAGAGCAGGCTTTTTCTACACACACCCCCCCCACACCCCCCAAGAGACCCACCAGAAAGCTGTAGAAATGCTCACCTAGATCTACTGAATAATTCAGCCTAGAATAAATCAGCTCAGTACAGTGTGCTCATCTGAGAAATGAGATAAGCAGTACAGTCATTGAGCTGGAACATTGCAATGAGGGACACACCGAGCATTGTGTGAATGGATTGCTGGCCCACTGGGCAATAGAAAAGCTACTGAACAACCACCAAAAAATAAAAGACTCCCTACTTACTCCTAGCAGTAGGGAAACTTCTTTTTTTGGATGTAATCACAGATGTGGACATCTGAATGACTCATAGAAGACTACATGGGTGGGATCACTTATGCAAGTCTTGCACACTCCCCACCAGAATGGGAATGTGCCCCTGGTGGCGCAGTGGGTTAAACCCCTGTGCTGGCAGGACTGAAGACCAACAGGTCACAGGTTTAAATCCAGGGAGAGCACGGATGAGCTCCCTCTGTCAGCTCCAGCTCCCCATGTGGGGACATGACAGAAGCCTCCCAAAAAAGATGGTAAAACATTAAAAACATCCGGCCGTCCCTGGGCAACGTCCTTACAGACGGCCAACTCTCTCACACCAGAAATGACTTGCAGTTTTTCAAATCGCTCCTGACATACACACACACACACACACACACAAACACACACACGCACACATAACCAGAATGGTTATAGTGGTAGTGGAGGTCTGAGAGGAAAGACCTGTGCTTGGAAAGTGACTTAGTCAAGTTTTTGAAAGTCATTTGTTGCCATTATTTATTGCAATTTTTTCTCAAAAGGATGCTCAGAGCATTATTTGCTGTCTTGTTTATTGCCCTTTTCAATTTGTGTGTGTGTGTGTGTCAGGAGTGACTTGAGAAAATGCAAGTCGCTTCTGGTGTGAAAGAATTGGCTGTCTGCAAGGAGGTTGCTCAGGGGCTGACCGGATGTTTTGATGTTCTTTACCATCCTTGTGGGAGGCTTCTCTCATGTTCCCATATGGGAAGCTGGAGGTGACAGAGAGAGTTCATCCACACTTTCCCCAAATTCGAACCTCCAACCTGTCGATCTTCAGTCCTGCTGGCACAAGGGTTTATAACCCATTGTGCCAACAGGGTTTTCTCAATAATTTTCATACTTTCTGGATTGATAAAACCATTGTAAATGTACCTTAACTGTAGAACTAAAATGTTGCTAGTTACTCAGTGGGGTAACTTCATCTCCTCTCCTTATCTTGCTTTAGAAATTTCCCTCTGTGATGCCCTTGCCACCACAAAAAAAGACAAGCACAGTTGACTGTAAGAGCTGTTTACAGTAAAATGTTTCTTGGTGGATGAGTAACTCATCTTCTTTGGAAATCTTTTAAGCAGAGGCTGGATGGCCACCTCTCAGAAGACCCAGTAACTCATGACAGGTACCCATTCAAACCTACTGTCAGTGCCCTGGCCATGGAGGAAGAGTAGACGAAGAGAACCTGTGTTGGACTAGGATCCCAGAAGACCAGAGTTCAGGATCTCACCCGGCCATGGAAACCTTTTGGGTAGCCTTGGGCAAGTCACTCTTTCATCTTGGGAGGGAGGCCAAAATCCTTGAAGGCACACAACAACTACAATATAGGTCTAAACACACTGAAATCACCACATTCCCTGATCTTGTAAGCTTAGCAGGATGAAGACTGGTTAGTACTTAGATGAGAGGCCACGAAGCAATACCAGGTACTTCAGACTGGATTTCAGAGGAAAGAGATGGCAATCCACCTTCTGAGTATTCTCTACCTAAGTAAACCCTACAGAAATCATGGGACCACTGTAAAACTGACAGGCAACTTGAATGTATGCGCACACTCTTTCCCCCTATTTTTCCAAGTGGACCTCTTATCTTCCAGTTGTTTTTCTTTTGGTAACTTTTGCATTCTGTAAAGCCTGCAGAGTCCCAAACACAAAAAAGTGATCTGTATTGTCGAAGGTCGGAATCACTGGGTTGTTGTGGGTTTTTCGGGCTGTATGGCCATGTTCTAGAAGAAGTCTCTCTTGACGTTTCGCCTGCATCTTTGGCAGGTATCCTCAGAGTTTGTGAGGACCTCACAAGAAGCATTCCCTCTTGACGTTTCGCCTACATCTTTGGCAGGCATCCTCAGAGGTTGTGAGGACCTCATGAGCTCTGAGGATGCCTGCCATAGATGCAGGCGAAACGTCAAGAGATAATGCTTCTAGAACATGGCCATGCAGCCCGAAAAACCCACAACAACCCAAAAAGTGATCTCTTGACTCACCATCATCCCTTCAGCAGAATTTGAGACATACATTTTATGGCACCTGAAGTGGAAATGTAGGCATTTCAAGGGTGTTAACAGATTCAATGCTGAAGTACCCTTGGGATAATGGGAATGCTCTCCCACAGCTCCAGAATATTTGCAGCATTGCTTTCTGCCCACATTGATTCAGCTAAAAGGGTTGATGTAATTTGCAAGGCTACATCCAGTTCATGAGGCAAAGCAAGGCACAAGCTTTGCCGTGGGAACAGCGGCGACTACAATCAAGGACTCAAAATGACACTCACCATGAAAACTTTATAGGAATTCAATGCTATCTGCGGCATAGTCCTTTACGTGACTGCTTTAAATGTGGCCCTGCTCCATCCAAGGGGGATTGGCTTCCAGGAAAATGAGGACAAGATTGCATAAGAGTTAGTTAAGCATGAAGCAACGCTTTATGTACATGTGGTTTGTATTAGGAGCTTTTGATAGTTTATTGTGTTGTTGTGTGCCTTCAAATTGTTTCCAAATTATGACAACCCTAAGGCCAACCGATCATGGAACTTTCTTGGCAAGATTAATGGAAGTAGGAAGAGTCACCCTTTCCTTCTTCTGAGGCTGAGAGAACATGGTCAACCCGTAGGTTTCCATGGTGAGATTTGTATCTGGTCTCACAGAGTCCTAGTCTAGCAGTCAAATCACCATACTACGCAGGTTCATCCTCTGGTAATAGATAATGCTAAATCACTATCCACAGTTTGGTATGACCCAATCAAGTCTATCTTCTGGCAGAGGAAGTGACACACCTGCATCATATCATTTCTCCATATTTCATTAAGAGAGTTGCATGGGGAAACTCTACGGAAAACACTGGACTAGATCCAAAAGAGCCCTGCCCTTTCAGAAAAAAGCACCTCCCACTCCATCAAAGGGCGGGCCATTTGGTATCTTATCCTAGAACATAGTGTGAGAAAAAATGATATTGAGCAACTTCTCGTGCCATCTGTTTTGCAACCTGTTGCTCAACATCTTGATGGACAACCTCTTTGGAGAACAGAGCAAGGGGCTATTTTCCTTCCATTCACAGCCACTTTGAATCAAGTCCATGATGTAGGACACAGGTGGATCCACAGGTGTTTTGGCCTACAATTCCCAGAAATCCCAGTCAGTTTACCAGATGTTAGGATTTCTGGGACTTGAAAACCAAAACATCTGGAGAACCACTGATGTAGGTGGTGACAGGACAAGTGAAAGGTCTACAGGTGATTTTATGTCATTGTTGTTGTGTGCCTTCAAGTCATTTCTGATTTATGTAGACCAGTGGTTCTCAACCTGTAGGTCCCCAGATGTTTTGGCCTTCAACTCCCAGAAATCCTAACAGCTGGTAAACTGGCTGGGATTTCTGGGAGTTGTAGGCCAAAACACCTGGGGACCCACAGGTTGAGAACTACTGATGTAGACGCTATCAATGTGTTTTTTTTTGGGGGGGGGGGGGTTGTGTGAGAATGTATGACTTACCCAGGGTCACTCCATGGGTTTTCATGGCTGAGTGGGGATTCAAATCCTGTGATGGCCCATTCATACATGTAAATCATTTCCCATTGGATATAGCTCTCACCAAGGAATGACTGAGGAACAGACATCTTTCCACATGTTGCTCTTGGTATTTGTGTTCAACATATGGCTACCCTTTAAATGAGAGACTTCCAAGAGTCCTAGTCAGTGAATCAATACTTCCGTAATACAGTCTCCCATCCGTAATACAGCCTTGCTCCTTCAGTACTTTGATGGGTCAACAAATACCCTAATGCATCTGGACAAGAAGGCGATTAGAAACAAAATCTTTGAGAGGGATGCAGCTGACAACTTGCAGATTAGCAAACTGCAAGGTTTCTCTACCTGGTATCCTCGGCTAAAAAGTGACCAATATCGTCAACAATATCTTCAAGACCTAATGTCAGCAGTCCTGAGGAAAGCATTTACAGCCCTGCGATTCCAAACAATGCTATCAAACTGGCTAGAGGGAAGATACAGAGGGATCCCCCATGCCCAACGACTTTGCATTTGTGGCACAGGGGAAATAGAAGACCTAACACACTATTTGCTACATTGCCCCTTGTACAATGACCCTAGGAAAAATCTCCTAGGGTCACTCTTGGAAGAAAGGGCAGCATGGCAACAATCTGCGGTGATCTACGACTTGCTAGCAGATCATTCTAAAAATATAACACTAAAGGTTGCCACATTCGCAATCGCAGGCCAAAAGATCAGAGCCAAAGTAGCAAAATCCATACTGGGGGTCAGAAATGGAAACGGTTTGGAATGACACAAAGCAGACACTGTTATTGTCATGTTTCTGCTTTCATAATTTTAAAGAACTTGTTTTAGGTTTAATTCTTGTTATGTTTTAAGGTTTATATTGGAAAGTGTTTATAAAGTTAGTATATTACTGATGTCATGGCCTATGGCTAGTACAATAAACAATTCATTCAATACAGTCTCCCTCTTTTCCTACTGCCTTCCATTTTTCCAAGCATATTATCTTTCCGGATGGGTCATGTCCTCTCGTGATGAGTCGAAAGATTGACAGTCTCGCTTTAGCCATCCTTTAGTAAGAGTTCAGTTTGATTTGATTTCCTCTAAGACTTGACATTTTAGCCATCCATGCTATGTTTATAAGTCTTCTCCAGCATTACTGTTGCTGGATCCTAACTCCTATTAATAACAGCTTAGCCCAGGGGTCCTCAAACTTTTTAAACAGAGGGCCAGGTCACAGTCCCTCAAATTATTGGAGGGCTGGATTATAATTTGGAAAAAAAAATGAATGAATTCCTATGCACACTGCACATATCTTATTTGTAGTGCAAAAACCACTTAAAAACAATAAAAAAATAATATGAAAAACAATTTTAACAAATATAAATTTATTATTTATTATTTATTTATTTCGAGTACTTCTACCCCGCCCTTCTCAACCCCCAAGGGGGGACTCAGGGCGGCTTACAAAAAAGGCACCATTTGATGCCTGTACAAAATACACATACGTACAAAACAGCAGTTAAAAACAATTATCACAGTTAAAATAGTCGTTATATAACACAATCAATAAAATTAATCTCATGGTCAGCGTTCGTCTTTCAGAGTTCCATAATTCCATTCCACTTAGTCAATTCCTGTCCATCGTCAAGATCCTTTCTTTATCTGCCAGACTGTCTGAATGCCTGGTCCCAAATCCATGTTTTCAATTTTTTCCTAAAGGCAAGGAGGGATTTCGCTGATCTAATTTCCCCGGGGAGTGAATTCCACAGGTGAGGGGCCACCACCGAGAAGGCCCTGCTCCTCGTCCCCGCCAGCCTCACTTGTGATAAGAGGCGGAGTCGAGAGCAGGGCCTCTCCAGACGATCTTATGACTCCAAGGTGGGATGTAGAGGGAGATCCGTTCGGACAGATACACTGGGCCGGAACCGTATAGGGTTTTGTAGGTCAAGAACAGCACTTTGAATTGTGCTCAGAATTGGATCGGCAGCTAGTGGAGCTGACACAACAGGGGGGTGGTGTGCTCCCTGTATGACGCTCCTGTGAGTACTCTGGCTGCCTCCCGCTGGACTAGTTGGAGTTTCCAAACAGTCTTCAAAGGCAACCCCACGTAGAGTGGGTTGCAGTAATCTAATCAGGATGTAACAATAGCGTGGACCACCGTGGCCAGATCCGACTTCCCAAGGTCGGATTAGTATTTCAATGGGAAATGTGGGCCTGCTTTTGGCTGATGAGATAGGGTTGTTGTTGTGTGCTTTCAAGCTTTAGGTTGACCCTGAGCAAGGGCTGGATAAATGACCTTGGAGGGCCGTATCCGGCCCCCAGGCCTTAGTTTGAGGACCCCTGGCTTAGCCCATGGTGAGTGATGCAGAAATAGCTTTAAAGTGTCACAAGTTCCCAACCCCTTTCACCACTATGGGAATGCATGCCTTGCTCTTGGCTAACGTCAAAAGTTCAAGAAGAGATGGTTCACCTTATTTCATTCTGCCCCTGGTATCGTTAGCAGGGCAGATCTCCCTTTTTAAAAAGGTTAAATCAATTACACATATGCACAGCCCCTACCAACAAAATGTCAGGGAGCATTTACTTTCGTCAAGTTATGTTACTACGTCTTCCCACACACTCATAGAATATGCCTGACAGAAGTTCAAGAGCTTTTTATATTCTGCACATGCCAACTACAGTGGCAATCAAAGACAGAAAACAGTGGGAGAAGAATGTTTTTCTCCTTGCCGAGCTCTTGCTGCAAACCCTGAAGCTCTCTCTCTTTCTCTCTCTCTCTCTCAATCTTGAAGAATCTTAGCAACAAGCCTCGTGTTTGATTACAAGAACTATGTAATTTAGAGGTAAGAGCTTGAGAGACACGACAGCATCACTCTTTAGACAAATAAAGATGGAAGCAGAGGTTAAATAATCAATTTTAAAAAATAATCTGTTTGACATTTTCCTGGTGAATGATTTGGCAATAAAATACTTAGCATTGCCAAAGGCTGAAATGTTTTTTGAACTGATAGGTTGGCAGAAGCTGGGGCTAACAGTGGGAGCTCACCCCTCTCACCGGATTTGAACCGCCAACCTTAGTTCAGCAAGTTCAGCAGNCATGTTTAACTTGTTGTCCACGAGGACTCCAAGATCTTTTTCACACGTCCTGCTCTCGAGCCAGGCATTGTCGTCCCCCATTCTGTCTCTTTGCATTTAGTTTTTCCTGCCTAAGTGGAGTATCTTGCATTTGTCACTGTTGAACTTCATTTTGTTAGTTTTGGCCATTCATCTCTCTAATCTGTGGAGATCCCTTTGACTCCTGCTCCTGTCCTCTGGAGTCTTGGCTCTCCCTCCCAATTTGGTGTTGTCTGCAAACTTGATGATCCTGCCTTCTAACCCTTCATCTAAGTCATTAATAAAGATGTTGAACAGGACCGGGCCCAGGACAGAACCCTGCTGATGGCACTCCACTCATCACTTCTTTCCAGGATGAAGAGGAAGCATTGGTGAGCACCTTCTGGGTTCGTCCATTTAACCCATTACAGATCCACCTCACCGTAGTTTTGCCTAGCCCACATTGGAGATTTATTTATTTATTTATTTACTCCATTTGTATACCGCATATATCAGCCTGCGACGGCGACTCAATGCGGTTTACAGTAAAAAGGCAACACTGACAATAGATAAGACGTACATACACAAACAACACACACAGTCATCAACGCCTCAATTAGAATCAGATCCCGTTCTCATAGTCCTTTTTCGTTCCTTGTTCAATGCCGTCTTACTGAGTTAGTTGTCATTGCATAGTTGTCCAAACGCCTGCTCATAGAGCCACGTCTTAACCCTCCTCCGAAACACCAGCAACGAAGGGGCCTGCCTGATGTCCACTGGTAGGGCATTCCATAGCCGAGGGGCCACCACTGAGAAGGCCCTGTCTCTCATCCCCGCCAACCGTGCCTGCGACGCCGGTGGGACCGAGAGCAGGGCCTCCCCGGACGATCTTAAAGTCCTCACCGGTTCATAGTAAGGTGCTAGCTTTTCACCATAAAAAGGCATTTCTTTAAGATAATAATAGTGGTAGTAATAGTCGTAGTAGTAGTAAATGATGATGATAACAATAATAATAATAATCATCATCATCATCATCATCATCATCATCATCATCTTTATTTGTACACCGCCACCATCTTCCCAAAGGGATTCGGAGTGACTAACAAAGCACTCAAGCTGCCACACATAAAACAGAATTATGTATCATCAAAACAATACACAATTTGACTGGATAAAAACAATGGACAACATCAATTGATAAAATTTAAAAATTTAAAAATTCTAAAACACAGTCATACCTGTGAGTCATTGGGTTTCTTCAAACATGAACTAAAGTGCTGAATAACTATGGTCGACGTCATCACATGACCATAGTACATTACTCCAGGTCAAAGGCCCATGTAAATAGTGATGTTTTTTAGGCTCAAAGGGAAGGTTTTGAAATTTGAGACTAATCTAATCTCCCTAAGAAGGGAATTCCAGAGCTAGGGAGCCACCACTGAGAAAGCCCTCTCTCTCGTTCCCACCAATCACACTGTGACGGTAGTGGGACTGAGAGAAGGGCCTCCCCAGAAAATCTTAATATCTGCAAGATATACTGTACAGTAAGAAGATAAGGCCAGATATATGAGTCAAATCACACCTGGCTAGTATATTAAGAGTACAAAGCTGGAAGGAGCGGCTTAAGGAGCTGGGCATGTTTAGCCTGAAGAAGAGAAGGCTGAGAGGAGAAATGATAGCCATGTATAAATATGTGAGAGGAAGCCACAGGGAGGAGGGAGCAAGCTTGTTTTCTGCTTCCTTGGAGACTAGGACACGGAACAATGGCTTCAAACTACAAGAGAGGAGATTCCATCTGAACACGAGGAAGAACTTCCTGACTGTGAGAGCCGTTCAGCAGTGGAACTCTCTGCCCCGGAGTGTGGTGGAGGCTCCTTCTTTGGAAGCTTTTAAACAGAGGCTGGATGGCCATCTGTCAGGGGTGATTTGAATGCAACATTCCTGCTTCTTGGCAGGGGGTTGGACTGGATGGCCCATGAGGTCTCTTCCAACTCTTTGATTCTATGATTCTATGATTCTAAGGAGAGACACAGAAAGGGGGATTGTTTTTGTAGTCATAATCCCACTGTCCCTGCTTCCTACAAGCCTTCATGGGAGTCAATGTGATGTTGTGGTTGGCGTGGTAGCCTAAGGCCAAGGTGGCCAGGGTCAAATCTTTGCTCAGCCACAGCACTCCTGATCTTCTTTGGGCTGCTTACCCTCTCTCAGCTTAACTCATCTCATAGGGTCATTGTGAGGACAAAGCAGAGAGAACCACATATATCAGTAGTAAACAAATACAAGACCACAGCACATACTTCCATTTCCCTAACCTCAGCAATGTGTTTGCAAAACATAGCATGAATTTCAAGTTTAGACTTAGATCCTATTTTCAAGATATTTGATTAAATACATGCAATCATTCCAAAATAAAATTTAAAAAACAAAAACAAAATTTAAAAAATCTTATGCTATTTTTGGTCCCAAGAATTTCAACTGCCTAGATTTTTTTCAACTGATGAATTTGGAGGGCTTGTTTTGGTACAGATCAGCCCAAATTTGACTCTACACTAGACTTTCTGTTGCCAGCACCCTCCAGAGCAGTGGTTCTCAACCTGTGATCCCCAGATGTTTTGACCTTCAATTCCCAGAAATCCTAACAGCTGGTAAACTGGGTGGGATTTCTGGGAGTTGTAGGCCAAAACACCTGGAGACCCACAGATTGAGAACCACTACTCCAGAGTTATTCTAGTTTGATTTTGGTCATCACAGCCCCAAATCAGTCACGGAGCAGATCACATACCTTCATGTTTTAGTGCAGATTTGGCATGGCCTATCGCTTCCCATGGTGATGGGATGTCCAGGAAGACGGCATCAGCAACATCGTTGACGCCAAACCCATTTTTGCAGACATCTTGGTTCTTCACTGTCACCAAATGATCGACCTTGTGTTCTCGAAACTCCTCAATGGCCTTCTCAGCTCTCTGTTGATGGAACTCCACTGTATACAGATGCCCTGTTGGAGCAATGGTCCGGATGATTGCATGCGATAGGGAACCACTTCCAGTACCTAGAAAGAAAAAAACAGCCACTGAAAGAATGGCTTCTCTGGGTGCAAATAAAGAAGGGCACATGGCCGCTGCATATGATCCCCACAGTCTACAGCAAGCGCCTGTAGAAGAAATATCACCAGATCTCTGAACACTGGCAAGAGATTGGGGACGCTTCCTATTTAACATTTGGGCGAGGAACTCTTGTCACTGGGTGAGGCAGATTCCAAACCCTGCAACCCTTTGCAGCCTGTATACTGCTATCAGATGTGGCCACTAGAAACGTAAAGGATGTTCACAGATTTTCTTGTCTAGCACCTTCCCTATCCTCTTTTCCCAAAAATATAAAGACATGGATGTTCCACTGTGCGTTTGATTAAACAATTCCCTTGATAATTGGCCCTAGTTAGGACCCAACAATTTAGACCACACACTTTACTACTGTTGTATCCAAAACTAGAATGATCCTTCTTATATTTCTCCTATCCTTAACATTGCTATATGACTCTATGCACTTTACACATAAGCCCTATCCTCTGAATTGTTATGCACCAGTCCATCTACCCATTTCGAGTCTTGAATTATGCTATTGTTGTTGGTTTTGATGCTTGTTTCATATTTTGTTATAATGTTGCTTAATGTTGTTTTAAATTGATGTTATGCATTCTAATGTGCTATGTTTTAACTCTGTTGGTTGGGCTTGGCCCCTTGTAAAGCATCCTGAGTCCCTTCGGGGAGATGGAGGCGTGGTATAAGAATAAAATTATTATTATTTGAAACACAACAAGATGAGTCCACAGCAAACAAGATCACTCTGCTGGCTGTTGTATTGGATCACACGTCAGACACTTCCCAAGTGTCTAGGACTATGTGATGTATCAGCGAATAATGCGTGCAGATCCCAGTAGGGTGGCCTTTTGCAGCTGACAGATGGTAATTTTGTCAGTGCCAATTGTGTTTAAGCGCAGGCCAAGGTCTTTAGCCACTGCACCCTGTGCGCCGATCACACTGGGTGCAGATCACATTAGCCTCTCTTGTCGAAGAGCCATCAGCCTCTAGAACCATCTTTCATCTGCTTCTGCTTTGTCCGCAAACAAGTTGGGGTGGGCTAGTAAGTATGTGTGTGTGTGTAGTGAATACTTGCATGTATTCACACACACACACACACACACACACACATATATGCTGTTTGTTTTGAGTGACATCATAACTAAAATAAATGCTGGACGAATTGCTACCAAATTTGGCCACAAAATTGATTTTGACATTTGGGAGTTATAGTTGCAGGGATTTATAGTTCACCTACAATCTGAACTCCACCAACGATGGAATTGAACCAAACTTGGCACACAGGACTCCATGACCAACGGAAAACACTAGAAGGGTTTGGTGGGCATTGACCTTGAGTTTTGGAGTTGTACTTCACCTACATCCAGACAGTACTGTGGACTCAAACAATGATGGATCTGGATCAAACTTGGCAGGAATACCCAATTTGCCCAAATGTGAACACTGGTGGAGTTTGGGGAAAATAGACCTTGACATTTGGGAGTTGTAGTTGCTGGGATTTCTAGTTTACCTACAATCAAAGAGCATTCTGAACCCCACCAATGACAGAATTAGGCCAAACTTCCCATACAGAACCCGCATGACCAACAGAAAATACTGTTTTCTGGTGGTCTTTAGCGACCCTTTTGACACCCCATCACAACCCCCCTCTCCCCTCTGGGGCCCAACCTCCTGGTTGAGAAATGCTGCCTTAAGGTCATCCAGCCCAACTCCCTTCACAAGGGGAATAAAACACAATCAAAGCCCTCCTGACAAAGAGACATCCAGCCATAGATATAGCTAGATAAATATGATTCACATACATACATGAATATGTATATGACAGATATAGTATCATAGATTTGAAAGGGACCCCTAAAGAAGAAAATACAGTGTTGATGTAGAGACTGTTTGGTTTGCCTCCTCTGGAACATACAACAGTCTCTACATCAACACTGACAAAAAAACAACAACAAGAATTACTGTTTACTCACAAGCATAAAGAAATTACATATATTAGAAACCCCAACACTTTCTCATTACTTTATTTTCCAGATTACCAGACTGTGGGGCCACAGCAACGTGTGGCAGGGGACTGCTAGTTGTTGTTGTTGTTATTATTATTTGAAACACAACAAGATGGGTCCACAGCAAACAAGATCACTCTTCTGGCTGTTGTACTGGATCACATGTTGGACACTTCTCAAGTGTCTAGGACTGTGTGATGTATCGGCAAATAATGTGTGCAGATCCCAGTAAGGTGGCCTTCTGGTAATTTTGTCAGCACCGATTGTGTTTAAGTACAGGCCAAGGTCTTTAGGCACTGCAGCCAGTGTGCCGATCACCACTGGGACCATCTTGACTGGCTTGTGCCAGTGTCTTTGCAATTGTTGCTGTTATTATTGTTGTCTTTGAGAAAAGGTATCTCAAAAACATGAAGCTCAGCCCTGAATACATGCAAGTAATCACTACATTCATTTAATTTGATCTGTGCAAATGAAAGACAATTTCATTTTTTGTGTTTGCAGAATGGCCCTAAATTTCCAACCATCATCATATTTGCTCCAGGCACAGTCAGCCCATTGTATGCTAATCAAGGTGGTCAGTTGAAACATTCACACCTAGCTCCAGCAGACAAGAGTCCTTTGTCCCACCCTGGTCATTCCATAGATATATAAAATCTTTTTCCTAGTTCCAACAGACCTCACTACCTCTGAGGATGCTTGCCATAGATGCAGGCGAAACGTCAGGAGAGAATGCCTCTAGACCATGGCCATAAAGCCCGAAAAAACCTACAACAACCCAGTGATTCCGGCCATGAAAGCCTTTGACAATACACCATCATATTTATCATGGAAAGAATCTGAGTTTTTTAAAAATATGAATGTGGAGACAATGAAGCACAGATTTCCCCATTTTGCATTCTACCTCCTTCCCAAAATGCACGTCTGTTTCACAAGAGGAACGACAAGGCTTCTGTAACTTCACCCCACACAACTCGCTGAGTGCAGTATTAGCCATCGATCGTGTTGCATGATAACAGCAGCAACCGCTCATGAGACCAGCTCAATCTGCAGAAGAATCTCATTAGAAGGCTCGGTTGCGTGACTAGGGACTTTTAGCATCCCAGGGAGTGTACCGATTTTTCTTACTTCCCAGAGGATTAACTTGCTCTCACTCTGGGTCTGTTGCTATTCCACGCCAGAATCAAACCAAAGGGGCATCAACGCGCAGGGTCAGGGAGAGGCAAAGGCAACAGCTTTGCACACATATCCATTTCCCCCTCGTCAATATTCTGCTTCATTTTTAATCATCTGCCTTTGAAAATCTGTTCCTAAACCACTAGGGAAGAGGCTGTTCTTCTCTTTCCTTTCTAGGAACCCCCATTAAAATTGGTTTTGGCCCACTGCCTGGTCTTTGGGATTAATCACAAACTCTGCGTATTTGCCAACCCTGGAATCTTGATGGTGCTTTCAAATTTATAATTTCTTTTAATGGCAGGCACTTGTGGTTCTTACCAACAGGACAAACCCTTATGAGAGCAGGAGGAAACCTACTATATTGCCATCAAGAAGGTGCATTGAAAATATATATTAGAGCAGTGGTTCTCAACCTTGCTAATGCCGTGACCCCTTAATGCGGTTCCATATGTTGTGGTGACCCCCAACCATATTGTTTTCATTGCTACTTGATACCTGTTATTTTACTACTGTTATAAATCGTAATATAAATATCTGATATGTAGGATGTATTTTCATTCACTGGACTAAACTGAGCACAAATACCCAATATGCCCAAATGTGAATGCTAGTGGGGTTGTGGGGAGGATTGATTTTGTAATTTGAGAGTTGTAGTTGCTGGTATTTATAGTTCACTTATAATCAAAGAGCATTCTGAACTCCACCGATGATGGATTTAAACCGAACTTTGCACACAGAACTCCCATGACCAACAGAAAACACTGGAAGGGTTTTGTGAGCATTGACCTTGAGTTTGGGAGTTGTAGTTCACCTATACCCAGAGGAGTGCTATGGATTCATGCAATGATGGATCTGGACCAAACTTGGCACGCATACTCAATATGCCCAAATGTGAACACTGGTGGAGTCTCGGGAAAATAGATCTTGACATTTGGGAGTTGTGGTTGTTGGGATTTATAGTTCACCTACAATAAAAAAGCATTCTGAACTTGACCAACAATAGAATTGGGTCAAACTTCTCACACAGAATCCCAATGACCAACAGAAAATACTATGTTTTCTGATGGTCTTTGGCGACCCCTTTGACACCCCCTCACGACCCCCTCAGGGGTCCCGACCCCCAGGTTGAGAAACACTGTATTAGAGCATAGCTAAGAACATAAGAAAGGATCCTGCCAGTTCCACAAGTGGTGACAAGAGCTCTTTGGCTTCTGGAGAGAGAAATGAGCTCTCGCTGCCAACGCTATTTCTTCCATTGTTGTGCTACAGAATGTTTATGAATGTCTCAGAATGCCAGGAACTGCTGACATGATAGATGTTAATAGGGCAAAGAAAATGGAAGAATAAGAAATGTTTGTTAGAAACACAAGCAAGTGTCAGCAGAGTATGTCAAATGCAATTTTGAGTGACAGCAATCAAAAGACCTCCAAGTCTCTGTAATAAACAGCCTTGCTCAAGTCCTGCAAGCTCAGAGTTGTGGCTTTCTTGTCTATCCATTTGTAATTCAATCTTCCTATATTTACTGATTTCTATCTTGTTGTTACGTGCCTTCAAGTAATTTCTGA
Organism: Anolis sagrei ordinatus; assembly: GCF_025583915.1. NCBI lineage: Eukaryota > Metazoa > Chordata > Lepidosauria > Squamata > Anolidae > Anolis > Anolis sagrei. The sequence continues at coordinate 18,179,604 of NW_026844366.1, read as the reverse complement.
TCTATGGTGACACCAAGGAGGCCGTGTCACAATATTTTCTTTTCAAGATTTGTTCAGAAGCGGCTTGCCATTCATTGCCTTCCTCCAAAATGGAGAAAGCTTGACATGTCCAAGGTGACCCACTAGGTTTCCATGGCCGACTGGATATCCAAATCTCATTCTCCAGAGTCCTAACACAATGTTCAAACCACTTCACCAAACTAAATCCACCTTACCAAGCATTATTGTCTTTTCTATTGTCTTGTCTTTTCATAATATGTCCAAAGTATGATCGTCTCAGTTGAGTGATCATGGCAGAGCCATGGTGGTGCAATGGGTTAAACCCTTGTGCCAGCTGGACTACTGACCTGAAGGCTGCCTGTTCAAATCCGTGAGACAGGATGAGCTCCCATCTGTCAGCTCTAGCTTATGGAGACATGAGAGAAGCCTCCCAGTAGGATGGTAACACAACCAGGTGTCCCCTGGGCAACGTTTCTGTAGATGGCCAAGTCTCTCACACCAGAAGTGACTTGCAGTATGTTTTCAAATTGCTTCTGACATGATAAAAAAGTGATCATGGCTTCTAAGGAGAGGCCAGGCTTGACTTGGCCTACCTATTTATTACTTTTGGTAGTCAATAGTGTATTCATAGTCAGTGACAGACTCTGTTGATCAAGGAGAAATCTTTGATGAAACTCAAGAAAGATTGGGAGTTGTTTATCACTTTTTCACAACAACGATGAGGGCAAATATAAACTGCAGGATTAATGAGTTACAAAAATGTTATTAAAAGCAGAAGTGTGGCTATACAGTACCCTCTCTAAAGCAAGTAGGATAATAAAGGGTAAAAATCAACAGACAATGAGTGTGAAGTTTGAAGACTTGTCTCTGTAGTTGTGTGCTTGTGGGTTAGTATTCGACACTGAGAACTGGGATGCCCTGGCCTGAGAGCGCTCCCGTTGGAGGTCAGCTGTGACCAGCAGTGCTGCAGAATTTGAAGAGGCACGAATGGAGGGTGAAAGAGAGAAACATGCCAAGAAGGAGCATCAAGCCAACCCCGACCAGGACTGCCTTCCACCTGGAAACCAATGCCCTGACTGTGGGAGACCATGCAGATCCATAGTCACCTACGGACCCACCCTGGAGAATTATTCTACTTGGATGAAGGACCACCTAAGTAAGTAAAATAGGGTTAGTATGTGCATGTTAATGTGGATAAGTTAAGGGTCTTGTCTAGTTTTTTCAGAGCTACCTTTCCAAGTCCTATTATTCTTCTGATTCTCTAAAACATTGAAATAGTGGAGGATTTTCTATACTATCTCATGCCTGCAAAAATGCAGAATACATGTTGTAGTGTTTTGACTTAGGCCACTAATGCTGGGAGCAAGCATAGATCTTTTTCAGATAGCCTTTCCTCCATCTTCAGCTATTGTTCTTGCCAATGTTTTGTTCTCATAACAACAGGAACATTTGAAGTGCATGTCCTTATACAAATTAGTATTCCCTGAACAGCACCCAAGATAAAGTATCTTAACACACGTTCATTTCTTGCCTTCTCTGTCTCCTTCTTGTCTCTGTCAGACAAACACTCCATTAGCTAACTTAATATTGTCTTGTGCTTGCACTCAAAATAAGCTTTTGCATCCAGTTATGACTTGCTCTAGGCTCCAATTTTATTTGTGTACACATGGGAAGCTGCATGAGGATTGAAAAACCAGAATGGCACCTGCTCCATCTGGGTCTGAACCAGGAAATTAATTCAAAGTTCTTTGGATTTTATTCAGGATGCAGACCCATCCAAAAAAAAAACCTTTACATCTTGGCACCTCTCAAACAGGTCTGATTGAGCATGCCTAATCCAGAATTCCAAAATCTCAAAAACTCCAAAGTCCAAATTTGGGACATGGGTGGTTGAGATAGCAGCACTTTTGCTTTCTGATGGTATGGTTTCAGTCCAGCTTACCTGTCCAAACGTATTTCCTTTTATGTATCAACTCAAGTTTTAAGATCAGCCGGGGAGGTCCTGCTCTCAGTCCCACCGCCGTCACAAGTACAATTGATGAGAGACAGGGGCTTCTTGGTGGTGGCCCCTTGACTGTGGAACTCTCTCCCCAGGAAGATTAGATTGCCCCCCCCTCCTGATGTTCAGAAAACAACTCAAAACCTGGCTATGCAAACAGGTGTTTGGAGAGTGATAGCACTACTGAAGTAGCTAAATAACAATCACGGGATTGGTGCAATGTCTAATATGTTTCATGTGTTTTATGTTGATGTTGATGTATTTGCTTAGTTTTAATGGTTTTAAGTTATATGTTATGTTTTAGATATGTTATGTATTGCGCTATATATATGCGCCTTTTTGGCATTTATTATATTGTAAACCGCTTTGAGTCCCCCCAGGGTTGAGAAAAGCAGTACAGAAATGTAACAAATAAAGAAATGTGCACAAACTTCGTTTTGTCCACAAAATTATTTTAAAATATCATTGTGTATAAGAAACATAAACAAATTTAGACTCGAGTCCCATCTCCAAGATATCTCATTATGTATGTACAGTAAGACCCAAAGAGGGTTTCCTATTATCCGTGATTTCGTATATCCGTGCAAAGTCCAGGAAGGCATTTGAAAAATCCAAAACTTCCAAAATCCAGCACACTTCTATCCCCAAGCATTTCTGGTAAGGGAGACTCAAATTTTACATCAGAACTTTCCAAACATTTCATATTGATGACACACTTTTTAGATAAGCATCATTTTGCAACATAGTAATTCAGGTTTACTAACAAACCAGAGGTTCAATCAAGCTCTTACAGACACATATATAAATTGATACAGACACATACATAAATTGTAATAATGAAATGTATGAGGATACAACATATCCCATGAAAATTTTTCATTTCTATTTTTGTATAACGTTACTGATTTTGATGTTCAGAATGTAACTTTGTTTCATTACTCATCATTCTGTCATTATGGAGTATGGATTGATTTGCAGGACAATAGAGTAAGAACCAAAACAATTCTTTCTAAACTCTTTTAGAAATGCCATTAAACCCCTTTTAAGAATGACTTTTGAATGAAGAAACGATACTTGTTTCACCAATAAAGTTGTTCCTAATATGTTATTTTGACATATAACTTCCATATATGCACATTATAAGCCTCCCAGCTCATTACAGATAACTACATCAAGCAATTACAGTACCTGTAACTCATTGGCTGTTTGAAGCTGGAGGACAGCTAAGTTGCAGCAGCATACTGGTGAGGAGATCCAAGGAAAGAGGATGAAGATACCCACTGCAGCAGGGGTGGAAAAATACATATCCATTTGGCCTGTAATGGGTCTAAAGAAATCCCTTCCCTCTAGGTTCCTTCCTATCTCAATTGCAAGAGTTAACACAAGGGGAGGAATGTCCATATTGTCATTTGAGATACACCCAGAGACTTTCCATCTCACTTGTTATGATGCTGGGGAGAATGTTTATCTGCTCTCTCTGCAGAGAGGAACTGGAAATGTGTACCCAAAGGAGGTCGAAATATGGGCAGAGAAGGGCGGAGACTCATTTCCAGGCAGCATTTGTCCTGTGAAATTGGCCCCAGGTCCACC
>NW_026844366.1:18148401-18172200 GCF_025583915.1 Anolis sagrei ordinatus | reverse complement strand
ATCCATTCTTAATAATAATAATAATAATAATAATAATAATAAATATAATTAATATAATAGTTTTAACCTGGAGAAGGAAAGGGGGGGGGGAAGGAGAGAGAGAGGAGGGTGGGTGAGATCTCTACTCTGGTTTGACAATGCTTCTTCTCAATAATAATAATAATAATAATAACAAACCACTTTCTGCCTTCGTGAATGTAAGGGACAGTGAAAGCACTACTGAAAGATGGCCATCCATTCTTAATAATAATAATAATAATAATAATAATAATAATAATAATAAATATAATAAATATAATAGTTTTAACCTGGAGAAGGAAAGAGGTTAGGCAGGCAACAGGCAGGTCTCTGAGTGCTGCACTGCTGTGTCTCTTTGCCCAATGCACGCAGGCCAGAGTGAGGAACGAGGTGAGGTGACGACAGGAGGAGAGGAGAATTTGATCCACTTAAGCAGAGGCCAGGGACCCGGAAGTGGGGTAAATGCCGACCGCTTGCAACCAGGGAGAGGGGAGGGAAACAACTATAAAACTTGCACCAGACACATACGGAAATAATAACGAAACAATAACAAAACAATTACGAAATAGCTTTAAAAATTCGTTTCGTTTTTTAGTTGCTCCTGGATGGTTTGTTATCGCTTCGTTTACCCAAAAAATAACGAATTATTAACGAATTACGAAATTAACGAACGAAACCGCCCAGCCCTAGTGATACCACCATCCACAGTATGAAACTATTTTGTAAAAAGGCAAATCCGTGTTTGCAATTTTATGTAAGGAACATAATTTTACTTGACTTTTTAGCATCCCCAGATTTTGGTGAATTTGGAACCAGATCATAGTGGGTATCAATGTGCAGCCCGAAAAACCTACAGCAACCCACCAATGTCTTTTCATTCTCCTCTTGGGTTGGAGAAAGAAAACGAACAACCTCCAACAACTTATGCTAACAATCCAAGCTGCATCACATCAATTAATTATGAATTAATTCCAACCCAGAGATGGGGGAAGTTACTCTTTTGAACTTCAGCTGTCAGAATCTCCTAGGTTCTACTTTAAGTTGTAGTTCAAAAAGTAACTTTTGCCAGCTTTGTATTCTACCACTGCTGCCTGAACCTGAATGGGCACCCTTAAAAAAACCTTACCGTATGAGATTTAGAGCTAAACAGATTCTTCCATATAAATCGTAATTGGGAGAGCTGTAAATAGAATTCCATTTTACCCATCAGTCTTACCAATATAAAGTAGGCACACATAAAAGAGAACTGAAATGGGGCATAAAACACTCCTTCCCCTTGACTTCTGCAAATAATACTTCTCCATTTACATCCAGATCACATCAACACACCAAGATATCCACTGTCTCAAAATAATCATCATCGGGACATGATGGGGATCTTGCCATTGCAGTGAAAGCTTGGCTGAAACTCCAAGGCCTCCTTTTACCCAGTCTATGGCATGTCAGGTGTTCTTCCTCAAACAGTAAGGAAAGCCAGCAATTCCTGCCCAAGTTGCCCTGATTAAACTCTTTTTCAAAATAGTACGTCCGCCCTTTAGTTCTCCCAGAACACATCAATCATGCATGTGCTCGGTGTACGAATGAGTGCAGAATCTAGGTTGCTTTCTGCTGTTGCTGTAAAGTGCTGGTCTCAGCGGTCCCAGTGGCTGCTCCAGGAGTCAGCTATGCATACAAATGTCATCTGCAGACCACACAACCCAGATCCTCTTATACCCACAGTTGCTGTTCCCAATCCATACCACTACAGCAAGACAGATTACATATTTAATAAAGCTGTAATGTTCTGCACATGCAAATTAAATCACTCTTTTCTGAAATTCATGACTCATCCTTCCCCAGGGGTTGAGGGGATTACACCTGCACAAACCAACCTGTCTCGTGCCTTCAGAGATCAAAGTCTACCATTCAAGTTTGGATAGTTGCTCCCAGGCTTTCCTTCTGGATTATAGTTCCCAAAATCCCACAATCAGAAAAGTTGGTGGTCATGATAACTGGCGGATTCAGGGATTTATACCCTAAACCCTAACTTTTCCAATCTCATAGCTGTCTAGCTGTCTAGCTTTCTCTCTTTCTCTCTCTCTCTCTCTCTCTCTTTTCATTTTCGCCACCCTCTTTCTCACACACATCCTCACACAGGACCTTTGGAAAGGCTATACAAGAATGGTTCCCAACCTTTTTTTGACCAGAGACCACTCAACCAGGCACCACTTTGACCAGGGACCACTTGACCAGGAACTACTTGACCAGGGACCACTTTGACCAGGGATCACTCTCCAACATTAGTATCAAAGGGGTTATGAATCGGTTTTTGGTCAACTTTAGATTCAGTTTGGGGTGCTAATTCAGTAAATTGCATTGGATAGACCATGTTCCGTCTTCCAGGAGCCTTTTAGCTGTATGGGATAGCATTCCTTTGCATTTCTCCAGGGTTGCTACAGACCAGCAGCACCCTGGAAGTTAAACAGTATCAGAGTCTGGAAAGCCAGCCTGCAGGCCCTCTGCAGTTATTGGTTTAGAAAGTATCTCTTTGGGTCTTAGAAACCGTCCTTTTTCCTGGGGTTGAGATCTCCATTTTGGAATCTCCCTGCCTCCTTCAGTAGAGAAAAAAGCCTCAGATGTGCTGTTGGTCATACAGATAGCTCTGAAAAAACCATTGTGAGTACAAATTGAGTAATTAAGATAGGGAAGCTAATTGAGCAATTGAGAAATTAAGCAATTGAGTAATTGAGTTATAGATAGAAATTGAGTTATAGAGATTGAGTTATTAAGAAAGGCAATTGAAAAATAGAGAGAAATAGTTATTGAGTACTATTGAGCATAACTTCATCTCCAAAGCTAACCATGAGCTTAGATAGGGGAAGACATATTCTTTCTAACCATAGCAGCTCTGGGTTAGGGTGAAAGATCCCAGGATTTTTTCTACCAATTGGAGAAAGGTTACCTCAGTAATTGAAGGAAAAGGAAAGAAAGAACATATCTATGGTTTCCCAAATTGACTGTTTGTGTTGTAACTTTTTCAAGCTATGCCAAGACTTTGGAAATAAATATTTTGTTGATATTCATATCTTGACTGGCATCAGTTGCTGAAAGTATTGAGTTATTGCTTCAAAGAAAGACCCCCAGCAGTTCACCCAGATAAAGAGAGAAGCACATCTTAGTTTTAATTTTACAGTGTCTGGGTGTGACGGCACAGACCATATCACCTCTAGTTTCTGATATAGAATATATGCCATTGTCAGCAACAGGAAAGGAGTAGCAAGCAGGGCAAAAAGGATCAGAAATAAATAAAATGAAATAAATAAAGAGGAAGGAGGCTGCGGACCAGATTTTTGTCCTCACGGCCCACTGGTGGTCCGCAGCCCACGGGTTAAGAACCACTGCCATACAAGTTAAGTCTCCCTATCAGGATATCTGAAATCTCTTAAAACTCAAAGTTGATATTTTGATATATTTTATCAACACATCTACCCAGAATATATTCCCAAGTTCGAGGGACCTCTTTCAAACAAAGGACATAATTCAATTTTTGAGATGTTCTCCATGGCCATGTTCGAAAAGGTGGAGAGAAAAGCAAAAACATGATTCCAAAAGTACCAGCAAGTAGATGTATTTCAACCTTTTTAAATGTGGGGAGATGTACAAAACCTGGAAACCACCTAAGGAAAGAGGCATGGCCTCCTGGGAACTCCAGATTTGAACCCTTTCCCTTTTAGGAGGTCCAGGTTCAGCCCCAGGGCTTCATGAGGAAGAGCTTTTACTTAATGCAAAATCTAGAATAGACGCTCTCTCATGTGGTCAAGGCCCAAAGTCTTATACAAGATCTTTCTCAAGCTCTCAAGACGCATGCTAGGACAGGACTCCACATCTCATGTAACATCTTATGCTTGTTGTTGCCCAATAGTTCATGGAACAATGCCATGACCAAGAACTCTTATCCTAATCTAAATATGGATTTCTCTTTGTGCAAGGTAACCAGAGGCAAAAAAGAGACAGATCACATACATCTTCAGTTCTGGTATAGAGTTTCAACTGTTGTCTTCCAAGTGTCCAGGACTCCATCTTCCACATGCTTCAATCTATAGTGGTTCTCAACCTATGGGTCCCCAGATGTTTTGGCCTTCAACTCCCAGAAATCCTAACAGCTGGTAAACTGGCTGGGATTTCTGGGAGTTGTAGGCCAAAACATCTGGGGACCCACAGGTTGAGAACCACTGATCTATAGGAAGGAATTTTGGAAGTCAAAGTCCAAAACATTTGAGAGACTCGTCAATGGGAAGAAGAAATCTCACTGACATTCATTTGTCAAACTGAAATTTTCTCCTCTATGCAACTACAAAAAGTTCAGGGACCACTTGCTTTTGGCCACCCTGAAACCACAATTTATGTGACCATCTCAAAATGTGTGAAGGGTTTCCTTTAAAGAATGTTAACAACTTGCCAAGGCAAAACAGCAATCCCATGCCTTCCAGCTGTAGCTTGGCATTCATCATGCATGCAAAACAATTAGGAACACTGTACTACATCCAACTGAAAAATGTGCAAATGAGACACTTCTCACAAGTTGTGTGAGCACTTCCAATAATATTGTTTGCACCGAGCAAACTGCCTGCATCTGCCTTACAATATGTGTGCTGCCAAGCAACTTACAACATAAAAGCACCTGTAAGTAAAACAAGTCTGAGCAGTACAATCCTAAAATACAAGTTCTAGAAGACGTAATGACATAAGCTCATCATGTTGACTATTAGTTTCACCATTCAGCCAGATTCAACACCCTGGCACAAACACAATGGGACTCGCTTACAAAACTACCTTGCTCTAATTGGCATATATGTAAAAATACTTTTGTCACTAATATAATACAAGAATGAGCAGAAAGAACAGTTACTACTAGTAGATCTCTGCATGGTGTACAATATAGATTGCCAAGGTTTCCAATTCCCAACCATTTTACAAGAGGAATCACAAAATGTTCCTCTTGCCTCATCTCCAAATTATATGGTTGAAATAAAGATGCTGTGGAGAAAAAAGAAGTGGATTTGGGTAAATGAAGTCTGAGATGACTTTTGGGAAACCCAAACACTACTAATAAAAATAGTATTTAAAATATTTGACTTGTATTAAAGCTTTTGGACTATGTTCTTTATTATTTAGATTTGGTTATTTTGTGAAAGCAGTCATCACCTTAAAAAGAAATCAGAGTGGAATATAATATCTCTCCCCAACAATTTTAGCCTAATTTTAGAGATTTTAAATGATATTTTGAGGGTTTAATATGTTAATAATTATGTGGATTATTTTATGTTTTGTTTATTTATGTCAGTTTATAATTTACCAAGTTGTTCTTGATTTGTTTATTGTTTTGTTTAGTAGTTTTCAAGGTGTGTCTTCTTACTACCTGGGGGAATCTTTTGTTGAGAGGTGATTAGCTGACCCTGATTGTTCCTTGCCTGGTGTTCCCGTTTTTAAAAGTTGTTCTTTCTTTACTGTTATGATTTTAGAGGGTTTTTTAAAATATTGGTAGCCAGATTTTGTTCATTTTCATGGTTTCTACCGTTCTGTTGAAATTGTCCACATGCTTGTGGATTTCAATGGATTCTCTGTGTAGTCTGACATGATACACAGAAAAGCCATTGAAATCCACAAGCACATAGACAATTTCAACAGAAAGGAGAAACCATGAAAATGAACAAAATCTGGTTACCAGTATTTTAAAATCTAAAATCAGGACAGTAAATAAAGAGCAACACTCAAAAAGAGGGGAATTCCAGACAAGAAACAATCGGGGCCAGCTAATCACCTCCCAACAACGGATTCCCCTGGGCAGTAAGAAGTCCCACCTTGAAACTGCTAGGCCATTAAATGCTAATCAAGGTGGCCAACTGAAACATTCACACCCAGCTTCAACAGACAAGAGTTCTTTTTCCCACCCTGGACATTCCACAGATATATAAACCCCACTTGCCTAGTTTCCAACAGACCTCACAACCTCTGAGGATGCCTACCATAGATGCAGGCAAAATGTCAGGAGAGAATGCTTCTGGAACATGGTCAGACAGCCCAGAAAACTTACAGCAAACCAGTGATTCTGGCCATTAAAGTCTTCGACAATACAAGAAAAGGTCTATTTACAAACATCTGAGACTGAAACCACCATTTTGAATTTCCAAACCAATCTCTTCCATAATTTCTTGTGACTAATGAGATTGCAGCATGACAATTATTTTGTAGTATTCTCTATTCCTGAGTTCAGAGCATCAAAGTGTATTCAGTGGCTGAATTGTATACCAGGAATACAAATTTCCCACACAGAGGGGGAGAAACATCCTGCTGAATAAGGAAACAGGATAACAGATGGCATTTCAGCCGTCCAAGAAAGAGAGGGCCACGCCAGAAGGCTGCCAAAACTTACGCAATCATAACAATCTTGCTTTTATTCAACAGCCAAAGGCATTAGCTTCTATCACTGAGCCAGTAAACAAGTGGCTGGGATGGGGCAGCAACACTTGGAACAGCAAGAATGTGGAAAAGTGTGTCCGTCTCCCCAGTGATGAACATCCCTCCCAATGCTGGCCTGCCAGGACTAAATCCAATTCTTAGACCCAATCAGAGCCAACTCGTTGGATCCAATGAAACTAGACAAGTCAACATTTCTATAAGCTTCATTGATACAATGGGTCTAATTTAGACGGAACTAAAAACAGCATCTGGGCTCATGCCTAGAATTAATTTTTGTTAGATGTCTGGCAGGAGAAAGGTGGGAGAGAAACCGAATAATTAATTAATAAGACCAGATATCCATTTTTTCAATAAATCTTTTTTTCACATTATTCCTGGGACTAGGTTAACCTTTTTAAAAAATATATTTTAATTCATTATTATTATATTATTATAACGTTCAGCAAAGGACAAGAGGGATCCTCTCACCTCTGCAGGAGTCTACCGTGTACCATGCAGCTGTGGACAAGTCTACATAGGGACCACCAAACACAGCATTGCCCAAACACGAATCAAGGAACATGAAAGGCACTGCAGACTACTTCAGGCAGAGAAGTCAGCCATAGCAGAGCACCTGATGAACCAACCTGGACACAGCATTTTATTTGAGAACACAGAAATGCTGGACCACTCTAACAACCACCATGTCAGACTACACAGAGAAGCCATTGAAATCCACAAGCATGTGGACAATTTCAACAGAGAGGAGGAAACCATGAAAATGAACAAAATCTGGCTACCAGTATTTAAAAAAAAACCTCTAAAATTACAACAGCAAAACAGCAGAGAGGAAACAACCAGGCACATCTTAACACCTCTCAAGAAAAGATTCCCCCAGGCTCAGCCAGGCCTTCAAATGCTAATGAAGGTGGTCAGTTGAAACATTCACACCTAGCTCCAGCAGAGAAGAGCTCTTTGCCCCACCCCAGCCATTCCACAGATATATTAAACCCATTGTCCTAATTCCAACAGACCTCACTACCTCTGAGGATGCTTGCCATAGATGCAGGCGAAACGTCAGGAGAAATGCCTCTAGAACATGGCTCTATAGCCCGAAAAAACCCACAAGAACCTAGTGATTCCAGCCATGAAAGCCTTCGACAATACATTTATTATTATTATTTGTTTTTTATATATATATATATATATATATATATATATATATATATATATATAAATAAATAAAAAGGGACTAGGTTAACCTTAAAGTTAACTGTTAGTCTAAACCTGAAGTTCATTTATGTTTCATTGGCTCATCTATACTGCCATATAATGCAGTTCGAAACCATATTATATGGCAGTGCAGATGGGGCCAAAGACACCTTATACAAAGAGCCAGAAGGCCATATTATGCACAATATCTTAATAATTTTGTGCACGAAACAAGGTTTGTGTATAGTGACATATCAGAAATCACATCTGTCATTCTCCCAGCTACTCATGTGGACAATTTCAAACTTTGGAATACTTGGATTTAGGAATGCTGGATTTTATTTTATTTTATTAGTGTTAGGAGTAACTTGAAAAACTGCAAGTCGCTTCTGGTGTGTGAGTATTGGCCGTCTGCAAGGATGTTGCCCAGGGGACGCCTGGATGTTCTGATGTTTTACCACCTTTGTGGGAGGCTTCTCTCATGTCCACGCATGGGGAGCTGGAGCTGACAGAGGGAGCTCATCCGCGCACTCCTTGGATTCGAACCTGCAACTTCATTACTGCCAGAACAAGTGTTTAATCTACTGCACCACCGGGGGCTCTGGAACTGTGGATACAGGATACTCAACCTGCTTCATAACAGCCTTGTAACAACAACAACAAAAACCATTCATTACCTGATTCACACACAACAGATCCTGGCTTCAGCTCCAGCATCATGGTGATGAGAGAGATGTCCGTCGAATACAGGATCTGCGTCCGATGGGGGAGATTGAGAGTCCACAGCTCAGGGGTTGGGTGAAGAATATAGACCCATCCTCCTTTGCTGCAGGTCACCTTGGAGCCATACGGTTTGCCTATGAGGTCCGTGGAGTGCCTTATCACACCATACTTGGTCTGCGTTTTGCCACCGTTCTGAACCTTCACCGGAAACATGGACTCATGGCCCAAGAAGACAACGGCTGTGTCCCCTTCCTTGATTGTGTCTCCATATTCAATAAAGCTCATTGCAATAATCTTGCAGTTGATAAATTAGTTGTGGCTAAGGACAAAGGAGACATGCTTTAGAAAAAAACATTCATCTTTCTAGGACGTTCTTTCTGCTGAAAACATTTACTCGCATTACTTCTGCTCATCTTTAATCTCACAGCTAATCATGCATCCCTGTGGTTCTCAACCTTTGGTCCACCAAGTGTTTTGGACTTCAAGTACCAGAAATTCCAGCCAGCTTACCAACCGTTAGGAATTGTGGGAGCTGGAGTCCAAAATACTTGGAGGGCCAGAGTTTGGGAACCACTGCATCTTATTGGACTACAACATTCATTGGTCTTATCTTAGTCAATAAGGACATCTCATGGGGCCTGCAGTCCAACAACATCTAGAGCAGTGGTTCTCAACTTTCCTAATGTGCGACCCCTTAATACAGTTCCTCATGTTGCAGTGACCCCCAACCATAACATTATTTTCATTGCTACTTCATAACTGTAAGTTTATTACTGTTATGAATCGTAATGCAAATATCCAATATTTTCATTCGCTGGACCAAATTTGGCACAAATACCCAATATGGCCAAATTTGAATACTGGTGTGTTTGGTTTTGTCATTTGGGAGCTGTCATTAACAGTTAACCTACGATCAAAGAGCATTCTGAACTCCACCAAAAATGGAATTGAACCAAACATTGCCATGTTTGGTTCAATTCCCATGACCAACAGAAAACTCCCATGACCAACAGAAAATACTGGAAGGGTTTGGTGGGCATTGACCTTGAGTTTTGGAGTTGTAGTTTTCCTACATCCAGAGAGCACTGTGGACTCAAACAAGATGGATCTGGACCAAACATGGCACAAATACTCAATATGCCCAAATGTGAACACCGGTGGAGTTTGTGAAAAATAGACTTGACATTTAGAAGTTGTAGTTGTTGGGATTTATAGTTCACCCACAATCAAAGAACGTTCTGAACTTCACCAAAGATAGAATTGGGCCAAACTTCCCACACAGAACTGTCATGACTAACTGAAAATGCTGTGTTTTTTCATGGTCCTTGGTGACCCCTCTGACACCCCCTCGCGACCCACCCAAGGGTTCCAACTCCCAGATTGAGAAACACTGATCTAGAGGGATACATCTTCTTCATTCATGTCTTGGGGATAAACTTAGGGAATGTGGTTGGGTTCCTTCAAGTAGTTCCAGCTTATAACAACCCTAAGGCAAACCTATCATGGAGTTTTCTTGACACAATTTGATCAAGAAGAGATTTGCTGCTGTCTTCCTCTGAGGCTGAGAGAGTGTGGCTTTCCCAAAAGTACTCCAGTGGGTTTCCAGAGTTTGAATCTCAGCCTCCAGAGTTGTAGCCCAATGTTCAAGCCAACGCTATGGAATTTAGGAACTATGGAATCTACAAGGTCTTTAGCCTTCTTTGCCCAGGAATGCTGGTGCCTCACCAAACTACAGCTCCCAGGATTCCATAGCAAAACGCCGTGACAATTTAAGTGGTATCAAACCGGATTAATTCTGCAGTGTAGATACATCTCTAGAAATGCCTGGAGAGGACACATTTTGTCACACATGGATATATGATAGCATAGTTACTAGTTTTGGGGTTATAGTGGTCACAGCATATGCTATTTTTAATTCCATGATGGAAGAAAGACAAAATAATGAAGCGCCTAAATAACAGCTGCTTTTGCTCAGGTTCACCTTTACTGCAAACTGCCAAAAATAATGAAAGTCTTCTTCTCTGTGACCCAGTTCTGGTTCTCAGCACTCACCACTTAAATTTGGTATTAGAAGGAGCAAGATATGGGCTTACATATCAAAAGAGGCTTTTGACTTCAAACATTATCAGAAACAACTTACAGGGAGTCTATTTTCTATGTATTTTTAGAGTCACACTATAAAGCAGTCAAAGCAATAGTTACTAATGAAAAGTCGATGAGAGCTCAGTTCTCCACCTGCATTTTGTCATTGGTAAGACACAGCAGGACAGCAGTTGCACTACAAATATATCATCTGGGGAAGGTCAAAGCTATTTCCAGATGCAGATCTAATAAAACCTAACAGGCAGTTCCCAAGTTACAAACATCTGTCTTACACACAACTCATTGTTAAGAATGGGGATGAGACAACAGGAAGTGGGAGAAATCTATCCCTCGGAAGGGAATTCCACTCCTGGAAGGGTTATCATGGGAAAAAGGTGTCTCTACTGAAACTTTAGCACCAACTCTTGTTTTCACAACAAGCCAAAATTTTCAAAATCCAATTATCACAGAGACAGGAAATGAGGTGAAATCTTCCGAACAGGGGCACAGACAGCAGAACAAACACTATAGGGGTGCTAACCTTTCCTTATGCTATCAAAAACTGTGTTTGTGTGTGTGTTTGTGTGTGTGTGTGTGTGTGTGTGTGTGTGTGTGTGTATGCATGCACATATATAGTTTATTTATTTATTCATTTAAACATTTATATTCCGCCCTTCTCACCTTGAAGGGGACTCAGGGCGGCGCACAGCATATATAAAGCAAACATTCAATACCGGGTCATAAATTCATTATATGCATAGATAAACATTAAAAACATTTGTCTCAATATTAAAATACACTGTTTAAAACCGTCTTGATCATCTGTGTCCAATTTAATTGGCCTGGTAGTTTCCTGTCGCTGCTTTATTGCACTGTCCCGAAAGCTTGGTCCCACAGCCAAGTTTTTACCATCTTCTGAAGGACAGGAGGGAGGGGGCCGATCTGATCTCACCAGGAAGTGAGTTCCAAGGGGGCAATCACCGAGAAGGCCCTCTCTCACGCCTGTGACAATGGTGGGACGGAGAGCAGGGCCTCCCTAGGAGGATCTTAATCTCCGCAATGGTTCATAGGGGGAGATGCATTCGGACAGGTAAATTGGGCTGGGGTGGTTTAGGGCTGAATAGGCCAAAGCCAGCACTTTGAATTGTGCCTGGTAGCAAACTGGTGGGACGGAGAGCAGGGCCTCCCTAGGAGGATCTTAATCTCCGCAATGGTTCATAGGGGGAGATGCATTCGGACAGGTAAATTGGGCTGGGGTGGTTTAGGGCTGAATAGGCCAAAGCCAGCACTTTGAATTGTGCCTGGTAGCAAACTGGCAGCCAGTGGAGCTAGTGTAACATGAGAGTTATATGCTCCTTGTATGCCGCCCCAGTTATTTACCTGCCTCTCGTTGAACTATTTGAAGCTTCAAAGGCAACCCCATGTAGAGTGCATTACAGTAGTCTATCCTGGATGCAACGAGAGCATGGACCACCGTGGCTGGAGTTGCACTTTAAAATGTACCTAACTTACAAACAGATTCAACTTAAGAACAAAACTACTGAACCTATCTTGTTCATAACTTGGAGACTGCCTGTAGTTTGGAGGAATTGAGAAACCTCAGAACATAAGAAGAGATGTGATGGGTTTATGGCCCTATAAAATTGAATCGTTATGGCCCAATATATATGAATCGTTATGTAAATATATTATATGCATTCATTCACTGCACCAAATTTGGCACAAATACCAAATATGCCCAAATCTGAATACTGGTGGAGTTGGGAGTTGTAGTTGATGGGATTTATAGTCCACCTAAAATCAAAGAGCATTCTGAACTCCACCAACAATGGAACTGGACCAAACTTGGCACACAGAACTCCCATGACAAACGGAAAATACTGGAAGGGTTTGGTGGGCATTGATCTTGTGTTTTGGAGTTGTAGTTCCCCTACATCCAGAGGGCATTGTGGACCCAGACAATAATGGATCTGGATCAAACTTGGCACGGATACTCAATATGCCCAAATTTGAACACTGGTGGAGTTTGGGGAAAATAAACTTTGACATTTGAGAGTTGCTAGGATTTATAGTTTACCTACAATCAAAGAGCATTCTGAACCCCCACCGATAGAATTCGGTCAAAGTTCCCACACAGAACCCTCATGATCAACAGAAAATACTGTGTTTTCTGATGGTCTTTGGCAACCCCTCTGACATCCCCTTCGACCCCCCCCCCCCCGGGTCCCGACCTTCAGGTTGAGAAATGCTGCTATAGAATTAATGCAGTTTGACTCCACTTTTAAATGGCATGGCTCAATGCTATGGATTTCTGAGAGTTGTAGTCTGGAGAGCACTCTTTGGCCAGGGAAGGCTGCAATGGTTACACTTATTCCATGATTGCAGTTTAGTCATAGCTCCTAATATTTGAGAAAAGCTTTTTCCGAACACCAGAATAAGAAAGCAGTCCATAAACACATAAGATAACACTCAGGATTCAGATCTTATTTTAATAATCATTGGATTATGCTTGCAATTAATCTAAACTTTGATTGCATGCAGAGGACTACTCATCTTATTAAAAAAAATATTCTGAGTTCCTGACACAAGCTTTATTAGAATGTAATTCAGAGCCAAGTGGAGTTAATTCTGAACAGTTAATTTAGTGCTGTGAATCCGCACTCTGATTAACTTCCATTTGCTATTTAAATATGAATGGCAATCAATCATATAAAGAGAGAAATAAAATGTAGAAAATCAAGAACACTCCCACACAGCAAAAATGCCTTTTAATTAGATACTGGAGCAGAATGTGATAATGCTGCCAACTTTTTTGATGCTTTGGCTCCTGTGCCACTTTGAGTAACTTACCGTATATACTCGAGTATAAGCTGACCCGAATATAAGCCGAGGCACCTAATTTTACCACAAAAAAATGGGAAAATGTATTGACTTGAGTATAAGCCGAGGGTGGGAAATGCAGCAGCTACTAGTAAATTTCAAAATAAAAATAGATACCAAAAAAAAAAATTAATTTAGGCATTAGTAGGTTAAATATTATTGAATATTTACATAAAACTCTAATTCAAGATAAGACTGTCCAACTCTGATTAAACCATTATTCTAACCTTCTTCAATGTAAATATGCTTACATGTCCTCCAATAATAATAAATAGAGTAAAATAATAATAATAGAGTAAAATAATAAATGAAACAATAACAATAATAGAGTAAAATAATAAATGTAATAATAAAGTAATAAATGTAATAATAATAATAAAGTAAAATAATAAATGTAACAATAACAATAATAAAGTGAGTAAAATAATAAATGTAATAACAACAATAATAAAATAATAAATGTAACAACAACAACAATGTAAAATAATAAATAATATTATATTATAATATAAGCTGGGGGAGACTTTTTCAGCCTGAAAAAAGGACTGAAAAACTAGACTTATACTCAAGTATATACAGAAATAACAAAAATAAAGTAAGATAATTTTTTCTGGCACAGAAACAAGTGCATATATTTGAGGATTTTACCTACGATGTTTTGGGACACCAAACCGATGGTAAAGTAGGGGTGTAGAAAGTTACACAAACATACAAACACAAACACAATTTTTTTTACCTCCCATCATCCTCAATATTAACTGTGTAAATTCCCGTCTCCTTAAAGAAACATACAACATTTCTAGAGTGCAATTATACAAATCCTATTTCGTGAAACTGGAGCTTGGAAAAGTTATTTTGTTGGATTTCATCTCCCAACATTCTCCAACAAACATGACTGATGACCATGTTGGCAGAACTGTAGTCCAAAAAAGCAACAAATCCATGATTTCTATGGAGCCATGAAGCTTAACACATCAGTCTCTTCTAAAACCATTATAGCAAATGGATTGATTGCTAGATGATTTCCTAAAGTCAATATTCAAAGAGAAGCAGCAGGGATGCCCAAAAGATACTCACATTTGCCTGGCATTTCCATCATAAAATATAATGGCCTAATGTGCATTTTCATAAAGTGCATTTACACGTAATGAAGTCTGACACCACTTTAACTTCCATGGCTTAATGCTCAATTGAATCCTGGGAGTTGTAGCTTGGTGAGATACCAGCATTCTTTGGCAGAGAAGATGAGAGACCTTGTAAAGTTACAGCTCCATGACTCCATAGCTGTTAAAGTGGTATCGAACTGTAGTAATCCTACAGTGAAGATACATCTATAAACTAGGGACTATTTTGTGAAGGCGGTGATGGCGTGACTGACAACAACGCCAGGTAAAATGTATATTGGGGTGTGTTCTGGACTGCAACTCCCATCATCCAAAATGATGGGAGTTGCACTGTCTGTGATGATGGATTATGGGATGCACAGTTCAGGAAACATCTGCAGGGCCCCATGTTCTTTCCACCCTTGACTCTGTAATAAAGTAAAGATGTGAATAGGAACCAGTGTCATATAGTGGTTTGAGCTATGGACTACGATTCTGGAGAACAAGAGTTCGAGTCCCTGCTCAACCACTGAATGAGTCACATACTCTCAGCCTTGGGAAAAACACACTATAGGATCACCATAAGTTGGAAACTATTTGAAGGCAAGAGGAAACAAGGGCCCAAATGCCCAGGACTTCTATTAATATGGAATGTAATGTTTTTAAATATCTAATATGTATTAATTTTAACTTAATTTTAAATTTTAATATTTTGGAACTGTATGTGTTTTAAGGCATTGAATAATTACCTCTGTTGTAAGCCGCCTTGAGTCCCCTTCAGGGTAGCTAAAGGTGGGACATACATAGGGTAAATAAATAAATACACCTTCTATATAAATAAAAATATAATGTTTGTTTGTGGGATTAACAAAACTCAAAAACCACTGGGCAAATTGACACCAAATTTGGACACAAGACACCTATCAGGCCAACAAGTGACCATCACTCCTAAAAACACTGAAAAACACAACAGAAAAGACTTAAAAAGCCAATATATATATATAAAAATATTACAACGAATGCGCAAAACCACATATATACGCAAACACTCATATACACAAATATATGCATTTATACACACAAAGTATATATGCACAGACTGGGCATCAACGCATAGCAGGGGACGGCCAGTTAATAAATGAAGAGGGAAATTCATCTAGACGAGCTATAGCTCTTGCATTCTTTCTGTTATGTATCTATTAAAGGGACAGAAGCTTCATATTCTTTGGCCTGTGTGTGTGTGCGTGTGTATAATGTTCAACTTTCTCTTTACACAATGCTGGGATGAATTAGTTTGACACCACTTGAACTGCCACAGTCCAATGCTGTGGAATCCCAGCAGTTGTAGTTTTACAAGGCTCTTGCCATCAAGAAGATTGCACTTAGGTTTAATCTGAATTTCTCTTCCTGTGGATTGAAACCATGAAATGCAGTTTGACACCACTTCAACTGCCATGGCTCAATGCTATGGAATCATGGGATTTGTAGTTTGGTGAGGCACCAGTGTAGGGAAGGCTAAAACACCTTGCAAAACTACAACTCCCAGGAACACAAAGCATTAAGCAATGGCAGGAAAAAGCTGTGTCAGGCTGCATTACTTCTACATTGTAGATGCACCTACAGATGCCAAAATCAATTTCCTGTTGAGTCCAAAAAAGCCCTCTTACATAGGTTTTCTGAACATAATCTTGGGGGTGCATCTACACTGCAGAATTAATGCAGTTGATACCACTTTAGATGCCAGGGCTAATGCTATGGGATCATGGGAGCTATAGTTTGGCGAGAAACCTTTTGGAGAGAAGGCTACAGCTCTCAGGTTTCCATAGGCTTGAACTATGGCAATTAAAGTAGTGATCAACTGCAGTGTAGATGCAGCCCTAGGTCAGTGTTTCTCAGCCTGGGGGTTGGGACCCCTGTGGGGGGGGGGGGGKGTKCGAAGTCAGAGGGGTTGCCAAGGACCCTCAGAAAAATGCAGTATTTTCTGTTGTTGGTCATGGGAGCTTTGTGTACCAAGACTGGTTCAATTCCATCATTGGTGGGAGTTCAGAATGCTCTTTGATTGTAGGTGAACTATAAATCCCAGCAACTACAACTCCCAAATGTCAAGGTCTATTTTCCCTAAACTCCACCAGTGTTCACATTTGGGCATATTGAGTATCCTTACCAAATTTGGTCCAGATGCACCATTGTTTAAATCCATAGTGCTCTCTGGATGTAGGTGAACTACAACTCCAAAACTCAAGATCAGTGCCCACCAAATCCTTCCAGTATTTTCTGTTAGCCATGGGAGTTCAGTGTACCAAGTGTGGTTCAATTCAACTGTTGGTGCAGTTCAGAATGCTCTTTGATTGTAGGTTAACTATAAATCCCAACAACTACAACTCCCAAATGACACAATCAATCCCCACAACTCCACCAGTATTAAAATTTGGGCATATCTGGTATTTGTGCCAAATTTGGTCCAGTGACTGAAAATACATTCTGCATATCAGATATTTACATGACGATTCATAACAGTAGCAAAATGAGAGTTATGAAGTAGCAAGGGAAATAATGTTATGGCTGGGGAACTGCATGAGGAAGGTTGGCAACCACTGCCCTAGGCAATGTGTCCTGCTGCAAGGGAAAACCTATTCTGTCCAATGGGCTTCCTCCCCGCAAAGTGGATTTTCCACCCCTCTCCCACTGCTTACCTTTCCAGGGAGGGAGGTGCATAGGAAGAGGACCCAGCACGTGGCTTCCCCGCTTCCCCTGCCTTTCGCTTTCTCCCGTCGCAGCCTGATGACGCGCCTCTGCCTTTCCCCGCCCTCCTTGCAAAGCAAACACATCTCAGTCTGTCTGCACGTGCCTCCTTCCCAACCGTGATGCTTCTCCTCTCTCTCTCTCTCTCTCTCTTTTGGCTGCGCTGTTATTGGAGGCATCTGCTCTGCACCTTCCTGGCCAAAGAGTGCTCTCTCCAGGCTACAACTCTCAGGGTTCTAGAGCACTAAGCCATGGCAGTTCATTTGGGATTCTAGAGCACTATGTCATGGCACTTCAGTGTTCTAGAGTACTAAGCCATGGCAATTCATTCAGGGTTCTAGAGCGCTGCGTCATGTCAGTTCATCCAGGGTTCTAGAACACCACACCATGGCAGTTCTGGGTTCTAGAGCCCAAAGTCATTGCAGTTCATTCTGGGTTCTAGATCCCCAAGCCACGCCAGTTCAGTCAGGGTTCTAGAGCCCCCAAGCCACACCAGTTCAGTCAGGGTTCTAGAGAGCTAAGTCATGGCAGTTCATCCAGGGTTCTATAGCGCAAGTCATGCAGTTCATTCAGGGTCCTAGAGCCCTAAGCCACGGCAGTTCTTTCGAGGTTCTAGAGCACTTGGCCATGGCAGTTCGTTCAGGGTTCTAGAGCCCTAAGCCACGATCGTTCAGTGGTTCTATAGCACTCAGCCATGGCAGTTCATTCAGGGTTCTATAGCACTCAGCCATGACTGAGGGTTCTAGGGCACTCAGCCATGGCAGTTCATTCAGCGTTCTATAGCACTCAGCCATGGCAGTTCATTCAGGGTTCCAGAGCACTCAGCCATGGCAGTTCATTCAGGGTTCCAGAGCACTCAGCCATGGCAGTTCATTCAGGGTTCTATAGCACTCAGCCATGGCTGAGGGTTCTAGGGCACTCAGCGATGGAAGTTCATTCAGGGTTCTATAGCGCTCAGCCATGGCAGTTCATTCAGGGTTCTAGAGCACTCAGCCATTGCAGTTCATGTTGTTCATTCGTTCAGTCGTTTCCGACTTTTCGTGACCGACTCTTCATGACCTCATGGACCAGCCCACACCAGAGCTCCCTGTCGGCCGTCACCACCCCCAGCTCCTTCAAGATCAATCCAGTCACTTCAAGGATACCATCCATCCATCTTGCCCTTCCTTTTTCCTTCCATTTTCCCCAGCATCATTGTCTTCTCTAAGCTTTCCTTTCTTCTCATGATGTGGCCAAAGTACTTCATCTTGGCCTCTACTGTCCTTCCCTCCAATGAGCAGTCGGGCTTTATTTCCTGGAGTATGGACTGGTTGGATCTTCTTGTGGTTCAAGGCACTCTCAGAATTTTCCTCCAACACCACAGTTCAAAAGCATCTATCTTCCTTCGCTCAGTCTTCCTTATGGTCCAGCTTTAACATCCGTAGGTGACTATGGGGAATTTATTTATCGTGTCTCCAGCTCATTCCCTGTTTGGGTATCAGCCAGCACGTCAATGACTTAAATCAAGAAATAGTTTTCTAAGATCTACAGAGACACTCGCTGGAACACCTCAGCAAGCGAGAGTCCAAAAGTGGCAGGCTCAAACCCAGAACCTCAACCAATGGCTGATACCAAATGAGAGACTCCTCCCTGGGCACACAGAAAACTGGGCGACTTGGAAGGCGCTGAACAGACTGCGCTCTGGCACCACGAGATTCAGAGCCAACCTTAAGAAATGGGGCTACAAAGTGGAATCCACGACATGCGAGTGTGGAGAAGAGCAAACTACAGACCACCTGCTGCAATGCAACCTGAGCCCTGCCACATGCACAATGGAGGACCTTCTTGCGGCAACACCAGAGGCACTCCAAGTGGCCAGATACTGGTCAAAGGACATTTAATCAACTACCAAGCTTGCAAACTTCGTGTTTTGTCTGTTTGTTTGTTTTGTTCTGTTAGAAATGTAATACAATTGTCTGGTTGTCTCTGACATGATAAATAAATATTGTCTTCTCTAAGCTTTCCTTTCTTCTCATGATGTGGCTAAAGTATTTCATCTTGGCCTCTAATATCCTTTGCTCCAATGACCAGTCGGGCTTTATTTCCGGGTTTGTAGTTTTGGGAGGAGGCTTTAACAGCCTCATTAAACTACAAACCTCAGAATTCTGTAGGAGGCAGAAACCAGATTTAAAGTGGATTCATTCTTTAGTGTGATGAGGTCCTTGGTCTGTATTTACATTTTCTTTAATAGTTTTTGAGTGTCTGCGCACTTTCCTGTGGGTGATTCCTCCATTGTAAATCTTACTAATTTCAGTAATTTAGTAAATTGTACTAAATGCTCCTAGGTAAAAGCTGTACAAACAGTAACAGTTGTGCAGCCATTAATTTATTCCAACCCCCTAATTGATGGGAGTTTCTTAATTTTAGTCAAAATGTTTCTTAGCCAAAATTGATGTCTAAGGAACAAGCCCAGCCTGTTCTCAGAATGAGAACAGTAAAGATGGATGCTTCATATCACAGCAAGAATATGTTTGATTTTATGGGGATTGTGTTCAGTATTTTAGGTTGCTCTTTTCTTGTGTTGCATGGGGATTTTAAAACTTAATTTTTATTAATTCTTCAAAAAAATGCAACTTAAATCCAATTAAAAATAAACAAAACACAAAAATAGAATATAGCGAAACAAAATGCCCAACAAAAATAATTACCTAATTCTACCTCCCCATAATAACAACACTTTAGTTATATTCTGCCCTATCTCCCTGAGTGGACTCAGAGCAGATTACAGTATATATACAAACACAAACGCAGACAATCATTCAATGCCCTGATACAACGAGACAGAAATTCAGAGACAAATTCTCTGGCTTCTCGAGGCTCCGGGGGAGATGTTCATCTCCATTTCCAAGCCAAGGAGCCTGCATTGTCCGTAGACACCTCCTGGTCATGTAGCCAACATAATTGCTTGGAGTGCCTGTTTGCCTTCCTGCCAAGGCACTACCTATTGATCTCACATTTGTATGTTTTGAACTGCTAGGTTGGCAGGAGCTGGGGCTAACAGCAGGAGCTCACCCTGACCTGCGGATTCGAACTGCCAACCTTCAGGTCAACAAGTTCAGCAGCTCAATGGTTTAACCTACTGTGCCACCGTGGCCCCATAGTTTTCCCCCACCCCATATCTTTACTTTAAAGATTTAAAAATATATTAAAAATTCAAAAGAAACACAACTAATTTCTCTCCCCCCCCCTTTTCCAAGCCAAAGCAGCTTAATAATAATAATAATAATAATAATAATAATAATAATCACATTAACCTCTGTTAAATATAAACAAATATATTTAAGAATAATACATACCCATGATTAATAATAATAATAATACTCGTGGGAATGTATTAGAGTCTAATAATAATAATAATAATAATAATAATAATAATAATAATAATTCTTTATATCCCACTTTTCTCTCTAAAAACAAAAACTCATACAATTTAAACATATTTACTAAAATTAAATTCTTGTAATTGTAGCTTTTATACATAATCATATTCCTGCCACTGAGCCCCTTTTAATCTAAAGATCTTACTCTATTTCATCATTTTATATATATAGTAGTCTCGCTTATCCAACATAAACGGGCTGGCAGAATGTTGGATAAGCAAAAATGTTGGATAATAAGGAAAAGCCTACGAAACATCAAATTAGGCTATGATTTTACAAATTGAGCACCAAAACATCGTGTTTTACAACAAATTGACAGAAAAAGCAGTTCAATACACGGTAACATTATGTAGTAATTACTGTATTTACGAATTTAGCACCAAAACATTGCAATGTATTGAAACAGCTGTGGATCTTGGGGAAGCAGACTGCATTGGATAATACAGAATGTTGGATGAGCGAAGGTTGGATAAGCAAGATTCTACTGTAATGTCATATTGTATTTTCCCCTTCATTCTCAATGTTCCTATTTCACCCTACATGACCTTTCAGGAAACTAGTTATCACTGCACTGTAATAATGAACAATATATGATGATGATTATAATTTATACCCTGCTTTTTCTCTCCACAAAGGAGACTATATTTCCACAAAGTGACTATATTTTGAAAGACAGCTGACAGTTGCTCTCAATAATTCAGTTTGGGGAAATCAATACTCTATTAAGCAAACATTTTGATGTGGAAGAAGCTATAGAAGTAATTCTATTTCCCCCTCCATATATATAAATTCTGTGCCTTTTAGTTGGAAGATTTCACTTGAATTTTCTCTCTCTCCTGTTGCTTCATCCCTTGGAACAGAAGATCACAATCCCATTTTAATGATGCAATAAATGAGGCTGGGAACAAGTGAAAATTAAACTGCTTTTTAAAAAAAATTCACACAAGGCAGATAATCATATCAGATGCTTTTCTCATACTAGGGGTTAATGTGGTTAAACTGAGCATCCCAGCCAATTAAACCAGTGTGTTCCATTTCCAAATGCTGAATTAATTTTTTTCATGCCGACTTTCACAACTCTGCCAGAACATAGTTTACAAACCACTTGTCAACTGGGAACCACATCTAATATGGGAAACAGCAAAAGCTTTTGAGGAAGGGATTTCTGCACTCTTTTCAACATAGTGGAGAAATAATTTGATCACAGCATCTTTTTCCTAGGAGTGCATTTACACTATAATGAATACAGTTTGACACCACTTTAACTACTATGGCTCCATGTTATGGAATCATAGGAGTTATCGATTTACGAAGTCTTTTGTCTCCTCTGAATGTAATTTCCATGACTCCATAGCACTGAGCCATGGCAGTTAAAGTGTTGTCAAAGTGCATTAATTCTACAATGAAGATGCACCTGTTGGGAAAAGATGGGCAAGACACACGCAGCCTCAGGGGACAACCAGGACAAGCCTTCTTTGTACAGATTGTGCCATGAAAACCCAGTAATAGGGTCTCCATAATTCCGAAATGATCTGAAGGCACGTAACGACAACATATGTTCATCACTCAGCCACAGTGCAATAGCCTCCAGCTTAGATGACTTTAAAGGAGTTTACTAAATTAATTGAGGCTATTAAGAGCTGCTAGGCACTATGTCTATACTCTCAGCTCTCTACATTTGCTGGAGTTAAGAGCTTGAGACTCCTGAAAAAGTGAAAAGCTGCAGATAAAATAAATTTATGCTTTTTTAAAACACAGGAAAAACCTCTCTGGAGATTTCTAGGTTTTTCAGCACAACTATGGTCAACTTCTGTTGGAAGATAACTGTGGAATTGAAGCTGAAATTCAGCTACCTGTCAAAGGAGTGGGCTGGGAATCTCCAGTATCCATCATGCTCCACTACTTTAAAGACCAGATCAACACACAGAATAGGGTTGAAAGCAACAGTAACAGAGGTTTATTACTTTCAGGCCTGAAAGGATGTCTGATACAGAGTCTCAAAAAGATTGGTAATAACCATGCAATACAGTACAAGAGATTTTATCCTCTTTGACAGCCATTCGAAGCCCCCACACCATCCTGTGATTGGTCAGATGTCTGTTAAGTAATCCCCTCTGGAACATGTAGTTTCCTGGCCGGACTGCTGGAAATAAAGTCTACTGCAGACCAGAGAAATTATACTGTTTTGCTATGGCAACACTTCATATAATGTAAAAAATATAATAAAATTCATATTTATTTTGGAACTTGTGTTGAATTTATTGGGGAAGGATCGATTTTTTGACAACAGAATCGCTTTGGAGGACCTAGAGATTCCTAGAGAGAATAGTTTTAGTCAAACCTGTGAATAATAAAATCCACAAAAGTCAAAAACACAAACATGGAGGGAATGTCTGTTATTCCCTTCTGTGCTCTTACTAGGCTTTTCCTTTGCATCTAGTTGGTCACTGTGAAGTCAGAATGTATTTGGTCTGATCCAAAAGAAATATTCCTATATTTTTAAACTGGAATTTATTTCAGACAGAAAATACAGATTTAAGGTAAGGGTGTTGCTAGCTTTTTAACCAGGCTTTCTAACAGGATCTAATAAGTGATACATCCTCATTGTTTGAATCCAATTGTTTCTGTCTCTTAACCTGCTGCTAAAGGCAGACTGACACAGACTGGGGAAAAAGCTGGCAATTCAAGATGCCCTTTTAAAATGTCTATTTTAATTGCAGCTACTCTTGTGATGCATTTCTGATATGAAAAAAATAATTAGATGTAACCTTTTCCATCTCTTTATCTGTGCCAGAGAGGCAATGAAATGAAAATGGCTGCATTTGGTTATGCCTACAAGTTCCTATCAGCAGCCTTCAAAAATGGCTTATTCTTCCTAATTGCAAATTAGGAAGATGTTAAGATTCATGAACATTTTCTTGATATTTCCTAACACAGGTGGATCAAGAAATATCTCTGCATCACTGTTCCTGTTTTACATCTTTTAAGCTGAATGAAATATATTTTCCTTTCTCCAATGTAATAGTGTAATATTCTCCCTACAAAATATGAGTAAGAAAGATGCCACTAATTACATTATTTTCTAAGCCTGGAGGCTTTAAGAGACTAATAGTCTCCACATTGAGGAAAGCAACCTCTGTTCTTTCATTTATGAGTAGAAGGCAATCATTTTCCAAAAGAAT
>NW_026844366.1:17839103-18130185 GCF_025583915.1 Anolis sagrei ordinatus | reverse complement strand
AATTGGGCTGGGGTGGTTTAGGGCTGAATAGGCCAAAGCCAGCACTTTGAATTGTGCCTGGTAGCAAACTGGCAGCCAGTGGAGCTAGTGTAACATGAGAGTTATATGCTCCTTGTATGCCGCCCCAGTTATTTACCTGCCTCTCGTTGAACTATTTGAAGCTTCAAAGGCAACCCCATGTAGAGTGCATTACAGTAGTCTATCCTGGATGCAACGAGAGCATGGACCACCGTGGCTGGAGTTGCACTTTAAAATGTACCTAACTTACAAACAGATTCAACTTAAGAACAAAACTACTGAACCTATCTTGTTCATAACTTGGAGACTGCCTGTAGTTTGGAGGAATTGAGAAACCTCAGAACATAAGAAGAGATGTGATGGGTTTATGGCCCTATAAAATTGAATCGTTATGGCCCAATATATATGAATCGTTATGTAAATATATTATATGCATTCATTCACTGCACCAAATTTGGCACAAATACCAAATATGCCCAAATCTGAATACTGGTGGAGTTGGGAGTTGTAGTTGATGGGATTTATAGTCCACCTAAAATCAAAGAGCATTCTGAACTCCACCAACAATGGAACTGGACCAAACTTGGCACACAGAACTCCCATGACAAACGGAAAATACTGGAAGGGTTTGGTGGGCATTGATCTTGTGTTTTGGAGTTGTAGTTCCCCTACATCCAGAGGGCATTGTGGACCCAGACAATAATGGATCTGGATCAAACTTGGCACGGATACTCAATATGCCCAAATTTGAACACTGGTGGAGTTTGGGGAAAATAAACTTTGACATTTGAGAGTTGCTAGGATTTATAGTTTACCTACAATCAAAGAGCATTCTGAACCCCCACCGATAGAATTCGGTCAAAGTTCCCACACAGAACCCTCATGATCAACAGAAAATACTGTGTTTTCTGATGGTCTTTGGCAACCCCTCTGACATCCCCTTGCGCCCCCCCCCCCCCCCGGGTCCCGACCTTCAGGTTGAGAAATGCTGCTATAGAATTAATGCAGTTTGACTCCACTTTTAAATGGCATGGCTCAATGCTATGGATTTCTGAGAGTTGTAGTCTGGAGAGCACTCTTTGGCCAGGGAAGGCTGCAATGGTTACACTTATTCCATGATTGCAGTTTAGTCATAGCTCCTAATATTTGAGAAAAGCTTTTTCCGAACACCAGAATAAGAAAGCAGTCCATAAACACATAAGATAACACTCAGGATTCAGATCTTATTTTAATAATCATTGGATTATGCTTGCAATTAATCTAAACTTTGATTGCATGCAGAGGACTACTCATCTTATTAAAAAAAATATTCTGAGTTCCTGACACAAGCTTTATTAGAATGTAATTCAGAGCCAAGTGGAGTTAATTCTGAACAGTTAATTTAGTGCTGTGAATCCGCACTCTGATTAACTTCCATTTGCTATTTAAATATGAATGGCAATCAATCATATAAAGAGAGAAATAAAATGTAGAAAATCAAGAACACTCCCACACAGCAAAAATGCCTTTTAATTAGATACTGGAGCAGAATGTGATAATGCTGCCAACTTTTTTGATGCTTTGGCTCCTGTGCCACTTTGAGTAACTTACCGTATATACTCGAGTATAAGCTGACCCGAATATAAGCCGAGGCACCTAATTTTACCACAAAAAAATGGGAAAATGTATTGACTTGAGTATAAGCCGAGGGTGGGAAATGCAGCAGCTACTAGTAAATTTCAAAATAAAAATAGATACCAAAAAAAAAAATTAATTTAGGCATTAGTAGGTTAAATATTATTGAATATTTACATAAAACTCTAATTCAAGATAAGACTGTCCAACTCTGATTAAACCATTATTCTAACCTTCTTCAATGTAAATATGCTTACATGTCCTCCAATAATAATAAATAGAGTAAAATAATAATAATAGAGTAAAATAATAAATGAAACAATAACAATAATAGAGTAAAATAATAAATGTAATAATAAAGTAATAAATGTAATAATAATAATAAAGTAAAATAATAAATGTAACAATAACAATAATAAAGTGAGTAAAATAATAAATGTAATAACAACAATAATAAAATAATAAATGTAACAACAACAACAATGTAAAATAATAAATAATATTATATTATAATATAAGCTGGGGGAGACTTTTTCAGCCTGAAAAAAGGACTGAAAAACTAGACTTATACTCAAGTATATACAGAAATAACAAAAATAAAGTAAGATAATTTTTTCTGGCACAGAAACAAGTGCATATATTTGAGGATTTTACCTACGATGTTTTGGGACACCAAACCGATGGTAAAGTAGGGGTGTAGAAAGTTACACAAACATACAAACACAAACACAATTTTTTTTACCTCCCATCATCCTCAATATTAACTGTGTAAATTCCCGTCTCCTTAAAGAAACATACAACATTTCTAGAGTGCAATTATACAAATCCTATTTCGTGAAACTGGAGCTTGGAAAAGTTATTTTGTTGGATTTCATCTCCCAACATTCTCCAACAAACATGACTGATGACCATGTTGGCAGAACTGTAGTCCAAAAAAGCAACAAATCCATGATTTCTATGGAGCCATGAAGCTTAACACATCAGTCTCTTCTAAAACCATTATAGCAAATGGATTGATTGCTAGATGATTTCCTAAAGTCAATATTCAAAGAGAAGCAGCAGGGATGCCCAAAAGATACTCACATTTGCCTGGCATTTCCATCATAAAATATAATGGCCTAATGTGCATTTTCATAAAGTGCATTTACACGTAATGAAGTCTGACACCACTTTAACTTCCATGGCTTAATGCTCAATTGAATCCTGGGAGTTGTAGCTTGGTGAG
Source organism: Anolis sagrei ordinatus (assembly GCF_025583915.1). Taxonomy (NCBI): domain Eukaryota; kingdom Metazoa; phylum Chordata; class Lepidosauria; order Squamata; family Anolidae; genus Anolis; species Anolis sagrei. The sequence continues at coordinate 18,127,328 of NW_026844366.1, read as the reverse complement.
ATACCAGCATTCTTTGGCAGAGAAGATGAGAGACCTTGTAAAGTTACAGCTCCATGACTCCATAGCTGTTAAAGTGGTATCGAACTGTAGTAATCCTACAGTGAAGATACATCTATAAACTAGGGACTATTTTGTGAAGGCGGTGATGGCGTGACTGACAACAACGCCAGGTAAAATGTATATTGGGGTGTGTTCTGGACTGCAACTCCCATCATCCAAAATGATGGGAGTTGCACTGTCTGTGATGATGGATTATGGGATGCACAGTTCAGGAAACATCTGCAGGGCCCCATGTTCTTTCCACCCTTGACTCTGTAATAAAGTAAAGATGTGAATAGGAACCAGTGTCATATAGTGGTTTGAGCTATGGACTACGATTCTGGAGAACAAGAGTTCGAGTCCCTGCTCAACCACTGAATGAGTCACATACTCTCAGCCTTGGGAAAAACACACTATAGGATCACCATAAGTTGGAAACTATTTGAAGGCAAGAGGAAACAAGGGCCCAAATGCCCAGGACTTCTATTAATATGGAATGTAATGTTTTTAAATATCTAATATGTATTAATTTTAACTTAATTTTAAATTTTAATATTTTGGAACTGTATGTGTTTTAAGGCATTGAATAATTACCTCTGTTGTAAGCCGCCTTGAGTCCCCTTCAGGGTAGCTAAAGGTGGGACATACATAGGGTAAATAAATAAATACACCTTCTATATAAATAAAAATATAATGTTTGTTTGTGGGATTAACAAAACTCAAAAACCACTGGGCAAATTGACACCAAATTTGGACACAAGACACCTATCAGGCCAACAAGTGACCATCACTCCTAAAAACACTGAAAAACACAACAGAAAAGACTTAAAAAGCCAATATATATATATAAAAATATTACAACGAATGCGCAAAACCACATATATACGCAAACACTCATATACACAAATATATGCATTTATACACACAAAGTATATATGCACAGACTGGGCATCAACGCATAGCAGGGGACGGCCAGTTAATAAATGAAGAGGGAAATTCATCTAGACGAGCTATAGCTCTTGCATTCTTTCTGTTATGTATCTATTAAAGGGACAGAAGCTTCATATTCTTTGGCCTGTGTGTGTGTGCGTGTGTATAATGTTCAACTTTCTCTTTACACAATGCTGGGATGAATTAGTTTGACACCACTTGAACTGCCACAGTCCAATGCTGTGGAATCCCAGCAGTTGTAGTTTTACAAGGCTCTTGCCATCAAGAAGATTGCACTTAGGTTTAATCTGAATTTCTCTTCCTGTGGATTGAAACCATGAAATGCAGTTTGACACCACTTCAACTGCCATGGCTCAATGCTATGGAATCATGGGATTTGTAGTTTGGTGAGGCACCAGTGTAGGGAAGGCTAAAACACCTTGCAAAACTACAACTCCCAGGAACACAAAGCATTAAGCAATGGCAGGAAAAAGCTGTGTCAGGCTGCATTACTTCTACATTGTAGATGCACCTACAGATGCCAAAATCAATTTCCTGTTGAGTCCAAAAAAGCCCTCTTACATAGGTTTTCTGAACATAATCTTGGGGGTGCATCTACACTGCAGAATTAATGCAGTTGATACCACTTTAGATGCCAGGGCTAATGCTATGGGATCATGGGAGCTATAGTTTGGCGAGAAACCTTTTGGAGAGAAGGCTACAGCTCTCAGGTTTCCATAGGCTTGAACTATGGCAATTAAAGTAGTGATCAACTGCAGTGTAGATGCAGCCCTAGGTCAGTGTTTCTCAGCCTGGGGGTTGGGACCCCTGTGGGGGGGGGGGGGKGTKCGAAGTCAGAGGGGTTGCCAAGGACCCTCAGAAAAATGCAGTATTTTCTGTTGTTGGTCATGGGAGCTTTGTGTACCAAGACTGGTTCAATTCCATCATTGGTGGGAGTTCAGAATGCTCTTTGATTGTAGGTGAACTATAAATCCCAGCAACTACAACTCCCAAATGTCAAGGTCTATTTTCCCTAAACTCCACCAGTGTTCACATTTGGGCATATTGAGTATCCTTACCAAATTTGGTCCAGATGCACCATTGTTTAAATCCATAGTGCTCTCTGGATGTAGGTGAACTACAACTCCAAAACTCAAGATCAGTGCCCACCAAATCCTTCCAGTATTTTCTGTTAGCCATGGGAGTTCAGTGTACCAAGTGTGGTTCAATTCAACTGTTGGTGCAGTTCAGAATGCTCTTTGATTGTAGGTTAACTATAAATCCCAACAACTACAACTCCCAAATGACACAATCAATCCCCACAACTCCACCAGTATTAAAATTTGGGCATATCTGGTATTTGTGCCAAATTTGGTCCAGTGACTGAAAATACATTCTGCATATCAGATATTTACATGACGATTCATAACAGTAGCAAAATGAGAGTTATGAAGTAGCAAGGGAAATAATGTTATGGCTGGGGAACTGCATGAGGAAGGTTGGCAACCACTGCCCTAGGCAATGTGTCCTGCTGCAAGGGAAAACCTATTCTGTCCAATGGGCTTCCTCCCCGCAAAGTGGATTTTCCACCCCTCTCCCACTGCTTACCTTTCCAGGGAGGGAGGTGCATAGGAAGAGGACCCAGCACGTGGCTTCCCCGCTTCCCCTGCCTTTCGCTTTCTCCCGTCGCAGCCTGATGACGCGCCTCTGCCTTTCCCCGCCCTCCTTGCAAAGCAAACACATCTCAGTCTGTCTGCACGTGCCTCCTTCCCAACCGTGATGCTTCTCCTCTCTCTCTCTCTCTCTCTCTTTTGGCTGCGCTGTTATTGGAGGCATCTGCTCTGCACCTTCCTGGCCAAAGAGTGCTCTCTCCAGGCTACAACTCTCAGGGTTCTAGAGCACTAAGCCATGGCAGTTCATTTGGGATTCTAGAGCACTATGTCATGGCACTTCAGTGTTCTAGAGTACTAAGCCATGGCAATTCATTCAGGGTTCTAGAGCGCTGCGTCATGTCAGTTCATCCAGGGTTCTAGAACACCACACCATGGCAGTTCTGGGTTCTAGAGCCCAAAGTCATTGCAGTTCATTCTGGGTTCTAGATCCCCAAGCCACGCCAGTTCAGTCAGGGTTCTAGAGCCCCCAAGCCACACCAGTTCAGTCAGGGTTCTAGAGAGCTAAGTCATGGCAGTTCATCCAGGGTTCTATAGCGCAAGTCATGCAGTTCATTCAGGGTCCTAGAGCCCTAAGCCACGGCAGTTCTTTCGAGGTTCTAGAGCACTTGGCCATGGCAGTTCGTTCAGGGTTCTAGAGCCCTAAGCCACGATCGTTCAGTGGTTCTATAGCACTCAGCCATGGCAGTTCATTCAGGGTTCTATAGCACTCAGCCATGACTGAGGGTTCTAGGGCACTCAGCCATGGCAGTTCATTCAGCGTTCTATAGCACTCAGCCATGGCAGTTCATTCAGGGTTCCAGAGCACTCAGCCATGGCAGTTCATTCAGGGTTCCAGAGCACTCAGCCATGGCAGTTCATTCAGGGTTCTATAGCACTCAGCCATGGCTGAGGGTTCTAGGGCACTCAGCGATGGAAGTTCATTCAGGGTTCTATAGCGCTCAGCCATGGCAGTTCATTCAGGGTTCTAGAGCACTCAGCCATTGCAGTTCATGTTGTTCATTCGTTCAGTCGTTTCCGACTTTTCGTGACCGACTCTTCATGACCTCATGGACCAGCCCACACCAGAGCTCCCTGTCGGCCGTCACCACCCCCAGCTCCTTCAAGATCAATCCAGTCACTTCAAGGATACCATCCATCCATCTTGCCCTTCCTTTTTCCTTCCATTTTCCCCAGCATCATTGTCTTCTCTAAGCTTTCCTTTCTTCTCATGATGTGGCCAAAGTACTTCATCTTGGCCTCTACTATCCTTCCCTCCAATGAGCAGTCGGGCTTTATTTCCTGAAGTATGGACTGGTTGGATCTTCTCGTGGTCCAAGGCACTCTCAGAATTTTCCTCCAACACCACAGTTCAAAAGCATCTATCTTCCTTCGCTCAGTCTTCCTTATGGTCCAGCTTTAACATCCGTAGGTGACTATGGGGAATTTATTTATCGTGTCTCCAGCTCATTCCCTGTTTGGGTATCAGCCAGCACGTCAATGACTTAAATCAAGAAATAGTTTTCTAAGATCTACAGAGACACTCGCTGGAACACCTCAGCAAGCGAGAGTCCAAAAGTGGCAGGCTCAAACCCAGAACCTCAACCAATGGCTGATACCAAATGAGAGACTCCCCCCTGGGCACACAGAAAACTGGGCGACTTGGAGGGCGCTGAACAGACTGCGCTCTGGCACCACGAGATGCAGAGCCAACCTTCAAGAAATGGGGCCACAAAGTGGAATCCTCGACATGCGAGTGTGGAGAAGAGCAAACCACTGACCACCTGCTGCAATGCAACCTGAGCCCTGCCACATGCACAATGGAGGACCTTCTTGCGGCAACACCAGAGGCACTCCAAGTGGCCAGATACTGGTCAAAGTACATTTAATCAACTACCAAGCTTGCAAACTTCGTGTTTTGTCTGTTTGTTTGTTTTGTTCTGTTAGAAATGTATAATACAATTGTCTGGTTGTCTCTGACATGATAAATAAATATTGTCTTCTCTAAGCTTTCCTTTCTTCTCATGATGTGGCTAAAGTATTTCATCTTGGCCTCTAATATCCTTTGCTCCAATGACCAGTCGGGCTTTATTTCCGGGTTTGTAGTTTTGGGAGGAGGCTTTAACAGCCTCATTAAACTACAAACCTCAGAATTCTGTAGGAGGCAGAAACCAGATTTAAAGTGGATTCATTCTTTAGTGTGATGAGGTCCTTGGTCTGTATTTACATTTTCTTTAATAGTTTTTGAGTGTCTGCGCACTTTCCTGTGGGTGATTCCTTCATTGTAAATCATACTAATTTCAGTAATTTAGTAAATTGTACTAAATGCTCCTAGGTAAAAGCTGTACAAACAGTAACAGTTGTGCAGCCATTAATTTATTCCAACCCCCTAATTGATGGGAGTTTCTTAATTTTAGTCAAAATGTTTCTTAGCCAAAATTGATGTCTAAGGAACAAGCCCAGCCTGTTCTCAGAATGAGAACAGTAAAGATGGATGCTTCATATCACAGCAAGAATATGTTTGATTTTATGGGGATTGTGTTCAGTATTTTAGGTTGCTCTTTTCTTGTGTTGCATGGGGATTTTAAAACTTAATTTTTATTAATTCTTCAAAAAAATGCAACTTAAATCCAATTAAAAATAAACAAAACACAAAAATAGAATATAGCGAAACAAAATGCCCAACAAAAATAATTACCTAATTCTACCTCCCCATAATAACAACACTTTAGTTATATTCTGCCCTATCTCCCTGAGTGGACTCAGAGCAGATTACAGTATATATACAAACACAAACGCAGACAATCATTCAATGCCCTGATACAACGAGACAGAAATTCAGAGACAAATTCTCTGGCTTCTCGAGGCTCCGGGGGAGATGTTCATCTCCATTTCCAAGCCAAGGAGCCTGCATTGTCCGTAGACACCTCCTGGTCATGTGGCCAACATAATTGCTTGGAGTGCCTGTTTGCCTTCCTGCCAAGGCACTACCTATTGATCTCACATTTGTATGTTTTAAACTGCTAGGTTGGCAGGAGCTGGGGCTAACAGCAGGAGCTCACCCTGACCTGCGGATTCGAACTGCCAACCTTCAGGTCAACAAGTTCAGCAGCTCAATGGTTTAACCTACTGTGCCACCGTGGCCCCATAGTTTTCCCCCACCCCATATCTTTACTTTAAAGATTTAAAAATATATTAAAAATTCAAAAGAAACACAACTAATTTCTCTCCCCCCCCCTTTTCCAAGCCAAAGCAGCTATAATAATAATAATAATAATAATAATAATAATAATAATAATAATCACATTAACCTCTGTTAAATATAAACAAATATATTTAAGAATAATACATACCCATGATTAATAATAATAATAATACTCGTGGGAATGTATTAGAGTCTAATAATAATAATAATAATAATAATAATAATAATAATAATAATTCTTTATATCCCACTTTTCTCTCTAAAAACAAAAACTCATACAATTTAAACATATTTACTAAAATTAAATTCTTGTAATTGTAGCTTTTATACATAATCATATTCCTGCCACTGAGCCCCTTTTAATCTAAAGATCTTACTCTATTTCATCATTTTATATATATAGTAGTCTCGCTTATCCAACATAAACGGGCTGGCAGAATGTTGGATAAGCAAAAATGTTGGATAATAAGGAAAAGCCTACGAAACATCAAATTAGGCTATGATTTTACAAATTGAGCACCAAAACATCGTGTTTTACAACAAATTGACAGAAAAAGCAGTTCAATACACGGTAACATTATGTAGTAATTACTGTATTTACGAATTTAGCACCAAAACATCTGAATGTATTGAAACAGCTGTGGATCTGGGTGGGAAGCAGACTGCGTTGGATAATACAGAATGTTGGATGAGCGAAGGTTGGATAAACAAGATTCTACTGTAATGTCATATTGTATTTTCCCCTTCATTCTCAATGTTCCTATTTCACCCTACATGACCTTTCAGGAAACTAGTTATCACTGCACTGTAATAATGAACAATATATGATGATGATTATAATTTATACCCTGCTTTTTCTCTCCACAAAGGAGACTATATTTCCACAAAGTGACTATATTTTGAAAGACAGCTGACAGTTGCTCTCAATAATTCAGTTTGGGGAAATCAATACTCTATTAAGCAAACATTTTGATGTGGAAGAAGCTATAGAAGTAATTCTATTTCCCCCTCCATATATATAAATTCTGTGCCTTTTAGTTGGAAGATTTCACTTGAATTTTCTCTCTCTCCTGTTGCTTCATCCCTTGGAACAGAAGATCACAATCCCATTTTAATGATGCAATAAATGAGGCTGGGAACAAGTGAAAATTAAACTGCTTTTTAAAAAAAATTCACACAAGGCAGATAATCATATCAGATGCTTTTCTCATACTAGGGGTTAATGTGGTTAAACTGAGCATCCCAGCCAATTAAACCAGTGTGTTCCATTTCCAAATGCTGAATTAATTTTTTTCATGCCGACTTTCACAACTCTGCCAGAACATAGTTTACAAACCACTTGTCAACTGGGAACCACATCTAATATGGGAAACAGCAAAAGCTTTTGAGGAAGGGATTTCTGCACTCTTTTCAACATAGTGGAGAAATAATTTGATCACAGCATCTTTTTCCTAGGAGTGCATTTACACTATAATGAATACAGTTTGACACCACTTTAACTACTATGGCTCCATGTTATGGAATTATAGGAGTTATCGATTTACAAAGTCTTTTGTCTCCTCTGAATGTAATTTCCATGACTCCATAGCACTGAGCCATGGCAGTTAAAGTGTTGTCAAAGTGCATTAATTCTACAATGAAGATGCACCTGTTGGGAAAAGATGGGCAAGACACACGCAGCCTCAGGGGACAACCAGGACAAGCCTTCTTTGTACAGATTGTGCCATGAAAACCCAGTAATAGGGTCTCCATAATTCCGAAATGATCTGAAGGCACGTAACGACAACATATGTTCATCACTCAGCCACAGTGCAATAGCCTCCAGCTTAGATGACTTTAAAGGAGTTTACTAAATTAATTGAAGCTATTAAGAGCTGCTAGGCACTATGTCTATACTCTCAGCTCTCTACATTTGCTGGAGTTAAGAGCTTGAGACTCCTGAAAAAGTGAAAAGCTGCAGATAAAATAAATTTATGCTTTTTTAAAACACAGGAAAAACCTCTCTGGAGATTTCTAGGTTTTTCAGCACAACTATGGTCAACTTCTGTTGGAAGATAACTGTGGAATTGAAGCTGAAATTCAGCTACCTGTCAAAGGAGTGGGCTGGGAATCTCCAGTATCCATCATGCTCCACTACTTTAAAGACCAGATCAACACACAGAATAGGGTTGAAAGCAACAGTAACAGAGGTTTATTACTTTCAGGCCTGAAAGGATGTCTGATACAGAGTCTCAAAAAGATTGGTAATAACCATGCAATACAGTACAAGAGATTTTATCCTCTTTGACAGCCATTCGAAGCCCCCACACCATCCTGTGATTGGTCAGATGTCTGTTAAGTAATCCCCTCTGGAACATGTAGTTTCCTGGCCGGACTGCTGGAAATAAAGTCTACTGCAGACCAGAGAAATTATACTGTTTTGCTATGGCAACACTTCATATAATGTAAAAAATATAATAAAATTCATATTTATTTTGGAACTTGTGTTGAATTTATTGGGGAAGGATCGATTTTTTGACAACAGAATCGCTTTGGAGGACCTAGAGATTCCTAGAGAGAATAGTTTTAGTCAAACCTGTGAATAATAAAATCCACAAAAGTCAAAAACACAAACATGGAGGGAATGACTGTTATTCCCTTCTGTGCTCTTACTGGGCTTTTCCTTTGCATCTAGTTGGTCACTGTGAAGTCAGAATGTATTTGGTCTGATCCAAAAGAAATATTCCTATATTTTTAAACTGGAATTTATTTCAGACAGAAAATACAGATTTAAGGTAAGGGTGTTGCTAGCTTTTTAACCAGGCTTTCTAACAGGATCTAATAAGTGATACATCCTCATTGTTTGAATCCAATTGTTTCTGTCTCTTAACCTGCTGCTAAAGGCAGACTGACACAGACTGGGGAAAAAGCTGGCAATTCAAGATGCCCTTTTAAAATGTCTATTTTAATTGCAGCTACTCTTGTGATGCATTTCTGATATGAAAAAAATAATTAGATGTAACCTTTTCCATCTCTTTATCTGTGCCAGAGAGGCAATGAAATGAAAATGGCTGCATTTGGTTATGCCTACAAGTTCCTATCAGCAGCCTTCAAAAATGGCTTATTCTTCCTAATTGCAAATTAGGAAGATGTTAAGATTCATGAACATTTTCTTGATATTTCCTAACACAGGTGGATCAAGAAATATCTCTGCATCACTGTTCCTGTTTTACATCTTTTAAGCTGAATGAAATATATTTTCCTTTCTCCAATGTAATAGTGTAATATTCTCCCTACAAAATATGAGTAAGAAAGATGCCACTAATTACATTATTTTCTAAGCCTGGAGGCTTTAAGAGACTAATAGTCTCCACATTGAGGAAAGCAACCTCTGTTCTTTCATTTATGAGTAGAAGGCAATCATTTTCCAAAAGAATCCGACTGAAAGGTTCACTGAAAGGACACAGCGTTAGGGGGGTATGATTAGTTTAGACACCTCAGGGCTTGCTCAGGCATTTCATCCAGGATGTAAATATTGCATTATTCCAAGTAATGCAAGCATCCATGGCTTTCTTTAAGAACCATTTTTCTCCTCCCTGCCATAAGTAAACAAGAGCTGGGGAAAATGTTCAAAAAGTGATCAGAGGAACAGAAAGTTGGAAGAGATCCCAAGAGCCATGCAGTCCATCCTCATGTCATGGAGGAAGACACAATCAAAGCACACCTAGAATCATAGAATAAATAGAGTTGGAAGAGACCACATGTGTCATCTAGTCCAACCCCCTGCCATGCAGGAAATGCACAATTAAAACATCCCAATAGATGGCCATCCAGCCTCTGTTTAAAAGCCTCCAAAGATGTAGGAGTCTGATGTGCACAAATATGAATCTGGTCCTTAGCACACTGAAGAAGAAAAAAGCAGGTTTCCCACATCAGATAGGATGAGAAATACTGAATTAGGTTCTCCTGAACTATTTCGGAAGTGCAAGCAATGTTGTTTTCTGATGGCACTTATTTACTTCACATTTATAATTAAGCCACCTGGGAAACCAATACCATGCCCTTGAGTAACTTTCTCCTATGAGTCTTCCCTTCGTCAGTGTGTTGGAAACCTTGGTTGCAATTACCTGAAGGTTCGGTATTTGGTTGCAAACTTGCCTGCTGCTCTATAATTCAAGATCACCTGCTGTATAATTCAACAAGATGCTTACAGAGTTGGTCGAGGCAATGCATAATGCAGCCTTCTATTATTAGCAGACTGCAGTGGGGGAGGAGGATGGGGTGAAAACTTAAGTGTCCCATCTCAACAAAAGTCTCACGCAAAGTGGCCAAGATTACTTTGGGTTTAGAGCACTGAGCTTCAAATATACACCAGATTATAATTAACCCACAGGGATGGGATGATGTGAGAGGAAGCAGGTAGGCATCATGCATCTGCCCATGTAATCAAGGTTGCCAGGTCAGAAGCTGGACACAGTCACTTGTTTGGGCCGCAACTCCCAAAATGCTAAAGCTGGTATAACCAGTTGACCACCTTGGCTGTGAAATTACAGGTGTTATAGTCCAAGAAAGTACTCCTCCAAGCTGTGCCAATCTTTGTTGAGAACACAGTGGTGCCAGAAATGAGGACTTTGGGACAAAGATCCAGAATTCTATTCAATGGAATGAGGAGGAATTGTCAGCTCAGAAAGGAAAACAAATGAAGGAAACACACACTATCATCCTGAGAAGTCTCCATATAACCATTGAAAGAGCAATTTTAAGACCAAAATGTCCCAATTCTAAAATTAATTGATTTCAGTATTAGTTGTGAATAGAATTCTGCTTATCATTAGAAGTTGGGAAAAGAAAAGTAAGCCATGCATAGGTATCTCTTTTCCCAAATGCTTGGGACCTGAAGTATTTTGGGTTCATATTTTTTTCTGAACTTTGGAATGCCTGTATTTGCATATATGTATATAATCTGACCACATAACGAGAAGACAGGAAAGCTTGGAGAAGAGAATGATGCTGGGGAAAATGGAAGGAAAAAGGAAGTGGGGTCAACCAGGGGCAAGATGGATGGATGGTATCCTTGAAGTGACTGACTTGACTTTGAAGGAATTGGGGACTGTCACAGCCGACAGGGAGCTCTGGCATGGGCTGATCCATGAGGTCGTGAACAACAACAAATATATTGAGTTATCAGACATGGGACCCAAGTGTAACCACAGTATTTCGGTGTGTTTCATGAACAACTTAAACACATAGCCTGAAGTTAATTTTATATAATATTTAAACTATTTTTTTCATGAAACAAAGTGTGTGTACACTAAACCATCAGAAAGGAAAAGCACCAATACAACAGAGTCTTGCTTATCCATCATAAACAGGCTTGCAGAACATTGGATAAGCAAAAATGTTGGATAATATGGAGGGATTAAGGAAAAGCCTATTAAACGTCAAATTACGTTATGATTTTACAAATTAAGCACCAAAACATCACAACAAAACATTACAACAGAAAAAGCAGTTCAATACACTGTAACGTTATGTAGTAATTACTGTATTTACGAATTTAGCATCAAAACATTGCAATGTATTGAAACAGCTGTGGATGTGGGCAGGACGCAGATTGAGTTGGATAATACAGAACATTGGATGAGCAAAGGTTGGATACGCGAGACTCTACTGTATCTCAATCACCTGTATGAACAATTTCAGTCTGATTTTGGAATTCTGGATATGGGATTCCCAGCCTTTAGCACTTCTGCTTTTGGCCAGCAGTGCCCCTGACTTTGATAATTCTAAAGTAAACATAAAAGAAGATGGGTTGTTGTAGGTTTTTCGAGCTATATGGCCATGTTCTAGAAGCATTCTCTCCTGATGTTTCGCCTGCATCTATGACAAACATCCTCAGAGGTTGTGAGGTCCTCACAACCTCTAAGGATGCTTTCCATAGATGCTGGCGAAACGTCAGGAGACAATGCTTCTAGAACATGACCATATAGCTCAAAAAACCTACAACAACCCAGTGATTCCAGCCATGAAAGCTTTCGACAATACATAAAAGAAGATTTCGACTTGATCAGCTGGGAGATTCATGCCAAACTCTGTGTCTTAAGCACCAGGGAATTGCCCATCTTTCCCCCCAAGACAGAGCTGTTGTGACCTTAAATATCAACACGGCACAATGATGTTCAAACAATTACAGTCTTCCATGTATAACATCTCCAAGCTAAGAATAGCTTCACTATTTGGATTCCTGTCTGTTATTAAAATCTTGTATACAGTAGCCAGGTGGAACTCCCAGTGGATTTTGCAAGACATGTAGGAGACAGTATTCTACAAAGTTGCCACTTGAGGATTTGAGTTCAACAGCACAATACCAAACTGTTACTTGATAGAAAACAGCAAGCTTACCCGCCAGTGCTGGGGCAGAAAGTCAGGATATTGTTTCAAGCCATCCATCAAGCAGCAGCGTGTGGATTTTGGTGAAGAAAGGATGACAAAAAGCAGCAACAATTGACATCTTTAAGACAGGTATACAACAAGTGTTTCTAGGAAAGTGAGCTTTGACATGATAAGAGTGAGAGGGAACACTTCTTGAAATCCCATTTTCAGAGACTCTTTAATCCTTTCCAACGTTTGAAGTAGAGCAGTGCAGGGTAAGGTTGTCCTGTTTTGGGTTCAACAACGGAGGCACACAAAACTCCAAAGACAGTGTCAATCCAGATGTTTTATTGTAGCTGAGTAGTCTGACATAAACAAACATGAAACTTTAATTTAATTTTTGGACAACTTTTCCCATTAGTGGGCACATATCTTCTTCTACAGAAGGCACTATTCTTTGTAAGGTTCCTTGTGTTTGAAATGTTCGGGGTGTCCAATCCAAGGTTTTAAGAGCTAAATAACCATAAGGAATGAGGTCGGGGTTCTGAATTGTCCATATGAAATCAATGCTTGTACCATGCAGGTCACAGTCTTCCATATTCTTATCCGTTGCAATGTATTGTTCCTGTTTAAATTACAAATAAAATATTTTAGCTACAATAGGCTCTCCTTTTGGAAAGGCGTGATCTTCTAGAGATCATAACCTTTTGGAGAATAATGGCATCCACAACCATTTGAAAATCATAACCTTTTGTAAAGCATGAGAAGAGCCAAAAACCCATTTGAGTAAAATCTTCTCTTCAGTGGTATGTAACCACATATACTTATGCAAGGCAATTTGGGTTTCAGTTGTTAGACTGATAATCTAGTTATCTCTGATCTGTTAGGAACAGAGATTATGCACAAAATATAGCAGTTCTTCATTTTTTTTTATAAATGATCTTTATTCAGTTTTTCAGAATACATTTAAAAAAAAACAAAATATTTGTAGCCCAAGCTACTAGCAAATAGATATAGAACATGTGTGTATGTCAGTTCTCCGAAACATGAAATGATATAGTGCATCAAACAGATTAAAGAGAAGAGAGAGAAAAAAGAAAAGAGAAAAAGAAAAAAAAAAGGAAAGATTTATAGCCCAAAAGCCCGGAGTAAAATTAGATTCTTTCTTTCGACTTCCCGGGGTTTTTACAGGATCTTCTCTGTCGTTCCTCTGGCCTCCTTCTCCTCTTCTTCCTCTTCCTCTCTCTTCGTATTCCTTCTTTTCTTCTTCCTTCCCTCCCACTCTTCCTCAATTACATTAGGATCTTCTTGTTTCTTTGTTTAAAGTAATCCATCACTTTTTCCCAGTTTGTTTCCTTCATCTTTATTCCTTTACTTTTTGTTATTAGAAAGGTGAGCCGGTCCATGTTTCTTACTTCCAGAATTTTTGTCAATCTCTCGTTTTCATCTGGCGTATCTTCCTGCTTCCATCTTCTGGCATAGGTTATCCTTGCTGCAAAATATAGCAGTTCTTCAGAAGTGTTTCTTTCAGTGCCCAAAACATCTACTCTCCCATAAAATACCGTATATACTTGAGTATAAGTCGACCCGAATATAAGCCAAGGCACCTAATTTTACCACAAAAAACTGGGAAAATGTATTGACTCGAGTAGAAGCCGAGGGTGGGAAATGCAGCATTTACAGGTCAATTTCAAAATAAAATAGATACCAATAAAATTATATTAATTTAGGCATCAGTAGGTTTTTGAATATTTACATAAAACTGTAATTCATGATAACACTGTCCAACTCTGATTAAACCATTATTCTAACCTTCTTCAATATAATATGCTGACATGTCCTACAATAATAATAAATAGAGTAAAATAATAATAATAAAGTAAAATAATAAATGTAACAATAACAATAATAGAGTAAAATAATAAATGTAATAATAACAACAATAAAATAATAAATGTAATAATAATAATAACAACAACGACAACAAAGTAAAATAACAAATAATATTGATTCGAGTATAAGCTGGGGAGACTTTTTCAACCTAAAAAAGGACTGAAAAACTAGGCTTATACTCAAGTATATACAGTATCTTGTTTCTATATCATGCTCTCAAAAGACAAAAATAGACTTCGTTAACAGTAACGTATCTGGTTTGCTCACAACCTTCATGTATTTAGCATACAGATACATAACTTGTCAATCCAGTTACAGATAGGATTTGAAGTAGTTTCTCTGTGCATATAACACAGGGCATCTTTCTTATACTCTTAACAGTTCAAAGTCTCATAGTGTCTATTTATTATTATGGAGTCTAAGATCTGAGCAGTCCCAAATCTGATCATGTGATCTGCAGCCCCTCCCACAACCTTAAGAAACAGAGTAAAGGAAAAGCTGCATACCAAAACATACATATACACTACAGTAAGCTAACAGAATCATATACAGACAAATTACTAGTGGAGGTTTGAAGAAGATTGCTATTTCCAACACCTCCAATTCCACTGCAACCGAATCACTTGCTCACTGTGAAAGTGAGAAATATGAATTTAAAAAGACACTATTGTTTTTAGCTGTAAGGACACCTCTAGAGTTGCAGCGGAGAACCTATAGATTCTTAGAGGGAACATATTAAATTCATAAACAATCAAATCTGCAAAAGTTAAGCTCACAAATGTGGAGGGCTGATTGCACACCTACACTGATGTATGTCGTTTTATGCAAATCACTTCCCTCTTTTGTCTACTTTATTGATTATATATGTTCTGGGGGACAGATGTGTAAGTGACCACCATAGTTTCAAGCATGGGAGACAGTGATGCTTAATTCTCAAGATGTAGGTGCATGTGTTCAATGTGTTTGTCAAGTGTTTTGATACGGCCGATGGACTAATGAATGAAAAGGTACTACTACTCAACATGAAAGTGGTCAGCTCTTTATGTGTGCTGGGGTTAGAGCACAAGTACCCCAAAAAAGTAAAACAATTGTGAATAAACAAATTGTATTATGTTTTACTTGAGAGAACACCTGTACAGGAATTTCTAGATCTTCCAGCATGACACCATGGTCAACTTCTGCCAGGAGCTGGCCATAGAACCACACTGGAGAACCTAGCGATTCAATTTAAATCAAATCTATGAGTAATGGAATCCACAAAAGTCAAAACCACTTATGTGAAATGGTGACTGTATTGCAACCTCTTTAAGAACCCTTAATTAGGATTACCTGCCATATAAAAAACACAACCAGTTAAAAGAAAGGGAAAGCAACCGGTCAATGGTATGTGTTGTCGAAGGCTTTCATGACTGGAATAATTGGGTTGTTGTAAGTTTCTTGGGCTATATGGCCATGTTCTCTAGAAGCATTTTCTCCTGATGTTTCGCCTGCATCTATGGCAGGCATCCTCAGAGGCTGTGACCTTACAACCTCTGAGGATGCCTGCTATAGATGCAGGCAAAATGTCAGGAGAGAATGCTTCTAGAACATGGCCATATAGCCTGAAAAACCTACAATACCCCACTGGTCAATGGTGCTCTCCACCCAGAAGGTTTTGTTTGAAAAGAGCTTTAGGGAGTTTTTTTGGCACAAGGGACAAACCTTTTAATTTCCCGCTGCTTTGGACATTCTCCAAATGTACATGGGTTTAAATTATTTAATACACTATTTAGATTGTTTATGTCTTTCCTTACTGGGCTATACTATTAAACTCTTTCAAAACATTTTAACATTGAGACCATGTGGCATGGGGTTGATTGGCAATATTTTTATAAACTAGTTTTTTTTTACTGCTTACTCTTCTCCCTTGTTCTTGTAATTCAGCCCTTCCTAACGTGTGGTCCTTCAGGTTTTTAGGGTTTCAACTCCCAGAAGCCCCAGCTAGCTGTGCCAACTCTCAGGAATTCTGGGAGCTGAAGTGTTATAATTTATTTATAATTTATTTACTATATTTATATACCACTTTTGCCACCTCTGGAGGGGACTCAAGGCGGTTTACAACATACTAATGGCAAACATTAAATGCCTACATACATGGAGAAAACAGTCATAAAACGAAACACTTGCAAATAACTATAATTTAAAATAATTAAAATCATTAAACAAGACAAAACAACATTTAAGCAATTAAGACAAAGCATTAAATATATCGTAGTATAAACATTAAAATCACATGATCCAAAAATCATACACTGTTGCCATTCTGATTGCCGTTGCACATATTTCCTTGATATTATTTGCATTGCATTACTGGCCAAAAGCTAGGTCCCACAACAATGTCTTTGTTTTCTTTCTAAATGCCAGGAGGTTACTGATCTAATCTTGTTGGGGAGAGAGTTCCAGAGACAAGGGGCCACCACTGAGAAGGCCCTGTCTCTCATTCCCACCAACAGCACTTACAACTGAGGTGAGACCGAGAGCAGGGCCTCCCCAGATGATCTTAAGTTTCATGATTTTTCATAGAGGGAGATACGTTCGGACAAGTAAGTTGGGCAGAACCATCTGCCAGCACTTTGAATTGTGCTCGATAGCAGACTGGCAGCCAATGGAGCTGACATAACAAGACACTTAGCCTTCTCTGCCAAAGACTGCCAGGGCCTCACCAAATTACAAATCCCATGACTCCATAGCATTGAGCCATGGCAGTTAAAGTGGTATCAAACTGCATTAATTCTATAGTGTAGATGTACTCTAGATGCAAAATGAATGTAGACAAGGAGAGGTTTTTGATCAACGTTGCCTTTATTATGACATTTTATTTTAGGACCCTATTCAACTCTGGATTTGTATTTCAGTTCCCCAAATCCCTGACCATTGGCCATGTTGCCAGTGAGTTTTGGGAGTTAATGACCAAAATATCTGATTGTAAACCATTTTTCTAAAGCATATCGCCCTCCACCTGTTGCGAAAGTGCACCTCCCTTTTTTCCTTGTCTCTTCATATGCTGATAGGAATTGCAACTCAACAACAGCCAGAAGGCCACATATTTTCCCACCATGGACCAGAATAAGCTGAACAAAGCAGGAGATAACCCAGTGGGACCTTTCAGGATGGAATTAAGGGGAATTATCTCAGCTGGAGCCCTGCTAATGAGACAGTGGGTCTGCTTGCCTCTCCTTTGATGGCATGGGAGTAGCAGGAGGAAATCAGAGCTTTCTCTGAACTTGTTACAGACCTGAGGAATGTTGTTGCTGGGAAAGAAAGGGTTGGGGCATTTTTCTGAATGAAAGACTGGAAGGTCACATGCAAAAGAAGGCAGGACTCTTGAGCATTTAACAGCAGTGCCAAAGGGGAATTGCAGCACAGAACAAGTCACACCTGTTGAAATCCCTTCTCTTACATAGCTGTTAAAGGTGCACTAGCCCTTTTTGTACGTGGCCACGCTAATGGAATGTTTTTTGGCTGTTGCATGTATGTCAAAATGCAACAGTTGGACCATTTTCTATAGAGGTTCATATACATCAGTAGAGCCCCTGTTGGTGCAGTGGGTTAAACCACTGAGCTGCTAAACTTGTTGACCGAAAGGTTGCAGGTTTGAATCCAGGGAGTGGTGTGAGCTCCCGCTGTTAGCCCCAGCTTCTGCCAACCTAGCAGTTTGAAAACATGCAAATGTGAGTAGAACATAGAATCATAGAATCAAAGAGTTGGAAGAGACCTCATGGGCCACCCAGTCCAACCCCCTGCCAAGAAGCAGGAATATTGCATTCAAATAAACCCTGACAGATGGCCATCCAGCCTCTGTTTAAAAGCTTCCAAAGAAGGAGCCTCCACCACACTCCGGGGCAGAGAGTTCCACTGCTGAACGGCTCTCACAGCAGTTCTTCCTCATGTTCAGATGGAATCTCCTTTCTTGTAGTTTGAAGCCATTGTTCCGCGTCCTAGTCTCCAGGAAGCAGAAAACAAGCTTGCTCCCTCCTCCCTGTGGCTTCCTCACATATTTATACATGGCTATCATATCTCCTCTCAGCCTTCTCTTCTTCAGGCTAAACATGCCCAGCTCCTTAAGCCGCTCCTCATAGGGCTTGTTCTCCAGACCCTTGATCATTTTAGTCGTCCTCCTCTGGACACATTCCAGCTTGTCAATCTCTCTCTTGAATTGTGGTGCCCAGAATTGGACACAATATTCCAGGTGTGGTCTAACCAAAGCGGAATAGAGGGGTAGCATTACTTCCCTAGATCTAGACACTATGCTCCTATTGATGCAGGCCAAAATCCCATTGGCTTTTTTTGCCGCCACATCACATTGTTGGCTCATGTTTAACTTGTTGTCCACGAGGACTCCAAGATCTTTTTCACACGTACTGCTCTCGAGCCAGGCATTGTCCCCCATTCTGTCTCTTTGCATTTCGTTTTTCCTGCCAAAGTGGAGTATCTTGCATTTGTCACTGTTGAACTTCATTTTGTTAGTTTTGGCCCATCTCTCTAATCTGTCAAGATCGTTTTGAATCCTGCTCCTGTCCTCTGGAGTATTGGCTATCCCTCCCAATTTGGTGTTGTCTGCAAACTTGATGATCATGCCTTCTAACCCTTCATCTAAGTCATTAATAAAGATGTTGAACAGGATCGGGCCCAGGCGGAACCCTGCTTATGGCACTGCAATTGTTACTTCTTTTCAGGACGAAGAGGAAGCATTGGTGAGCACCCTCTGGGTTCGTCCATTTAACCAATTACTGATCCACCTCACCGTAGTTTTGCCTAGCCCACATTGGACTAGTTTTCTTGCCAGAAGGTCATGGATTCTGCAGATAATAAAATCTGCATATTAAAATGGCATCTGTGGGAATCTCTAGATCAATGGATCTCAACTTGTGGGTCCCCAGATGTTTTGGCCTTCAAATCGCAGAAATCCTAACAGCTGGGATTTCTGGGAGTTGTAGGCCAAAACAAATGGGGGCCCACAGGTTGGTAACCCCTGTTCTAGGTCCTTCAATGTGATTCTGTAGTCATCTTCTACCAAAGATTGACCATATGTCCACTGTATAAACAATGTGCTTTGGGGAATTCATTTGTTATCTGTCCTTTCTATGCCTGTTTGGACTTGGCTATAAAATTTTATAGAGAGAACTGACTTCCCTCCCCAAAAAGGAGAGAGAGAGAAAGAATTTTATAGCATAAAGATTTAGCAACTTCTCAAAACACCTCATTCCGCTTCTGAGGAGGCCAAGGTGGTGGATATAGGCCTATCCTCCATCCTTTTGTTTCACGCGCACAACACACTTTGGTGGTAGATTAAGCAGAGATGTTCATGAATAACCCATGGTGTTGTTGGCCCCGATTTTGTGGAAACTCACACGCTTACTCACCTACAGTTTCATTAAACTCAGGTTTGTATTTCCGTGTAACACTAGATGCCGCTTGAAGTCGGAAATTATTAATTGGAGCTGTTGACAGAGCATATTGCAACATCCCTGCGTAAATCTTGAGCAAAGAACCGGTTCTACAAACACTTAGCTGTATATTGCTCCATTTAAATTAATGGTGCATCACAGTGTTATGAAACATGATGTTCTGCAGAGTGTGGGGCACAAAGTCTTGTTTTACAGGCAGGTCAAAGACATTCAGCTCTGTGGTTAAGCCTGGAGTCATTGTGCATGGAAGGTACTTACTACATGACCATTTTTGGCTTCTTCCTATTATATTGCATGCACCCAATGAATTCATGCGCTACAAGCAACTACAGTTGTTTTCATTGCTGCTAATGTTTATAGTAGCTGATTTTGTCAAATTTTCTGTTATTTTACTTACAATATTATGGCATCTTCTACAGGGGTGACAACATGAGTTACCGCACTAAGTGACACCAACCCTAGTGATGCCTTTCATAAACAATGAGAAGCAATATTGAGGAAAATTGTTGATTTAGCCATTAAAGCACATATGGACTATCTACTTGTCAAAGACTTTCATGGCTGGAATCACTGGGTTGTTGGGAGTTTTCCAGGCTGTATGGCCATATTCCAGAAGCATTCCCTTCTGATGTTTCACCTGCATCTATGGCAGGCATCCTCAGAGGTTTGTAAGGTCTGTTGGAAACTAGGAAAATGGGGTTTGTTTATCTCTGGAAGGTCCAGGGTGGGAGAAAAAACTCTTGTCTGTTTGAGGTAGGTGTGAATGTTTCAAATGGCCACCTTGATTAGCATTTAATGGCCTAGCAGTTTTCAAGGTGTGGCTTCTTACTGCCTGGGGGAATCCTTTGTTGGGAGGTGATTGTGGCCCTGATTGTTTCTTGTCTGGATTTCCCCTGTTTTTGAGTGTTGTTCTTTATTTACTGTTATGATTTTAGAGGTTTTTTAAATATTGGTAGCCAGATTTTGTTCATTTTCATGGTTTCTTCCTTTCTGTTGAAATTGTCCACATGCTTGTGGATTTCAATGGCTTCTCTGTGTAGTCTGACATGGTTGTTAGAGTAGTTGTTAGAGTGGTCCAGCAATTCTGTGTCCAGGTTGGTTCATCAGTTGTTCTGCTATGGCTGACTTCTCAGGTTGAATTAGACTGCAGTGCCTTTCTTGATTCGTTTTTGGGCAATGATTCGTTTTTGGGCAATGCTTCATTTGGTGGTCTCTATGTAGACTTGTCCACAACTGCATGGTATGTGGTAGACTCCTGCAGAGGTGAGAGGATCCCTCTTGTCCTTTGCTGAACATAGCATTTGTTGAATTTTCTTGGGTTGTGTTTCTTCATCAGCTTCCCTATGTAAGTAAGCCATTACATGCTAATCAAGTTGGCCAATTGAAACATTCACACCTACCTTGAATAGACAAGTGTTCTCCCATCCTGGAACCTCCACAGATATATAAACCTCCCTTGTCAAGTTTTCAACAGACCTCACAACCTCTGAGGGTGCCTGTCACAGATGCAGGCGAAACATCAAGAGAGAATACTTCTGGAACATGGCCATACAGCCCGGAAAACTCACAACAAGCCTATCCAACCTCTGAGGATGCCTGTCATAGATGCAGGTGAGACATCAGGAGAGAATACTTCTGGAACATGGCCATACAGCCCGGAAAACTCACAACAATCCTATCAACTTGCTTTTCAGGAGTCATAATCATGTAGCCCTCCAGCTGTTCTTGGATGACTACCCCCAGAATTGTACAACATTGGTTGTGCTGAAAAACCAGGTGCTGGTCAAATGCTTCAGAAATGGGATATGTTTTCCCCAGCCCTAGTTTACGATTTCATTTGTGTTATGTGAGAAAGCAATGGAAACCTCTCATAGATTTGAAGTCATGGTTTTGTTTATGTAATTATTTTGTGCACTAGATGCAAACCTGCCACAAGCATCAGCTCCATTATTGTCATGTTAAAGAATTTGTAGCTTTCAGGGAGTGCTATACAATCGTGCAATCTCTGTCCACTTTGCCTCCACCCTATACATCAAGTCCGAGGTTTTAGCTACATTTTCTCATCTATCAACAGCACCTCTTAGGTTAAAGAGACTATTCACACTTTAGAATTATAGCAGTTTAACTGCCATGACTATATCCTTGGGAATCATGGGATTTGTAGTTTGTGATGACACCAGAGCTCTAAAAGAGAAGGATAGATATCTCACAAAACAACAAATCCCACAATTCCATAGCATCGAGCCTTGGCAGTTAATGTGGATTACAACTCAAATAATTATGCAGTGTGGATGCTGCCAAATATCCCAGCTGCTTTTGTAATCCCTTGCCAACTGTTGTGTGGCTCTTAAATATTTAATAGTTCTCCTTATAAGGGGCTTTTTAGGAGGTGCAGCGCCCTTTGTACTGCCTCTGCCTGTTGAAATTTCCTGTTCTTCTCAATTATTAAAGGTTATAGGATCCTTGTCCTTTTTCCCATGAGGTCATACCACCTGTGGGCCAAATGGCTAAGGGCACAGTCATATGAGTTTTTCTATCTGGTCCCAAATAGAACCATTAGTTCGAAAAGCTCCCTCCAGAAGTCAGCTGTTACAATAATGCATAATCATTATTGTAATAGAACCTATAATAATAATAATAATAATAATAATAATAATAATAATAATAATTTTATTTATTTATTTCATATTGCATAAATTAGTATAAAAATGATAAAAATAGAAGGAGCACAAGTGGCTAAATATCTTTTGACCAAAAATGGGCAACAGTAACGTTTGTAGCCTCCAACAATTCTTCCTCTGTATATGTATTATTAATAATAATAATAATAATAATAATAATAATAATAATACACTTTATTTATATTTTGCTCTTCTCCCCTAGGAGACTCAGAGTGGATCACAGCATTTACATACATAGGCAAACGTTCAATGCCTTTACAATCATTTACAATGAGACACACAAACACGAACAAAGACAGAGGCTTCTCCCTTCTTTTCTGGTTTCTGGAGGCAGCGCTTGTTTCTGGCTCTGGGGAGGTGCTTTTTCTTCATTTTCAAGCCACCTCCTGGTTGTGTGGCTGGCAAGAATGCTTGGAGCATCTCTTAGTCTTTTCACGCCAAAGTGGTACCTATTTATCTACTCACATTTGCATGTTTTCAAACTGCTAGGTTGGCAGGAGCTGGAGCTGACAGACAGGAACTCACCCTGTCCTGCAGATTTTAACTGTCAACCTTGAGATCAGCAGCACAAGGGTTTAACCCATTGCACCATTGCAGCCCCTCTATTGACTTTTCAGTTATCGCCTCCAGAATTCTCCAACCATAGAGATTCATGGTTCCTCTTCCCCGCAGGATCATTATTTCGGCACTATACTGTAGGCCAGGCCAAAACTACAAAATAAAGTCTTCACTTAGTGATTTTATGGTTCCAATTACATGAGTTATTGTGCTCAGCAGTGGACAATTGGTAGTCTTTCAGGTGTTCATAAAATCATAGAGTTGGAAGAGACCTCGAGGGTCATCCAGTCCAACCCCCTGCCAAGAAGCAGGAAAATTGCATTCAAAGCACCCCCAACAGATGGCCACCCAACCTCTGTATAAAGGCCTCCATAGAAGGAGCCTCCACCACATTCCGAGGAAAAGAGTTCCACTGCTGAACAGCTCTCACAGTTAGGATGTTCTTCCTAATGTTCAGGTGGAATCTCCTTTCCTGTAGTTTGAAACCATTGCTCCGCGTCCTAGTCTTGTTGAAGTACAATTCTCAGTATCCCTAACAAACTTGGAGCCCTTCCACACAGCCCTATATCTCAGAATATCAAGGCAGAAAATCCCACAATATCTGAGTGTGGACTCAGATAACCCAGTTCAAAGCAGATATTGTGGAATTCTCTGCCTTGATATTCTGGGATATAGGGCTGTGTGGGAGGCCCTATAGCTGATGGAGAGCATAAGACCTACAG
This sequence comes from Anolis sagrei ordinatus, assembly GCF_025583915.1. Classification (NCBI taxonomy): domain Eukaryota; kingdom Metazoa; phylum Chordata; class Lepidosauria; order Squamata; family Anolidae; genus Anolis; species Anolis sagrei. Next base: position 18,103,853 of record NW_026844366.1, on the reverse strand, counting down.
CAGCTATTCCAAAGCGTTGGTCCTCCAGGAGTTTTGGATCTCTGCTCTCAGAAGTCCCTACGTCCTTGGCTGATGTTCAGGATTCTGGGATCTGAAATCCAAAACACCTTGAGAATCAGCCCTATATCCCAGAATATCAAGGCAGAACAACCCACAATATCTGCTTTGAACTGGGTTATCTGAGTCCGCATTCAGATAATGTGGGATTTCCTGCCTTGATGTTCTGGAATATAGGGCTGTGTGGAAGGTCCCATAGTTGATGGAGAGGATAAGACCTACAGCAGCTATTCCAAAATGTTGGTCCTCCAGGAGTTTTGGATCTCTGCTCTCAGAAGTCTCCATGTCCTTGGCTGATGTTCAGGATTCTGAGATCTGTAATCCAAAACACTTGAGAATCAGCTTTATATCCCAGAATATCAAGGCAGAACAACCCACAATATCGGCTTTGAACTGGGTTATCTGAGTCCGCCTTCAGATAATGTGGGATTTCTTGCCTTGATGTTCTGAGATATAGGGCTGTGTGGAAGGTCCTATAGCTGATGGAGAAGATAAGGCCTACAGCAGCTATTCCAAAACGTTGGTCCTCCAGGAGTTTTGGATCTCTGCTCTCAGGAGTCCCTATGTCCTTGGCTGATGTTCAGGATTCTGGGATCTGTAATCCAAAACACCTTGAGAATCCGCCCTATATCCCAGAATATCAAGGCAGAATAACCCTCAATATCTGCTTGAACTGGGTTATCTGAGTCCGCATTCAGATAATGTGGGATTTCCCGCCTTGATGTTCTGGGATATAGGGCTGTGTGGAAGTGCTCTAAGTCCACACTGCCACATATCCCAGTTCAAAGCAGATAATGTGGAGTTTTATTCATCTGTATGGAAGGGGCTTCAATGATCCAGTCCAGCAACATATGGATGTAGATCTCCTGCTGTCTTCCCCAGGTTTAAGGAATTTATTGTATTTTTATACAATAGTTATTCCCAGTCAAGGAAGCTATGGCCCTGCATCTGCAAGCTATCGAGAACAGGGTGACTTGGAGGTCTTTCATTCATCGGGTCACTATAAATCTAAATTAACTTGATGGCAATTAACAACAAGAAACAGATTGTATCTTTAAAAATCTGTTTCTTCTTTCATCATGTCACGGGGAGTGGGGAGAGGGAGGCTTTTTCCAGAACTCAGGCTTTTCACTGGAACATCAACATCCATTAACTGGATTAGAATTACATAATTCTGTGTCTAGGAATGTCTTTGGAGTATCAGGACTGGATGACGTTCAAAGCCCTCCTGCATGAAACAAAAAATTCAGGCTTGGCAGAGCTTTAAAAACATGCTGTTTCCAAAATACAGCTTCCAGAAGCTTTGGAAGAGTATTGGGTGTTGTAGTCCTGATGCTCAGATTCATGGCTACTTTAAGCAGCCTTAATCTCAGCAGTTTAATTAAAGGTAGAGTGAGGAACTATTTTGATGCTGCTCTTCAGTGACTGAAATCATTGTTGTTGTTCTAGGAGAGGACCTATCATCTCCGGAGATATGAAGCTACCTTTGGCTCATTGTACCTGATGTAAACAGGGGAAAAATCCAAAACAAAAGGGATTTGGGCCCAGCAGTGATGGTTTTTCTTATAGTATGCATGGGGTTAAAATAGATTTGTGCTCTACATCTCCAGCTGTGAGTAGAGGGAGTCTAATCTAGGAGTCCTTGCAGCTCTTCACAGTATAGAATCATAGAATCATAGAATCGAAGAGTTGGAAGAGACCTCATGGGCCATCCAGTCCAACCCCCTGCCAAGAAGCAGGAATATTGCATTCAAATCACCCCTGACAGATGGCCATCCAGCCTCTGTTTAAAAGCTTCCAAAGAAGGAGCCTCCACCACACTCCGGGGCAGAGAGTTCCACTGCTGAACGGCTCTCACAGTCAGGAAGTTCTTCCTCATGTTCAGATGGAATCTCCTTTCTTGTAGTTTGAAGCCATTGTTCTACGTCCTAGTCTCCAGGGCAGCAGAAAACAAGCTTGCTCCCTCCTCCCTGACTTCCTCTCACATATTTATACACGGCTATCATGTCTCCTCTCAGCCTTCTCTTCTTCAGGCTAAACATGCCCAGATCTTTAAGCCGCTCCTCATAGGGCTTGTTCTCCAGACCCTTGATCATTTTAGTCGCCCTCCTCTGGACACATTCCAGCTTGTCAATATCTCTCTTGAATTGTGGTGCCCAGAATTGGACACAATATTCCAGGTGTGGTCTAACCAAAGCAGAATAGAGGAGGAGCATTACTTCCCTAGATGCAGGCCAAAATCCCAATGGCTTTTTTTGCCACCACATCACATTGTTGGCTCATGTTTAACTTGTTGTCCACGAGGACTCCAAGATCTTTTTCACACGTACTGCTCTCGAGCCAGGCATTGTCCCCCATTCTGTATCTTGGCATTTCGTTTTTCCTGCCAAAGTGGAGTATCTTGCATTTGTCACTGTTGAACTTCATTTTGTTAGTTTGGCCCATCTCTCTAATCTGTCAAGATCGTTTTGAATCCTGCTCCTGTCCTCTGGAGTATACCAGGTATGGGCAAACTTGGCCCCTCCAGGTGTTTTGGACTTCAACTCCCACAATTCCTAACAGCCTCAGGCCTCCCCCCCTCAGCCGCTTAAGCGGCTGAGGGGAAAAAGGAAAGGGCCTGAGGCTGTTAGGAATGGTGGGAGTTGAAGTCCAAAACACCTAGAGGGGCCAAGTTTGCTCAAGCCTGCAGTAAACTCTGTTGAGGAAATCCCATCCCTGTCCTCCCCTCTGTCTGCAAATATTTCCTCTATACAGAATATGGCAACCTCTTCCTCTATTACATCTCACCACACTGGGCTGGAAATTCCCTCTCTGTACAATGACACAGGCAATCTCATCAGCTGGAAAAGAGCACCCGGAAAATGTTATTTCTGCTGCTTTTTGAAAGCATCACTGCTCGCACAATGTCAAACCTTCCTGACACTCTTTTGACATGGGGAGAAAGAGAGTTCCTCCTTTGCTAGACTACAATTCCCATCGCCCTCTGTCATGTTCCATCACTGGGGTCATAGGAACCCCCAGTACAGCAATGGTTTGTTTTTTTTGTCGTGTCAGGAGCGACTTGAGAAACTGCAAGTCGCTTCTGGTGTGAGAGAATTGGCTGTCTGCAAGGACGTTGCCCAGGGGATGCCCGGATGATTTGATGTTTTTTATCATCCTTGTGGGAGGCTTCTCTCATGTCCCCGCTTGGGGAGCTGGAGCTGACAGAGGGAGCTCATCCTCCTCTCCCCGGATTCGAACCTGCGACCTGTCGGCCTTCAGTCTTGCCGGCACAGGGGTTTAACCCATTGCGCCACCGGGGGCTCCATAGCAATGGGTTAAACCCTTGTGTCGTCCGGACTGAAGACCGACAGGTTGGAGGTTCGAATCCAGGGAGAGCGTGGATGAGCTCCCTCTCTCAGCTCCAGCTCCCTCTCAGTACAATGACACAGGCAATCTCATCAGCTGGAAAAGAGCACCCAGAAAATGTTATTTCTGCTGCTTTTTGAAAGAATCACTGCTTGCACAATATCAAACCTTCCTGGCACTCTTTTGGAGTGAGGGCGAGGTCCTCCTTTCCTAGACTACAACTCCCATCGCTCTCTGTCACCCTCTCTCGGATTTCAATATTAATGTCAAAAATACATAGTATGATTTTACATAGGATTTGTGTTACATTAGAACAATAAAGACAAATATCACTTAAGTAAAATAAACATCAAATATTAAATAACCAGAAAATAAAATAAGGTGTAAACACTAAACTAATCTGGGAATCTGCTATTGCAACACATCTAATGAAGTGGTTAAACCCTTTTGCGGGAGGGACTGAAGACTGACAGGTCAGATGTTCAAATCCGGGGAAAGCGTGGGTGAGCTCCCTCTGTCAGCTCCAGCTCCCCATCTGGAGACATGAGAGAAGCCTCCCATAAGGATGGTAAAACACCAAAACATGCAGGTGTCCCCTGGGAATGTCCTTGCAGACAGCCAATTCTCTCACACCAGAAGCGATTTGCAGTTTGGGGTTCGAATCCGGAGAGTGGGGTGAGCTCCCATCTGTCTGCTTCAGGTCCTCATGTGGGGACATGAAAGAATCTTCCCACAAGGATGGCAAAACATCAAAACATCCGGGCATCCCCTGGGCAACGTCCTTGCAGACAGCTAATTCTCTCACACCAGAAGCAACTTGCAGTTTGGAGTTTGAATCCAGGGAGTGGGGTGAGCTCTCATATGTCCGCTCCACGTCCTCATGTGGGAACATGAAAGAATCCTCCCACAAGGATGGTAAAACATCAAAACATCCAGGCATCCCCTGGGCAACGTCCTTGCAGAAGGCCAATTCTCTCACACCAGAAGCAACTTGCAGTTTGGAGTTTGAATAGGTGAGTGGGGTGAGCTCCCATATATCCGCTCCACAGCCTCATGTGGGGACATGAAAGAATCCTCCCACAAAAATGGTAAAACATCAAAACATCTGGGTGTCCCCTGGGCAACATCCTTGCAGATGGCCAATTTTCTCACACCAGAAGCAACTTGCAGTTTCTCAAGTTACTCCTGACACAGAAAGAAACAAAACTGGGGTCATAATCCTTGCTGGCAGCTGTACTGAAAAGGAAGAATAATTTTTGTGTGTGAAATAAAATCTCTATCCCGATTACAATACAAGAATATTGACCTTGGACTCCAACATCCCACTGAAACCAGCAGTACCACTTACCCCCCAAGTAAACATTCCCAGGCTTGGCCTACAAATGTCAAGCAGAGGTTAGTTCTTAGAGAAGTGGCCATTCCCCCAGAGCGTGGATATTTTCTGTGAAGTTTATACAGAGAGGCAGTTAATCACTCACATGACGTGTATCTCCAGCTAGCCCCAATCCCTTAAAGCTCTTATTTGCATTTCAGCCCAGATCTTTTTTGAAAAAAATTACTGCAATCTCAATAGAACCAGAAGAAGCAGCTCAAGATGCGACAAACTTGGGCTCCAAAAACACATACCTGATGATGCAAGATTGATTGTTATGAATTAAATTTAATCTGGCACTTAGAATCATAGAGTTGGAAGAGACCACATGGGCCATCTAGTCCAACCCCCTGCCATGCAGGAAGTAAAGCTAAAGGTTTCCCCTTGACATTAAGTCTAGTCGTGTCCAACTCTGGTGGGTGGTGCTCATCTCCATTTCTAAGCCAAAGAGCCAGCCATGTCCATAGACACCTACAAGGTCATGTGGCCAGTATGACTGCATGGAGCGCCGTTACCTCCCCACAGAAGCGGTACATAGTGATCTACTCACATTTACATGTTTTCGAACTGCTAGGTTGGCAGAAGCTGGGGCTAACAGTGGGAACTCACCCCGCTCCCTGGATTCAAACCGCCAACCTTTCGGTCAGCAAGTTCAGCAACTCAGTGGTTTAATCCGCTACGCCACCAGGTATCTTTAAGCATGCGTAGATTTTGGAATATATGAGGAGTCCTGGAACTAAACCTCAGCAGATACCAAGGTCCTTCCCGCCGAAGCAATACCCATTGATCTACTCACATTTGCATGTTTTCAAACTGCTAAGTTGGCAGACACTGGGGCTATCAGTGGGAGCTCGCCCCCACTCCTCGGATTCAAACTGCCGACCTTTTGGTCAGCAAGTTCAGCTCAGCAATTTAACCCACTTAGCCACTAGGAGCTTCCTGCCATGCAGGAAAAGCACAGTCAAAGTTTGGTGAGGTTGGCACGTTTACCCCACTACATTGCACATTAGCACATTGTTTACCTGCATCACACACTGATTGTTGCCCTCTCTAACACAGTTTACAGGCTTCAACATACCTTCCGTAATTCTGTCAATCCTTCCAAGTAATTCCTCTTTGCCAGATGGTCTTTGACTAGCAGGGAAATGATATTAAAGCACAACCTCCTGTTTCCGCAGGATCAGTATCCATGGTTTCAATTATCCTGATCCATCAAAATACATCCTCTCTAGGCATTTTCTAAGTCCTCCTCCAGCAGGACTGTGTGGTATTCTTGGGCCAGAAGTCCTTCAATTCAACAGAATTGGATATGATCCGTATTTTTTGCATATCCACGCAGTCTGGAAATGTATCTTCTGTGGATACAGCAATCATATAATTTTCATCATCATTCACCACCAGCTTTCTACAGCCTACTAGGTGTTACTACCTGGATTCAAATCCTGTCCAAGAATATAGGAACCAAGGAGGGAGGGAGGGTGGCCAATGGGGCATGTTCTTTCGGGCATGGTATTCATGTGATGCTATCTATTGTCATTTCAGGTGTTTCAGTTTGCTTGGACTTGATTTTGGATGGAGTCATTTTTATAACTGTTTTTAAATAGTGTTTATCAGTGGGTTTTAATATAAATATAAACGTTATTATATTATCAATGTGTAATTTTTTATGTTTCATGCTTAAATGTTCTTTTATGTTTATGTTTTAATTTGGTTAGGTTTAATTTTTAGTTATATGTTATTGTCTTATTTTTAGTTACATGTTATTGTTATTGTCTTGCTATTATTTTTTGGTTTGCACATGTATGTATGGCATTCAATTTTGCCCTTATAAGGTTGGAAACCACTTCAAGTTCCCTTAGGGCAGTGTTTCTCAACCTGGGGGTCGGGACCCCTAGGAGGTTGTGAGGAGGGTATCAGAGGGGTCACCAAAGACTGTTGGTCATGGTGGTTCTGTGTGGGAAGTTTGGCCCAATTCTATCATTGGCAGGGTTCAGAATGCTCTTTGATTGTAGGTGAATTATAAATCCCAACTACAACTCCCAAATGTCAAGGTCTATTTTTCCCAAACTCCACCACTGTGCCCTCTGTGGCACAGTGTATTAAATCGCTGAGTTGCTGAACTTGCTGACCGAAAGGTCCCTGGTTCAAACCTGGGGAGCAGGGTGAGCTCCCGCTGTTAGCACCAGCTTCTGCCAACATTTGCATGAAAATCTGCAAATGTGAGATTAATAGGTACCACTCCAGTGGGAAGGTAATGGTGCACCATGTAGTGATGCTGGCCACATGACCTTGGAGGTGTCTACAGACAACTCTGACTCGTTGGCTTAGAAATGGAGATGAGCACCAACCCCCAGGGTTGGACACGGCAGGACTTAATGTCAGGGGAAAACCTTTACCTTTACCTACCACCAGTGTTTACATTTGGGCATATTGAGTATTCATGCCAAGTTTGGTTTGGATCTATCATTGTTTGAATCCACGGTGCTCTCTGGATGTAGATGAACTACAACTTCCAAACTCAAAGTCAATGGCCATCAAACCCTTCCAGTATTTTCTGTTGGGCATGGGAGTTCTGTGTGCCAAGTTTGGTTCAATTCCATTGTTGGTGGGGTTCAGAATTTGTGCCAGATTTGGCCCAGTGAATGAAAATACATCCTGCATATCAGATATTTACATTACAATTCATAACAGTAGAAAATTACAGTTATGGAAGTAGCAAGGAAAATAATCTTATGGTTGGGGGTCACCACAACATGAGGAACGGTATTAAAGGGCCACAGCACTTGGAAGGTTGAGATACACTGTGCTAAAGATTGAGAATCCCTTATGCAGAATTCCAAAATCGGAAATAGTCCAATGAGTGACTGAGATATTGGTGCTTTTCCTTTCTGATGGTTCATAGAATCATAGAATCAAAGAGTTGGAAGAGACCTCGTGGGCCATCCAGTCCAACCCCCTGCCAAGAAGCAGGAATATTGCATTCAAATCACCCCTGACAGATAGCCATCCAGCCTCTGTTTAAAAGCTTCCAAAGAAGGAGCCTCCACCACACTCCGGGGCAGAGAGTTCCACTGCTGAACGGCTCTCACAGTCAGGAAGTTCTTCCTTATGTTCAGATGGAATCTCCTTTCTTGTAGTTTGAAACCATTGTTTCGCGTCCTAGGAAGCAGAAAACAAGCTTGCTCCCTCCTCCCTGTGGCTTCCTCTCACATATTTATACATGGCTATCATATCTCCTCTCATCCTTCTCTTCTTCAGGCTAAACATGCCCAGCTCCTTAAGCCGCTCCTCATAGGGCTTGTTCTCCAGACCCTTGATCATTTTAGTCGCCCTCCTCTGGACACATTCCAGCTTGTCAATATCTCTCTTCAATTGTGGTGCCCAGAATTGGACACAATATTCCAGGAGTGGTCTAACCAAGGCAGAATAGAGGGGTAGCATGACTTCCCTAGTCAAAGCCATGGTATTCCTTGTAGTAACCTACGGATGTGAGAGCTGGACCTTAGGGAAGGCTGAGCGAAGGAAGATAGATGCTTTTGAACTGTGGTGTTGGAGGAAAGTTCTGAGAGTGCCTTGGACTGCGAGAAGATCCAACCAGTCCATCCTCCAGGAAATAAAGCCCGACTGCTCACTGGAGGGAAAGATACTAGAGACAAAGTTGAAGTACTTTGGCCACATCATGAGGAGACAGGAAAGCCTAGAGAAGACAAGTATGCTGGGGAAAGTGGAAGGCAAAAGGAAGAGGGGCCGACCAAGGGCAAGATGGATGGATGGCATCCTTGAAGTGACTGGACTGACCTTGAGGGAGCTGGGGGTGGTGACGGCCGACAGGGAGCTCTGGCGTGGGCTGGTCCATGAGGTCACGAAGAGTCGGAGACGACTGAACGAATGAACAACACTTCCCTGATCTAGACACTATGTTCCTATTGATGCAGGCCAAAATCCCATTGGCTTTTTTTGCCGCCACATCACATTGTTTGCTCATGTTTAACTTGTTGTCCACGAGGACTCCAAGTACAGTGTACAAGCTCTTCGTTTCATGAAAAAAAAAGTTAAAGTATTATATAAAATCAGGCCCTATTGATTCGGGGGGGGGGGGGGGGGGAGTTTTTTTCAGGGGGGGTTTCGGGATTTTGATTTGGGAGGGCTGAGTCTGAGTGAAAGAGGGTCTACCTAGCAAACCTTTTGTATCATTACCCCAATACCCCCATGCATATGGGATATATTGAGTATGGTGATCAGATCATGATATGAATAAACATAACAGTTTAAATAATGCACCAGTAAGGCTTTTTTGTGAACCACCATGAGAATTTCGGGGGGAGGGGCTGAAGCCCCCAGTCCCCCCCCCCCCCCCCCCCCCCCCCCCACCCCCCACCCACCCCCCCCCCCCCGGAAGATTTTAATAGGCCTTGATGGTTCATAGGGGAGAATCCGTTTGGACAGGTAAACTGGGCCGGAGTCATTTAGGGCTTTATAGGTCAAAACCAGCACTTTGAATTGTGCACAGAAGCTAATGTTGTGGCGATGCCTCAACTATAAAATTAAGTTGATTTTAACTATATTAAGGGGTTGCAGCATTAGGAAGAGTGAGAAACACTGCTTTAGGGAGGGAAAAGTGAGATATCAATGCAGTCAATAAAGAAGTACATGCTCCCAGAGCACCTGCCAGCTTGGGACCCACCCTTGTTTACTTTCTCCCAGAGATGCAGTATCTCCCTTTGCAAGGCTTTGCTATTTCATCATCTCACTTTGTCTCCTTGGAGGAGGAGGAGGATCCATGTCCTTCCCTTTCTTCCCTTCAGAATTGGAACCCAAAGAGGCTGAGTTAAATTCCTGGGACTCTTTCTTTCTCCTCTCCCTCTCCACCTGACTGGGAGGCCTGGCTGCAAACTGGGAGCGACTGGGCCAGCAGAGCCCTCTCCCTCCCTCCATCCTCCTCCTCCTGGAGAGCAAGCCTCCAATGGAATGAATGGAATATAAATAGTGTCCAATGGGTGCCTGGCTTGGGCTGGATATATAAGCGGAGGGAGGGCGGGGGTACGGCTCCATTCGAGGCAGGTCTGTCTGGAAGAGCAGCCGGGTTCCTCCTTCCTTCCACTCACTCACTCACTCACTCACCCACTCGAGTGCGCCGCTTTTGTCTTGCTCTGACCCTCTCGGTAAGTGCTGGGAGGCAAGGCAATCAGGAGTCTTGGGGAGGAAGCCTATCATTTCCAAGGGAGAGCCAATGACCTTGCGATGCTTGCTCTTCTTCATTCCAATGTGCTTTGGGGTTTTGGAGAAGGGAAGGGATGCGCGAGAGTAACCAAGGCGTGGTGAGTTGGGAGACAGAAGATGCTGCTGCTCTTGACTCTCTTCCTGGCTCTGAAAAGCAAGAGCAAGCCCACTCTCCTTCTCATTCTTTTGCCTCCTGCCTGCAGGGCTCAAAAGCTGCCTCCCTCTCCCATCCCTTGGCCCCGAATTGGCATTTAAGCAGGGGATGGGTTGGCATGATCCTCCTCTGCGCCAAGCGGAGAGGAGTTTCGTTACATAACGGGAGCGCCCTTTCGTTTCCCCCTTCGTTCCTTCCTCTTGGAGGGCGAGCGCGAGGAAGAGATGGAGTAGCTTGCTTTCCAGACCCAGCTTTGCTACAAGGACTTCCTTATCCCAGTCCTCCCCTCGAGAAGGTGTGCCTTGCAGGGAAATTCTCCCCCTCTCCTCCCATCTGTGCTTTCCACAGCTTGGATTTTTTTTTCCTTCTCCTATCAGGAGCGACTTGAGAAACTGCAAGTCGCTTCTGGTGTGAGAGAAGTGGCCGTTTGCAAGGACGTTGCTCAGGGGACGCCCGGATGTTTTACCATCCTTGTGGGAGGCTTCTCTCATGCCCCTGCATGGGAAGCCGGAGCTGACAGAAGGAAGCTCACCCCACTCCCCCATTCAAATCGTGGTGTGAGAGAATTGGCCGTCTGTAAGGACATTGCCCATGGGACGCCTGGATTTTTTGATGTTTTTATCCTCTTTTGGGAGGCTTCTCTCATGTCCTTGCATGGGAAGCTGTAGCTGACAGGTGGGAGCTCAGCTCACTTCCTGGATTCAAACCCCAAATTGCAAGTAGCTTCTGGTGTGAGAGAATTGGCCGTTTGCAAGGACGTTGCCCAGGGGACGCCCGGATGTTTTGATGTTTTACCATCCTTGTGGGATGCTTCTCTCATGTCCCGGCGTGGGAAGCTGGAGCTGACAGAAGAAAGCTCACCCCACTCCCCCATTCAGTGTGAGAGAATTGGCTGTCTGTAAGGATGTTGTCCAAGGGATGCCCGGATGTTTGATGTTTTTATCCTCCTTTTGGGAGGCTTCTCTCATGTCCCCGCATGGGAAGCTGGAGCTGACAAAAGGAAGCTCACCCCACTCCCCCATTCAAATCCTGGTGTAAGAGAATTGGCCATCTGCAAGGACATTGCCCAGGTGACGGCCGGATATTTTACCATCCTTGTGGGAGGCTTCTCTCATGTCCCGGCATGGGAAGCTGGAGCTGACAGAGGGAGCTCAACCTGCTCTCCTTGGATTCAAACCCCCGACCTTTAGGTCAGCAGTCCTGTGGGCAGAAGAGTTTAACCCTTTGYACCCCTGGGGGCTCCTGGAGGAAGAGCTTGGATGAGCCAAAAGGAGTGCAATAGAGGAGGCATGGGCAAACTTGGGCGGCTGGGGGGGGGGGAGGAAGGGGCCTGAGGCTGTTTGGAATGGTGGGAGTTGAAGTCCAAAACACCTGAAGGGACCAAGTTTGCCCATGCCTGCGATAGAGAGGGGTATCTCCCTCCCTTTGCCTTCCCCTTGGGCTGTTTATCAGGATGCCTGCCCCATATGTGCCTTTGAGCCCCCAGAATGTCACTCAGATGCCTTGGCTCTCAGTCTTGAAGGGAAAGGGAAGGAAGGAATGGAATGGAGAAGCCAGCCGTGCGCTCTTGGCAAGCAAAGTGCAATGGGAGAGTCTCCAACTCCACCTCTCGCCCTTCCTTCCCTTGGGCTGTTTGCAGGGATGTCATCCACCTGCTTTAAAGGGCCCAAGGAGAGATCAGAGGGAGGAAGATTGGAGAGAGAGAGAGAACCCTCCTTGGCGCATTCCTCGCTGCCAATTTTGCCCAGGACGCATCCATCCCCAACCGGCTTCTCCGCTCTTGCAAAAGCGAGGCGAGTAAGCGAGGCTGGGCTTTGGAGGCAGGAGAAACCAGGGCGGGTCCCCTCTCTCTCTCCCTCTCCTTTCCTGTGGCACCATCTGGCCAGGAGGAAGAGGACGCAAAAGAGAGTGTCCAAGTTTGGGCTTCAACTCTCCAGAAACAAGGGATTCCAAAGCCATCCATCCGTTTCAAAAAACATGTCTGCTCCCTTGCCTTGAAGGTGACCCTTTGGGACCAAGGAAAGGAGGAAGTGGGGCAAGGCTCAGAGAGACGGAGCTCTGCTGCTTTCTATTCCTGGCCTCCTCTTCTCTCTCTCAAGCCAGGCTCTTGACCTTGAGCAGATCCCTTCTGCCGGTCCCTGCTGTGTGGCCCTTCCTGGTGCCAAGAGGAAGAGGAGGCGGAAGGGGAATGTTGGCCCAGTGCCTGGCAATCCTCAGGTGCCGGGCGGGGAGAGTGCCTGCCTGGGCAGGTCGCAGTACCGGAGACGGTGGCGGCAAGGTGACCTTGCTGCGAGGCCCAGCTCCCATCCCCAGCTCAAGCCCACAGTTAAGCTTTCCCCTCTCCTCTTCTTCTCCCTTCTTAGCTCCTTGCAGTCAGGGGCCCGCCATGCCATTCTCAAACAGCCACAACCTCTTGAAGAAGAACTACTCCGCCGAGGATGAGTACCCAGATCTGAGCGCCCACAACAACCATATGGCTAAAGTGCTGACCTTGGAGCTGTACACCAAGTTGCGGGATAGAGTGACTCCAAGCGGATTTTGTGTGGACGATGTGATTCAGACTGGGGTGGACAACCCAGGTAAAGGACGCCGGGGCAGCGGCCCTTCTGTGATCCGGATCTGTTCTCCCTTCATTAAGTGAGGAAGTGCTGCTTTGAAAATGGCATCTCAAAAGGCCTCCTGATAAGACCTTCAAGAGGCCTAGCTGCATAATACGCTAGGGCATTGGCCTGAATTGCTGTGAGATTTTCGGGCTGTATGTTTTGCCCACATCTATGGCAGGCATGCTCAGAGATTGAGGTATTATATATATATAATATAAATATAAATGTAAGGTGAATTCTTTCTCCCACCCTGGACCTACCATGTGTATATAAACCTATATATATATATTATATATTATATAAACATATATGGGGAGCCCCCGGTGGCGCAGTGAGCTGCTGAGCTTGTTGATCGAAAGGTTGCAGGTTCGATTCCAGGGAGCGGCGTGAGCTTCCACTGTCAGCCCTAGCTTCTGCCAACCTTGCAGTTCGAAAACATGCAAATGTGAGTAGATCAATAGGTAAAGCTCCGGCGGGAAGGTAACGGTGCTCCATGCAGTCATGCCGACCACATGACCTTGGAGGTGTCTACGGACAACGCTGGCTCTTCGGCTTAGAAATGGAGATGAGCACCACACCCCAGAGTCAGACATGACTGGACTTAATGTCAGGGGACAACCTTTACCCAACCTTTACCTAAACATATATGGATATCTATCTATCTATATCTGTGGAAGGTCCAGGGTGGGAGAAAGAACTCACCTTATATTTATATTATTTCTCCCACCCTAGACCTTCCACAGATATATAAACACACACACACACACACAATATTTTATATATTATATAAATATACTCATATATATGGTTTATATATCTGTAGAAGGTCCAGGATGGGAGAAAGAACTCACTGTATATATAATATATATGTATGTATAATATCTCACAACCTCTGAGGATGCCTGCCATAGATGTGGGTGAAACATCAGGAGAGAATGCTTCTAGAACCATGGCTATACAGACTGGAAAAATCACAGCAACTCAGTGATTCCGGCCATAAAAACCTCCAGCAACACATTTACCTGAATGTTAAATGTTGAGGGATGCAAACTGAGGATGCAATGAGCTGCTTGACGAAACCAATTGTATTCCAAATTCCTGTACAAACACTCTGCTAAATACTTCGATATGCAGTAAGAGGCATGCAGCATCTTCTCTCTTTTCTCTCTCCCTATTGGCACAACTTCGAAAGCTTAATGCTCATTAAATTGGAGGTAGTTTTGTAAAAAAATAATAATCCCTTGGTTACCCTCTGTGGCACTTCTTTGACTGATAAAGGGGGAGCAGATCTTGGTGATTTTATGCTGTCTTTGTCTTTAACCCTGCAGTATTTTTGTGTGTTTTTATCACCTTCTAGCGAGAGCAAAATGCCCTTTAATAACCAGAAACTGCCTCCGGATGAGGAATACCCGGACCTGAGCACCCACAACAACCACATGGCCAAAGTCCTAACCCCGGAATTGTACCAGAAACTGAGAGACAGAGTAACTCCCAGTGGCTTCTGCTTGGATGATATCATTCAGACTGGGGTTGATAATCCGGGTAAAAAAACGAAACCAAAAGCTCCCCCAAAGCTTTGCTGAGTCTTCTCTGTCAACCCGGCTGATGTAACCATGGCTTGTTGCTTAGGCTGACCGCGCGCGCGCGTGTGTGTGTGTGTGTGTTTGAGAAGGAGAAGGAACACAGCTGTAGCTCTGCAAATGCCAAATGGCTGAAACAAGAAGTGTGGATCAAAGGAAATTGCTATTACTTGAGTGTAGAGCAGGCATGAGCATCTTTCAGCCCTCCAGGTGTTTTGGACTTCAATTCCCACCATTCCTAACAGCCTCAGACCCCTTCTTTTTCCCCCTCAGCCGCTTAAGCCTGAGGCCGTTAGGAATGGTGGGAGTTGAAGTCCAAAACACCTGGAGGGCCCAAGTTTGCCCATGCCTAGTGTAGAGTGTATGATGGAGCTTTATTTTTCCCCATTACTGCCGCTTGGGAATAATGCCTTAGAGATCCAGTGTGCTGTAGAGTTCAGGATATGAATCCACTCCACTATGCAAAACTCACTGGGTGACCTTGGGAAAGTCACACTCTCTCAGCTTCAGAAGAAGAAAAGACAACCCCCTCTGAATAAACGTTGCCAAGAAAACCTTGTAATAGGTTTGCCTTAGGGTCAATCTAATCCCATAATGATTTGAAGGCATCCGACAACAAACTCGATTGCATCTGCTATTTTGGGAAGAATTTTACCGATTGTTCTTGGTGTGTTGTTGTGAGTTTTCCGGGCTATATGGCCATATTCCAGAAGCATTCTCTCCTAACGTTTCACCTGCATCTATGGCAGGCATTCTAGGAGGTTGTGAGGATAACCTCAGATGCAGGCAAAATGTCAGGAGAGAATGTTTCTGGAATATGGCCATACAGGCCGGAAAATTCACAACAACCCAGTGATTCCAGCCATGAAAGCCTTCAACAATACATTGTTCTTGGTGTGTTGTGAGTTTTCCGGGCTATATGGCCATGTTCCAGAAGCGTTCTCTCCTAACGTTTCACCTGCATCTATGGCAGGCGTCCTCAGAGATTGTGAGGATAACCTCAGATGCAGGCAAAACATCAGGAGAGAATGCTTCTGGAACATGGCCATACTGCCTGAAAAACTCACAACAACCCAGTGATTCCGGCCATGAAATCCTTCGACAATACATTGTTCTTGGTGTGTTGTTGTGAGTTTTCCAGGCTATAAGACCATCTTCCGGAAGCATTCTCTCCTGACGTTTCACTTGCATCTATAGCAAGTGTCCTCAGAGGTTGTGAGGATAACCTCAGATGCAGGCGAAACATCAGGGGAGAATGCTTCTGGAACATGGCCATACAGCCCAAAAAACCCACAACCCAGTGATTCCGGCCATGAAATCCTTCGACAATACATTGTTCTTGGTGTGTTGTCCTTCTGATATTTTGGACTTCAGCACTTAGGACTCGGATCCAATACATCAAAAATGTTTGAGAATCATTAGCTTAGAGGAGTTAACTGCCTTTACTTAAACTCCCAGAATCCCCAGCCATACTGACCAAGGATTCTGGGTGTTGTAGTCCAAATGTTTAAATCTTCCAAATTGCCATCTAGATGCCCTGTTTGTAGGTTTCTCAGTGGCATCAAAACTACCACTGTTGCAAGAGTAGATGCTGGTGCCAATGGTTTTTAAAGTGATCATATGGTCCTTTATTACAGGATTGGGGAAAAATATAGTCCTTTGGATGTTGTTTAACTGCAGTTCCCCATCATCCCTCACTACTGGCCAGACTAGCAGTAGGTTGCTGCGCAATAGATTCTGCAACACATTTTATCCAGCCTTATATTATGGAAATTTAGGACTCTTCTCCCACACTGCTTAGTGAACATTTATGCTTTGACAGTGGCTGCATTGTTTTCAAAATATTTTCTCGGCCTTTGGGCCGTTCCTTAGAATTATATGTAAGTTTTCTCAGCCCCCTGGTGGCTCAGTGGGTTAAACTGCTGAACTTGCTGACCAAAAGATTGGCAGTTTGAATTCAGAGAGCAGAGTGAGCTCCTGCTGTTAGCCCCAGCTTCTGCCAACCTAGTAGTTCAAAAACATGCAAATGTGAATAGATCAATAGGTACTGCTTCTGTGACAAGGTAACAGCACATGTTAAACCACTGAGCTGCTGAACTTGCTGATCGAAAGGTTGGCAATTTGAATCCTGGGAGCGGGGTGAGCTCCTGCTGTTAGCCCCAGCTTCTTCCAACCTAGCAGTTCAGAAACATGCAGATGTGAGTAGATCAATAGGTAATGGTGCTCCATGCACTCATGCTGGCTGTATGACCTTGGAGGTGTCTACGGACAATGCTGGCTCTTCGGCGATGGAGATGAGCACCACCCCCCAGAGTCGGACACAACTAGACTTGGGTTGTTGTAGATTTTTTCGGGGTATGTGGCCATGGTCTAGAGGCATTCTCTCCTGGACACTACCTCTGAGGATTCTTGCCATAGATGCAGGCGAAACGTCAGGAGAGAATGCCTCTAGGCCATGGCCATATAGCCCGAAAAAATCTACAACAACCCAGTGATTCCGGCCATGAAAGCCTTTGACAATACAACTAGACTTAATGGCAGGGGAAACCTTTACTTTTTTCTCAGGCTTTGGGCTGCTCCTTAGAATTGTCTTCAGAATCCAAGGGAAGGTAGTTCCTTACACACTGCGCAGGATTCATACAGCCCTCTGAATGCTGATGAACTTCAAATCCTAGCAGCCTTAGCCTAGTCAAGGATGAGGAATGTTGGGTGCTGCAGTCCAGCCACAACTGTGGGGCTGTGTTATTCCTATTCCTGGTTTAAATAAAAGGCTTTTGGAGCATGCAGAATAAGATGATAAGAGTTCAGAGCAGACAGAACGAACAGTATTGTGTTTCAGAATACAGAAGATAATCAGAATGCTATCCTTGTGCAAACAGAAAATTGTGGCATGAAGGAATGGTTGGTGTGTATGAGTGATTGCAAAGTATGTTTTCCTGAGAAAAATGGCTGGGTTAAATCCAAGGTTTCTGTCCATTACTGTTATGTCTCCTGACACCTCTAAAGATTGAGATCCCTGGATGAGATGTCACAGGTTTAATATCTATTTTCAGGGCTCTGCATTAGCTCCTTCGTCTCCCAGGATTAAGTTACGTAAAAGTATATGTATGCAGATATAATCGTAGAAGAAAGCATAGCCTCAGTTTGCATAATTGCAGAATTTGTATTGTCTTGCATGCAGAATTTTAATGCGGACATGAAAGATGTACAGCCTTTCATTCAAGTAGTATCAATCAACACTAGATGCCTTTGTGGAGTTCGGAAGGGAGAATATCAATTCATGTCTCCTGTTCAGTATTACAGCTTTTCCAGTGACCTCTGGTGATATCGCACCCCAAAGCTACTAACTCATTATAACTTGAATAAACAAAGCCAATTAATTGTGACTGGAGGACGTAATTTTTTTTTCTGATGGCATAATTTTGAATTAATCAGACATGCCGACTCTTCTCCAGGTTGAGCGTCCCTTATCGGAAATCTTTAGGACCAGAATAGTTCCAAATTTTTGTTTTCCCCTCAGAATTTGGGATACTTGTAAATACACAACGATATATGTTAGAGATAGGGACCCAAGTCTAAACAGGAAATTAATTTTGTGTTTCTTTACACACACAACCTGATTATAATTTTATGAATGATGTTTGTGTTTGTGTACGTTGAACCATCCGAAAGTAAACGAGTCACCATTTAAGGATTCATCTACACCAGATATGGGCAAACTTGGACCCTCCAGGTGTTTTGGACTTCAACTCCCATAATTCCTAACAGCCGGTAGGCTGTTAGGAATTGTGGGAGTTGAAGTCCAAAACACCTGGAGGGCCCAAGTTTGCCCATACCTGATCTACACAATTTGACACTATAGTTCAGTGCTATGAAATCTAGGGTTTTGTAGTTTGCACCAGCACATTTTGGCACAGAAGACCTTGTAAAACTACAACTCTATGATTCTATCGCATTGAGTTATGGCAGTTAAAGTAGTGTCAAACTGCATTCATTCTACAATGTGGATGATTTTGGAACCCTAGATAAGAAACACTCATCCTGTACTATAATTTATCCGTGGTTAGTAAGCATTTTAATTAGACCGCGCACCAGATGGTCATGCAAATTGTGTGCAAACTAAAAAGTCTTAATGATTTGAGTTCTCACATCGTAGTAAAACAAGACCTCTTTTTGAAAAAACCCAATGAGATACACAACTGGTAGTTCTTACCTTGGAGATGATTTTGAGTTAGGAATGCAAGTTGCCGGTGTCTTAGAGTTGTGCTTGAGCGTCAATCAATATCCTTCTGGCTTGTTCGTCTCTATAGGTCACCCCTATATTATGACAGTCGGATGCGTAGCTGGTGACGAGGAGTGTTATGATGTGTTCCACGAACTATTCGACCCCATTATTGAGGACCGACATGGAGGCTACAAGCCTTGTGATCAGCACAAGACGGACTTGAATCCTGATAACTTGCAGGTAGAGACGCCATTGAAGATCAGGGGATATTTCGCAGAGAAGCATGTTACATTCATATGTGTTTGCCACCCAGAATTCCCCACCCAGGATGGGTGGGGCATTCTGGGAACTGTAGTCCAAAAAGTAACCAAACCATTGCAACCTGTTTCCTGGTGTGACTTTCTCTGAGTACTGAGTACTTAGTTATTTGCCTCTTTAAATAGACATCTTATGCTAGTAAATATTATCTTTCCCCTCACATTTCCTGCAGTACTGCTACTACAGCCTTAATGTATTGTCCTGTCATCTGCATTGTGACTGTTGTTAAAAGGGAGAGTCTTGAAGATTGAAATAACCCACAACACTCTTGAACAGTCTCATTAAACTAGCTGGAGTTGCTTCAACCAGTGCATTATCCCTTCCCAAGGAAAATCGAGACATGTTTAGTGATCCAAGTTGCACAATGGAAGAAGAAAAATAGATTCTCTAGTTTTTTGGTATTGTTCACGTAATAGCCTAATTTAGTGGTTCTCAACCTGGGATTCCCAGATGTTTTTGGCCTACAACTCCCAGAAATCCCAGCCAGTTTACCAGCTGTTAGGATTTCTGGGAGTTGAAGGCCAAAAGCATCTGGGGACCCCAGGTTGAGAACCACTGGCCTAATTCCCATTCGGGAGAAAAATGGGATATAAGATAAACAAATACGTCCTGTTGTTAGTTCTGAGCAGGGTAGACCCATTGAACCAACTGGATTTATTTATTTACCCTATTTATACCCAGCTTTTCTCAACCCCGAAGGGGACTCGTGGCAGCTTTACATATAGGCAACTATATAGTACCTTAAAACAACATACAATTAAATAACATTTAAATTAAAAATTTAAATTAATGCATTTTAAAACATTACAGTCAATATTAAAACCACAGCATCCATAATCATAACCAGGGGGCATTCCGATACTCATTGCACATATTCAATATCTATTATTGCATTATAATTATTCTCCAAAGGCTTGGTCCCAGAGCCACATTTTCACCTTCTTTCTGAAGGCCAGAAGGAAGGGGCTGATCTAATGCCACTGGGGAGGGAGTTCTATAACCGAGGGGCCACCACTGAGAAGGCCCTGTCTCTCATCCCCACCAGTCGCGCCTGCAAAGGAGGTGGGACTGAGATCATGGCCTCCCCAGATGATCTTAATCTCCAAGATGGTTCATAGGGGGAGGTATGTTCAGACAGGTTAGCTGGGCCGGAACCGTTTAGGGCAGTGGGTCCCAAGATGTTTTGGCCTTCAACTCCCAGAAATCCTAACAGCTGGTAAACTGATTGGGATTTCTGGGAGTTGTAGGCCAAAAACATCTGGGGACCCCAGGTTGAGAACCACTGGTTTAGGGCTTTACAGGCTAAAGCCAACATTTTGAATTGTGCTCGGTAGCAGACTGGCAGCCACTGGGGCTGGCGTAATGGGAGTTGTACGCTCCTTGTATACTGCTTCAGTGAGCAATCTGGCTGCAGCTTGTTGGACCATTTGGACCTTCTGAACAGTCTTCAAAAGCAACCCCGCGTAGAATTCATTGCAGTAGTCTATTGGGGATGTAACCAGAGCATGGACTACCATGGCCACTTAAATATTTCCTCACTGTTCAGTAATTGATGCAATGGGTCTCTTGTAGCTGGGACTGATAACAGGATTCCAGCTAAAGTAAAAAGTATATAAGGGTTGCTAGCTGATATATTAAGTCCAGCCAGCCAGGGTTGGACTGAGAGATGAGAGACCTAGGTTCAAATCCTCAGCAAAACGATGAAACTATTGACTGAGCTTGGACCAGATACACATAAATCAGAAGAAATAAAACCATGCAGACTATTTGGAAGTCCTTTATAGAAAAAGAGAGAGAAATATAAGTAAGACTTAAACAAGACAAGCCCAAGAGCACCTTTTGTGTTGTGTAACACATCTTGCCTTCCCTGTATGGAGGTGAGCCATAAAATATGCCTTTCTCTCATTCATTGACCTACAAGATTTTGACCACAAATTGCTTTAAAGTGCTTCCTTCTGCCAGACTCAAAAACACAGCTCTTCAGGCTTTGAGCCGGCCTTGTTTAAAGCATTTGGAGTGAAAGGATAATACAACACTGACCTCTGCTAGCAGAGGTTAAATGGACTAGGCCACCTCTCCTAAGGGGCTGCAGCAGATAGACGTCTACTACTGTGAGTCCACCTAGAGAAGGTGCATTGGATCAAGGGGATTTACCTACCTGTTGGTTCATCTGTAGTCAGTTGATTAACTAGGAGTGCTTTTGTTGGAATGAACCAATAGCTTTCAGGCTACGGGCATCTGAGAACTTGAGAACTGCTGGCTAGGAACTGGATACCAAGTGTTTTATAATTAATGGGCTGTGGGGGAAAAGCCGCTAAGACTTCAGCACAAAAGCTTAATGGGATGTCTTGTGTTAATGCCAAATAATACTCACTTGCCCTCATTAAATGGTGAGCATTACATGCGCAGGTGATTCAAGGCAAGACTTGACAGTGGATCATGTGCTCCTGCGGAGAGGCTACTTACTTAAGATGTTTTTCTCCTGTCCTGCAGGGTGGTGACGATCTGGACCCCAACTATGTTCTAAGTTCCCGTGTCCGAACTGGTAGGAGCATCCGTGGCTTCTGCCTCCCCCCTCATTGTAGCAGAGGAGAGAGACGTGCTATTGAAAAGCTTTCTGTGGAAGGTACGGCTGAGCAGAACTTGAATCTGGCTGTAGTTTTGACAATATCTCCGTAGTGTCATTGGAAGGAATGAGTTGATAGCCTTATCCTGGGAGATAGGTCCCGAATCCAGTTGATAGAACTACTAAAGTAGAGCCTTTGAATCAATGAAATGTACCCAAGTTTCCCCCACCATTCAGCAATCTAAAGGTTTATTCTAGTTGGGGCAATTAACAAGACTGACCAAATTCTCTCAGGTTGTACCAAGTTAATACTCTTGGTATTAGTTGGGGAACTAGAATTTGGTACATGTGTAGGTCAAGGTCTCAGTCTTTAGCCCTCCAGAAGTTTCAGTCAACATGATCAAGGGTTTGATGTTCAAGACTTCTGAGAGGGTCAAAGTTTGAGATCCAGTGGCCCAAAACATCTTTGAGAAAGGTCCGCATTGTTCCAACACAGGGTAAAAAGGGAAAGCTTTGAGTTCAAATAGAGGTAGCCACATAATGCGAAGACAGGAAAGCTTGGAGAAGATAATGATGCTGGGAGAAATGGAAGGAAAAAGGAAGAGGGGCCAACCAAGGGCAAGATGGATGGATAGCATCCTTGAAGTGACTGGCTTGACCTTGAAGGAGCTGGGTGGTGACAGCTGACAGGAAAACAACAACACTGCAAAAGTGCTTGTTCTCCCCCATGGCCCTAAACTAGGTTGCTGATGCCATATGAGGGATAGGATCCTTTCTTGAGGATCTTTCAGTAGGATCTTTCAGCCATTCTCTGAGGGTGATTCTTATGACAAAAGGTGCATTAAGAGAGCTGCAGAAGGCCAAGAACCTTTATGCACCATGCAACAGTACACTGAGTTTTGCATTGGATGGATGGTATCCTTGAAGTGTCTGGTTTGACCTTGAAGGAGCTGAGGTTGCCACGGCCAACAGGGAGCTCTGTCGTGGGCTGGTCCATGAGATCATGAAGAGTTGGAAGCGACTGAACGAATAAAAAACAAGAGGTAGCCAAGCCACATTTTAAGTCAAAAGTTGGGGTGTAATCTGTTAAATCTTTAAATGCTTGAAGTAGTCTTAATATGACACCAAGAAACTCATCCCATAACTGGAATGCAAGTCCCTGTCAACAGGCAACTCTGATAATGGCGGGTTGACATAGAAAAGAAAAAGAAGACCATCATCTGAGAGAGAACAGATGAATTCGGTTTGCTTTCTTTGTAGGCCTCTCAACTTCCTGGGAAATAACAATTAATTGCCCAGTTGGGAAAGTTTTTTAAAGCTAGACTTCTTTTAGGATGACTAGCACTCTTTAATTTTGTTGTCATATTGGGATACCAAGTAAAAGAGAGTTTGTAGGGAAATATTTCTTTGAACTATTATTATTATTAATATTATTATTATTATTATTATTATTATTATTATTTCATACACTTCTCACCCCCAAGGGGGACTCAGGGCAGCCTCACAGCAAGCACCATTTGGTGCCATCACAATAATAAAAACATTCAACAAATTGATTAAAACAACATTAAATAAACAGTTGTTAAAAACATGCCAGTTAAAACCAAAGTCTGGGTCAGTTCATTGTCACTTCAGATTGCTTACGTCTTCTTTTAGTAGTTGTAAGAACTAGTCCAACAAAGTAATTGGTTTAGAACAGTGTTTGCCCAGTTGTTTTGACCTATAACTCCCAGAAATCCCAGCCAGTTTCCCAACTGTTAGGATTTCTGGGAGTTGAAGGCCAAACGTCCGAGGACCCGCAGGTTGAGAACCACTGGTTTAGAAGATCTGGTAGCAGGGCAGAATTAGAACTTGGTTTGCCTCTACTCCTTGAACTGTATTTTTAATTCTTTCATGACCTGAGAAATCCTGCAAGCCTCTTATCTTGTCTTTTCAGCTTTGGCTAGCCTGGAAGGGGACCTCAATGGGAAGTACTATGCGCTGAAAAACATGACAGATGCTGAGCAGCAGCAACTCATTGATGATCACTTTTTGTTTGACAAGCCTGTCTCTCCTTTGCTCTTGGCCTCTGGAATGGCACGGGACTGGCCCGATGGCCGGGGCATTTGGTAAGTCATGTCTCGTGGAAATATAACAGCTTAGAATTGATGCGGCAGGCTTCCCAAAGGACACAATCAGAACTTGAATAATGCGGCTTTTGGGACAGCACAGCTCCCAGAATTCTCCATTTTGCATGGCCAGTGGGTTCAGTAGGCATGAGGTCAAACCTTTTTAAAAATATGGCTGTAATGTAATCTCTTCTTGTAGAAAATGGTCTTAAGGCATCAGCTGTCAAGTAGTGTCCTGCTTTTAAAGGTTACTGATATTTTGGTTGAGAGAATACTGCATGCCTTAAATATATTTTGTGGACATAATGACAACTTGGCACAGCCTGTCTAGTCCCAACTGCCACCATTAAGACAGAAGAGCTGCATTGTATCTGGGTCTCCTCAAATACATCAAATTAAGAATTTGAAACTATCTCATACTAAATCTTACCAGTATAATATGAAACATGAGACACTCTCATTGGAGTGGTTTCCCAGTGTGATTCACCACGTATGTTACATCCCTTCCAAGCAACTGCCGGGAAAAAAAACCCCACGATTCCAATAAACTGGGTTGGACTTGACATAATGGCTGGAGCTTAACTTGACCTCAGGAACACCAAAGTTGAGTCGAAGTTCAGACTGATGACTCATCCAACATATCACAACGTATTTGCCAGTTCATCCATGGGATTCCCCTTCTCAAGGATTTGTGGGTTTGTTTTGTCTAGAATTTGTAGAACTATCCACAAAGGCAATGCAAATCAACCGAAGCTCTGAAGAGCAACTAGGGTGCATATTTTGCATTGGAAATCCAAAACTTAACTGATCATATACATCATGTGTGAATCTCTGCTTCAGTAATTAAGTGGTGGGTGTGCTGTACCGTTTCTCCTGAATGCCGGCATTATGCAGCCAATTGCAATTCTGTGAAAGTGTTTCCTGTTTCCCAATCCTAGTGAATAATGCAGCATGAAGACATACTGTAGTTACGAACTATACCAGATTGCACAATTGCATGTGTAACAGTTGCACTTCATTACATAACTATGAACTGAATATGGACATTGCATATTGGCTAAAAAAGTACAACTTCAGATTTAAGCAAAAGTGCAGAACACCAAAAGGATGCCAAGATTAATGTCCAGCATTTCGGTTTTGTTGAAGCAATGCAAACTAGTCATAAATCCACCTTATCAATCCTTCCAGTTATTTGGAAGGTGTTTTTGATGTTCTGCTCCTATGGTAATCTCTATTCAAGGAATTAGACGTGGGGTCCAGTTTCCTAAGAGCGATAGCAGAGCTATAACAGGGGACCTTGGTGGTGCAGTGGATTAAACCACGGAACTTGCTGACCGAAAGATTGGCAGTTTGAATCCAGGGAGTGGGAGGAGCTCCTGCTCTTAGGCCCAGCTTCTGCCAACCTGTTGTTCATTCATTCAGTCATCTCTGACTCTTCGTGACCTCATGGACCAGCCCAACCTAGCAGTTTGAAAACATACAAGTGTGAGTAGATCAATAGGTACCGCTCCTGTGGGAAAGTAATGGCGCTCCATACAGTCATGCTGACCACATGACTTTGGAGGTGTCTACGGACAACACTGGCTCTTCTGCTTAGAAATGGAGATGAGCACCACCCCTTAGAGTCAGACATGACTAGACTTAATGTCAGGGGAAACCTTTACCTTTTATAGCAGAGTTTACAATTTGGTGACTTAACTGTTTTGGGGATTATAACTACCATAATCAACAGGGCCGATGGATATTATGTGACCTGTGACCAAAACATATGAAAGGCACTAGATTTCCTACCTTTGTGTGATAATTATAAACACTTTGCAACAGTCCTAGAGGACATCCAGTCCAACCAAATTCATATCAAGCAGGAGGGCACCATCCAATCCTTCCCAACAGATGGCCATCCAGCCATAGATAGATGGTTGTAGAAATGAGATATATGATTTTGAAAGAGACTGAAGGGACCCCAAAGGCCATCCAGTCCAGCCCCCTTCTGCTGTAAGAAGCCCTCCCGACTGATGACCTGGGTGGCCTCTAAAAATCTATTTTGACCACCCAGTCAGTATCTGAATGCAAACTTCCAGTGAACACTCAGCCTTTCATTTTCATGTATTCTTCATCTACCTATTCAACAATTCAAAGCATGAAAACACTTCCCCCTCCCTTACAAAATGGAGACAGTAAACCTTGATTTTGCCATTTTATATAAGGGGCACCATTTTATTGTATATAATGGGACAGATTTTAATGTTATTTATGGAGATTCTGGTACCAAACCCTAGCACAGGCATGGGCGAACTTGGGCCCTCCAGGACTACAACTCCCACAATTCCTGACAGCCTCAGGCCCTTTCCTTTCCCCCCTCAGCCGCTTTAAACTCCAAGGCTCTGTACTACCTTTTTAAACTGTAGAGTTTTGAAGGATTTGTTTATGTAACCATCCAGTGGAAACCTATCTCCGGCATAGAGTTTAAATCCCACTCCCCTAATATGACTACATCAGGAACCTACACAACTGATACTGCTGTCCATGGTAGCTGGCAGTCAGGAATATGTAAATATAGAGAAGCCAACTTCAGCACAATTTTGTAAATGACTTTCCTTACCTAAACAGTGGCTGCTTTGTGCTGATATGCCTGTTTGGAAGCTCTAAGGACATGGCAAGGGGAAATTTGTAAAGCTCCTGACTCTAAATGGTTCCCTTCCTACATAGTGCTATTGTACTTGAGTTGTAACCAAGGAGATCTCAGATGTCCTTGGCTCCTTGAGCGCATGATGCATCTACTTTGCTGGAACAAAGCAAGGACATGCCTACTCAGTCTCTGGATGAGAGGCTGCCTAGGAATCTCTCTTCCAAATAGATTCAGCACTTTGGCTAGGGCCTTTAACACCCATCCTGCATGTGTTGCGCCCTTGAGGTGAAAGCCACCAGCCCACATTGGAATTTCATGAATTTGATGGTGGAAGAATGATGGAATACAGATGTAACAGAATAATAAACTGAGCAAACCTTGATTGTCCTTGCAGCAAGGATTGGAATAATTACTTTTCAGCATGACTGTTAGTCATGGTAGCTGAGGGTATTGTAGGAGTAGCTCTAAAATCAACTGTTTTGGGCTCTGACTTGCTGCAGTTGCTATGCCTTGATATCATAACAACCCACATCTCTTCCCCCTCCATTGTCTGTTTCCTATTAATAACAACAATTTTAGTACAATAAGGAACTGCATTTCAAAATCTGAAAGGTTAGATGGACTAGATCAGGCATGGGCAAACTTTGGTTGTCCAGATGTTTTGGACCTCACCTCCTACCATTCCTAACATCCCACAGGATGGTAAAACATCCAGGCGTCCCCTGGGCAATGCCCTTGCAGACGGCCAATTTCCTCACACCAGAAGCGAATTGCAGTTTGGGGTTCGAATCTGGAGAGTGGGGTGAGCTCCCGTCTATCAGCTCCAGCTTCTCATGTAGGGAAATGAAAGAAGCGTCCCACAGGATGATAAAACATCCGGGTATTCCCTGGGCAACGTCTTTGCAGATGGCCAATTCTCTCATACCAGAAAAGACTTGCAGTTTCTCAAGTCGCTTCTGATATGAAAAAAAAAAGTTTTGAATTAGGATGATCCTATGAAATGAGATCCTATGAGATCCCTAGTCATCAATAGCCCTGATCAGGTCTTGCAAATTCAGGGCTATGGTTTCCATGAATGAATCAATCCACTTATAATGCACTCTTCCTCTTTTCCTGGTGTCTTCCACTTTTCCAGTGGGTCACATCATTTCAAGATACATCCAAAATACAACAGCCTAAGTTTGGACATCTTGACTTTTCAGGAGAATTGGAGCTTGGTTTGCTCCAAGTCCAATTTGTTTGTCTTTTTAGAAGTTGGCTGTGTCCATAGGACTCTTCTCCAGCACAATATTTGAAATAGATTGATTTCCTTCCTGTTAGAAATTTCCACTTCCTAGGGGTTCTGGAAAATAACTGTTTTGTGAGTTCCACCAGCATAGATTGGCTATTTCATAAGGTAAAACTTGTGTTTATTGCACACTTATGATATAGGTCAGTGATTTTCTCTCTCTCATCCTCAGGATGGTTTGAACTTTAGCTCTAGAGCAGTGGTTCTCAACTTGTGGGTCCCCAGATGTTTTGACCTACAACTCCCAGAAATCCCAGCCAGTTTAGCAGCTGTTGGGATTTCTGGGAGTTGAAGACCAAAACATCTGGGGACCCACAAGTTGAGAACCACTGCTCTAGAAGGTGATCATTGGTCATGTTAGCTGCAGTTTCTGGGAGATGAAGTCCCAGATGTCTGGAAGACATAATGTTGAAAATTACTGATAACCAATGAAAATATAGCTCGTTTTCTTAGTTCTGGGTAAATATGTGACTCACTCAACCAGTTTCCTGGTTTGTCTCTCCTCAGGCATAATGACAACAAGACCTTCCTTGTCTGGGTGAACGAGGAAGACCACCTTAGAGTTATTTCCATGCAGAAAGGTGGGAATATGAGGGAAGTTTTCAACCGCTTCTGTACAGGACTAACACAGGTAAAGTGTGATTGGTGGTAGATCTGAGTGGAAGCTTCCAGAAGGGGAGGGAATTGGTGCAGGCTTGCAGCATTGCAGTGCTGAATTCAAAATGCTGACTTAAGGGTCGGCTCTAAAATAAATGCAGCGGCATGCGTCGGCCGAGCTGAGAATTCCCAGTCCAGACTGAGGTTGTGGTGCAGTGCGCTTGAAGGAAGGAGTGCAGTTCCCTCCTGGCAGCAGACCTCTACTGGACTGCCTGCCTTCTTTTTGTCTTGAAGGAATAGAGATCTGCAAGCATTATTAGCCCAATAAAGACTTGAATCTCACATTTCTGAACAGGTTGTTAAGAGCCATGTATGCTTAAAACAGCCTTCATCTAAGTCTGGCATATGTAAAAAGACTAGCAGGTGCTGCTTCCATAAACAAATACAGTCAAATGGAGATGTTGCAATTTTTATCTTGCATAAGTGCACTGAAATTTGGACATTGTCTCTTCTTGTAATTTGCATTACAGGAGAAGGTCAGAGAAGTATTAGAACATTGTATCTCAACTTGGGGGTTGAGTAAGGCCATCAGAAAACATATTTCTGATGCTCTTAGGAACCAAGTTAGGTCCAGATCCATCATTACTTGAGACCACAAGTGCTCTCTTGATGTAGGTGAACTGCAACTCCAAAACTCAAGGTCAATGTTCATCAAACCCTTCCAGTATTTTCTTTTGATCATGGGAGCTCTGTGTGCCAAGATTGGTTCAATTCCATCATTGGTAGGAGTTCAGAATGCTCTTTGATTGTAGATGATCAAATTTGGTCCAGACCCATCATTATTTGAGACCACAAGTGCTCTCTTGATGTAGGTGAACAACAACTCCAAAATTTCAAGGTGGATTTTCCCCAAACTAGTGTTCACATTTGAGCATATTGAGTATGCATGCCAAGTTTTGTCCAGATCCATCGCTGTTTGAGTCCACAGTGCTCTCTGTGTGTAGACTCATAGAACTCTGGGTGTAGACTCCTGGTGTAGACTCATAGACTGTAGATGAATGCTCTTTGATTGCTGGTGAACTATAAATCCCAGCAACTACAACTCCCAAATTTCAAGGTCTATTTTCCACAAACTACACCAGTGTTCACATTTGGGTATATTGAGTATACGTGCCAAGTTTGATCCAGATTCATTGCTGTTTGAGTCCACAGTACTCTCTGGATGTAGATAAACTACAACTCCAAAACTCAAGGTCAATGTCCACCAAACCTTTGTTGTTCATGGGAGTTCTGTGTACCAAGTTAGGTTCAATTCCATCACTGGTAGAGTTCAAAATGCTCTTTGATTGGATAACTATAAATCCCAGCAACTTCTGCTCCCAAATGACAAAATCGACTCCTCCCCAAATCCCAACAGTATTCAAATTTGGGAATATCGGGTATTTGTGCCAAATTTGGTCCAGTGAATACATCCTGCATATCAGATATTTACATTACAATTCATAACCATCCAGTTATGAAGTAGCAACGAAAATAATTTGATGGTTGGGAGTCACCACAACATGAGGAATTTCATTAAGGGGTCATGGCATTGGGAAGGTTGAGAACTACTGTATTAGAAGAAGCCATGCATGTTGTAGTAGTCTCTCATGTGCATGCAGAGAGTGAGTGTGTGAGAGAGAAAGACGAGGGTGGGGGTAGAAGGAGATTGTTGGTACAGAGTTGTAGAGTAGGAAGTGATCCCAAAGGTTGTCTGGTCTTACCCCTGGCCCCTGCCATGCAGGAATACACAGCCAAAGCACTCCTGACAGATGTCTATCAAACCTCTGTTTAGATACCTCCAGAGAACGAGACTCCACCACACTCTGAGGCAGTGTCTTCCACTGTCAAACAGCTCTTGCTGTCAGGAAATTCTTCCTAATACTTAGTTGAATCTCTCTCCTTTTAGTTAGAATCTGTTGTTTTGCGTCTTAGTTTCTGGAACAGCAGAAAACAAGCTTGCTCCATCTTTACTATAGCATCCCTTCAGATATTTATAACATGGCTATCAGGTGACCTCTTAGGCTTCTCATCTCCAAGCCAAACATGTCCAGCTCCCAATGGTAATTCTGGGAAATTAGGAAGGTTGAGAACCACTGTTTTAGAAGAAGCCATGCATGTTGTAATAGTCCCACAATAAGTGAAAAACCGCAATGTAGGGACGCTATATTTATTTTAATATTTATACATTATTTTAGTAGTTGTACACTACTAAAATAAGTCTTTATAAACTTAAAATAAAGTGAAGGAAAGGAAGCAAAGGCCCTTCAAGGCTGGAGGGAGGGAGGGCTGAGGAGGGAAAGCTCCTTGAAGAGCTGCAGTGTCAAAACAGAGAAAATGCCACAATATATATTTTAAATTAATATTTTTTGAAAACCGCGAAACAGCGAGTCCACTAAAAGCGAACCGTGAAGTAGTGAGAGAATACTGTAGACCAAAAGCAATTTTCTCCTAAATGTACATCTGGCATTAGTTTCGTAGACAGACCTATTTAACCTGCCTTCCTTGTCCAAGATAAATATAGTTGGGAGTCCCTTAGGTTCTTTTGCCTTTTGTTACAAATAGGCTCCTCCATAATGATATTTTTCCCACCCTCTAGATTGAAACACTCTTCAAATCCAAAAACTATGAATTTATGTGGAATCCCCACCTTGGCTACGTCTTGACCTGCCCATCCAACCTGGGCACAGGTCTCCGCGCAGGTGTCCATATTAAGCTGCCCAACCTTGGCAAGCATGAGAAATTTGGTGAAATCCTCAAGAGGCTGAGGCTGCAGAAACGTGGCACAGGTAAGAAAATACAACTTGTGGCTTTCTCCCCCTTATTCCTTTCCTTGAAATGCACTGTCTGTTCTTTAGCCAGGACACAGTAAAACCCTTAAAACTACCACAGAAGCAATGCCAAACAAACAAGGCATTACAACAAAACATTACTGTCTGCAGGCATTTATAGTTCCTAGCATGAAAACAAATAAAAACCCAAAAGTTTGTGCCAAAAGAGCAGGGAAGAGAATTTTAATGGATGTCAAAAGATGTTCATTTTCAGAAAAGGCTAAAGTCCTTCTAAAGCTTGAAACTTAACTATGTGTATGCCTCGGTCAATGAAGTAGATGTGGTCCCTGGCATTACTGCTTTAACATGGAAAGAATAAGGATGGGTTTCTAGACCACACATAAAAGATTAGAGCCATGTTTCAGCAAATGGTTTACAAACAATATACCCTTATGAAATGAAACAACAAGGACAGATAGTCTTGCATAACTAAACAAAATATTTTGAACCTTTTAGGGATTTGAAAACTTCTCCCAATGACTTTTTGGTCATTGGGAATGACTTTTTCCCATCACTCACCACATTTCTTATAGTTCTCATTTTGGTGGCTAAACTTATTTAGTTGCTTCATCGCACTAGATCCACTTTAAATCCCAGTTGCTGCCTCCTGCAGAATTTTGGGGTTTGAAGTTTAGGGAGGAGCCTTTGACAGCCCCACTAAACTACAAACCCCAGAATTCTGCAGGAAGCAGAAACTGGATTTAAAGTGGATTCATTCTCTAGTGTGATGAAGTCACTTGTCTATGCTTAAAAGAATATGCTGATAGTGAGGCAGATTTATCTGCTTTCCACATTTCTCTCTGTTTTGGTGTTCATGCATTTTCAGGGAGAGACTCTTTGCCTTTTGTGGGCAGATCCGCACAGTTACAGTAAGAATGGCTAGAGTTGAATCCTATCTTTTCTGGGCTCAAGCTTTATTACGCCTTTTACCGCAAACAAGCATCTACAGCCCTACACTGAAAATCCATGTTTCTCCAACCCTACTTTATCATCCTTCCAGTATCAATGCTGCTAGGAAATTTTTGAACTAGAGGATATGGAGGAAAAGTTGGGAATGGTGTTAAAAGAACCTTTGTTGGAAGCTTTAATAACTGAGATATATTTCAAACTTAAGTTTGACCTAAAATAGTCGAGGCAGGTTCACCATCACAGTGAACATTTGGCTTTTCACTGTGGTGCCATCCCAAAACATTTTACTGCCTTTTTTGTGTGTCAGGAATGACTCAAGAAACTGCAAGTTGCTTCTGGTGTGAGAGAATTGGCCATCTGAAAGGACATTGCCAAGGGGACACCCAGATGTTTTACCATCCTTCTCTCATGTCCCTGCATGGGAAGCTGCAGCTGACAGAGGGAGCTCAACCCATTCTCCCCAGATTCGAACCGCTGACTTGTTGGTCAGCAGTTTTGCTAGCATAAGGGTTTAACCATTGCGCCACTGGCTGGCTGAGATCAAGGTGATGAACACGGCTCTTTCTGCTCACAGCTACGCTGTATCAATCCAGGCTGACTGTGACTCAAAGTCATTGAATGAAAGTCATTCAAAGTCATTCAAATGCTCTAACCACTACACCATGCTGATTTTCCAGCCTCTATTTACTGGTTTTCTTTACTGGAGTCTAATTGAAAGGAGGCAAGCCCCCAGAAGGGATTTAGAAGGACATCTAAGCAGTTGTCCTAGTGGCCAGGCTATTTTGATGCTGCTCTGCCTGCAAAAGACACAGTATAGTTTCCTGCTCCTGTAAGGTCTGATGAAGAGCTAGGAGGGCTAGAACTGTGATGAAGGGCATACCAGGAAGCTTCCTATGTAGATGGATGCTCTTGGGATTTTACTTGCTTACACCTGCATATTTTTCTCCCCGGGTGGCGCAGTGGGTTAAACCGCTGAGCTGCTACACGTGTTGACCGAAAGGTTGTAGGTTTGAATCCAGAGAGCGGCGTGAGCTTCTGCTATCAGCCCCAGCTTCCTTCAACCTAGCAGTTCGAAAACATGCAAATGTGAATAGATCAATAAGTACCGCTCCAGTGGAAAGATAACGGTGCTCCTTGCAGTCATGCTAGCCACATGACCTTGGAGGTGTCTACGGACAATGCCAGCTCTTTGGCTTAGAAATGGAGATGAGCACCAACCCTCAGACTAGGACACGACTGGACTTGATGTCAGAGCAAAACTTTACCTTTAATCCTATCTTTCTCATATTCAAGAATCTCAGGCTGAATGGATAATTCTCAATACCCCCCCACCCCCTGACTCTACATGAATGAGAGTCTGCTTTGTCTTAGGTGAAATCCAGTTCCAGCTGGAGTAAATTAATCGATTCTTCTGAAACACTCACTTAAATCTCATTCATTTCAATGGCTCTAGTTTATTAGGAGTAGTAATTGGGTTTAGGTCTGCTTCCTAGGTGTTTGTTCTTAGAGAAGACATTCAGATTTCAATTAAGTAGACATTTTGTTTTTGTTATTCATTTGCATTTTGAATTTCAAAATGTTCCAAAATCTGAAATGTCCAGATGGGTATCTGAGATGATATTACCCTCTACGGAAAAACACCCAGGAATTAGACTGATTGCTTAAGGAATGGGCCTTGCATACTATGCTCAATGTTCTATTTGCTGTTGTCCATCTGCTGGTTTATGTTTTTAACAGGTTTTAATTTTTTGATAGTTTAGTGATCTTTCTAACTTTTGTCTATTGTTAGTTTTTAGTAGTATTTCAACTTTTTCGAACCTTCTTTCAATGCTGAACTGGGGGAAAAGAATATAAATAAACAACTTAGCAATGCGTGTGTTGGTGGAAGCTTCTGCCTCTCAGCTTGATTCCCGTCTTCAATTTCTTTGTGGGTTTTTAGGTGGTGTGGACACAGCTGCTGTGGGAGGAGTGTTTGATGTCTCCAACGCCGACCGTCTTGGATTCTCCGAGGTGGAGCTGGTACAGATGGTGGTTGATGGGGTGAAACTGCTGACCGAAATGGAGAAATGCCTTGAGAAGGGGCAGTCCATTGACGACCTCATGCCCGCTCAGAAATGAAAAGCACTTTAACATCCCAGCACCCCCCATGCTTCTTCCTAACTTATTGGATGAATAATACAACAAATGAGGAAAAAAACCCATGAGCTGCTCCAATCAAAACGTGGAGTCAACAGAGAAATCCCCACTTAGTAACACTTGTAGAAAGTCTTCCATCCATATGTGTTAGAGTTTATTTTTTTGATGGCTAAAATGTCACAGAGAAACTGAAATAAAACCATTGTTTGGCCTGATATATGTCTTGATTGTTGTTTCCCATTCTACTTGTGTGAAAGTTAGGAGTGCAGGAACTCTGTGGAAGGGGAAAATACATGATCTAAGAGAACACTTCTCTAGGAAGTTCTAGGTCCTCCAGTTTACTGGAAGTTAACAATAGGATTGTGCTGGAGATCTCTAGAGAAGTGTTCTGTCTATGAATCTCAAGGATTTTCAGGGCAATCCTGTAGTCGCCCTGAGACCCCCCCCCAGGGGGTTGAGAAGGGTGGGGTACAAATATTCAAAATAAATAAATAGTCGACTTCTGATGGAAGTTGACATCGTTTCTCATGAAATATCATACTAATCAAATCTGCAAGGGTTATTCCTACAGAGAACATACTAATGAAATCAGTGAATAACCAAATCCACAAAGATCCGCATAGTTAAAGCAATGGTATTCCCCATAGCAACCTATGGATGAGGGCTGGACCATAAGGAAGGCTGAGTGAAGGAAGATAGATGCTTCTGAACTGTGGTGCTGGAGGAAGGTTCTGAGCGTGCTTTGGACTGCAAGAAGATCAAACCAGTCCATACTCAAGAAAATAATGCCAGATTGCTCACTGGAGGGAAGGGTATTAGAGGCAAAGATGAAGTACTGGGTTGTTGTAGGTTTTTTGGGCTATATCAGGGGCGGCTCAATCCATTACGCAAAGAAAGCATTTGCAGTATAGTTGATTTTGCCCAGAGGCGCTCTTGGGGGAAAATTGACTTTGACATTTGGGAGTTGTAGTTACTGGGATGTATAGTTCACCTACAATCAAAGAGCATTCTGAACTCCACCAATGATGGAATTGAACCAAATATGGCACACAGAACTCCCACGATGAACAGAAAATATACATCAGTGATTGATTGGGGGGGGATACTGTTTGCTTACTGTTGAAAATTACCTAGGGCCGCCTTGCTGCTCAAGTTACATCTTGTAAAGCAGTGGTCCTCAACCTGTGGGTTCCCAGGTGTTTTGGCCTACAACTCCCAGAAATCCCAGCCAGTTTACCGACTGTTAGGATTTCTGGGAGTTGAAGGCCAAAACATCTGGGACCCACAGGTTGAGAATCACTGTTCTAGAACATGGCCATATAGCCCAAAAAACCTACCACAACCCAGTGGTTCCGGTCATGAAAGCCTTCAATACAAAGATGAAGTACTTTGGCCACATAATGAGAAGACAGGAAAATTTGGAGAAGATAATGATGCTGGGAAAATGGAAGGAAAAAGGAAGAGGGGCTGACCAAGGACAAAATGGATGGTTGGAATCCTTGAAGTGACTGGCTTAACCTTGAAGGAGCTGGGGGTGGTGATGGTCCATGAGGTCATGAAGAGTTGGAAGCAACTAAACGAATAAGCAACAAAAATTCCACAAATGTTCCCTGCCCTGGTCACCAGTTGAACAGATGTTCGTTACTTGTGTGGCTACTGCCTAATAAAATAGGTTTGGAGGTGGTGGGCTAGGAGATGGAGTTGTTGGGGGTTGTAGATACAAATAAACATAAGCTTTACCATTGTTTTTGAACCAAAATATACCCTGTAGTATAGTAATGTGTCACTCAGATTTGTGTAACAAGTAACAGAAACTTTACTTCCATTCAAAAGGTCAAACAGAGCAACAATATCTACAGCAGTCTCTCTGTATTCTTAAAGAGAACAGAGGCAATAAACAGTCCTTTTAAACAGTCTTTAAAATATGCTTCATGCCTTAGAAATGATCAGGCTTCAGAGAGTTGGCAGCCATTTTCTCCTTGTTTCCAGTCAGCGCTCTCTTCACTCTCTAAGGTAATTCTCAGCAACAAGCTAGAGACAGTAGCCACTCAGAATTCTGGCTCCTGACTGGCTTAGCCAATCAGCTGCCAACACATGCCTTACCAGTCAACCCATTACATCATGGTGCCTTTTTACAAATCCCCACAAGAGCGACATCTGTATGACATAACTGGGCCTTGTAAAATACAGACCCTCTTAATCTGAGACCAATGCAGGTCAAGCACAACTATGTATTTATGACCATAAAGCCAACAGGGTTATCCACAAACTAAATTCAAGCACTTAAGAAAAACAAAACCACAATTCTTCATTACCATTAAGGGAATTCATGGTGGCATATAGGGTTCATATTTTTTCCTTGGAACAGACCTGTAAAGTAGTTAACACTAAGAGAATAATTGGCCCCAAATCACACACCTGATGGAACATGG
This sequence comes from Anolis sagrei ordinatus, assembly GCF_025583915.1. Lineage (NCBI taxonomy): Eukaryota > Metazoa > Chordata > Lepidosauria > Squamata > Anolidae > Anolis > Anolis sagrei. Next base: position 18,067,441 of record NW_026844366.1, on the reverse strand, counting down.
GTCTCTTCTCCCCATCATCTTAACATGAATGTAATGTTTTAGAATGACACTAAGTGTCTCAGTCTTTATTACATTCAATCTCATTTCCCCATCTCAGTCCTTGCTGAAATACTATTTTAGTTTTCACAAAAGTGGAGCTTCCTGATCCAGCCCAAATGTGGTTAATAGGTATTAATGCATGTTTTACTTTTGTTACTGAAGCTGGTACTTAGTGTGCTGTAAATAAACAGACAACTGCTGCAAGGTACTTAGTAAGCGCATAAGCTCAGGTACTGTAAGGTAAACCTCTTACATTCAGGCAGAGCAAAAACATCTCTTCCTTAGTCAGCAGATGAGTTTTTCAGTTAAAACAAAAACCTTACTAATTAAACAAAACTTGCAAAACCATTCAAGTATTTAATGAGCTGTATCTTTGCCATCACACTGCCTTCCCCTACTCTGCCCATAGTGAGCTGGTTACATGTACTTTCTCATTTAAAGTCCAGTATGTGCGGTATACTAGTTGCCTCCTTAAGCTGAGCAGAGACAAAGGTGTAGCTATGGAGGGTACAAAATCAGGATATTGCCCCTCATGTATGAATTCTAATCCACATGGAATTTACCTCCAGTTCTTACATTTCTGTCCTTGCAGAGAGTGAAACCATTCGTGCCTAGAACTCTTCTATTACCTGTGTTCACATTCTGTGCTCTGACCTACAAGAAGTACCGCCTGAATATCAAGCAAAACATGGGTGCTAGAAACAATATCATACAAAAGCTGACTGGCACAACCTGGGAATCATAACCAGACACAGTGAAGACATCTGCCCTTGTGCTATGCTACTCTGCTGCTGAGTATGCATGCCCAGTGTGGAACACACGCTAAAACAGTAGATTTGGTTCTTAATGAGACAAGCCACATTATCACGGGATGTCTGTGCCCTACACCACTGGAGAAATCACACTGTTTGCAGGTATTGCACCACCTGACATCCGCCGGGAAGAAGCAGCCAATAGTGAAAGGACCAAGGCAGTGACTTCTCCAGCTCATCCCCTGTTTGGGTATCAGCCAGCACGTCAATGACTTAAATCAAGAAATAGTTTTCTAAGATCTACAGAGACACTCGCTGGAACACTTCAGCAAGCAAGAGTCCAAAAGTGGCAGGCTCAAACCCCAGAGCTTCAATCAATGGCTGATACCAAATGAAAGACTCCCCCCTGGGCACACAGAAAACTGGGAGACTTGGAAGGCGCTGAACAGATTGGGCTTTGGCACCACGAGATGCAGAGCCAACCTTAAGAAATGGGGCTACAAAGTAGAATCCACGACATGCGCGTGTGGAGAAGAGCAAACTACAGACCATCTGCTGCAATGGAACCTGAGCCCTACTACATGCACAATGGAGGACCTTCTTATAGTAACACCAGAGGCACTCCAAGTGGCCAGTTACTGGTCAAAGGACATTTAATCAACTACCAAGCTTGCAAACTTTGTGGTTTGTTTGTTTGTTTGTTTAAAATGCAATACAACTGTTTGGTTTGCTCCTGACACAATAAATAAATAAATAAATACATTCCATAGGTAAATTGTATGGCTAAACTGTATTTATAACTGCTCGGCTAAGAGTTGTAGTTGCTGCAATGCTAGAAATCTGGGAACTGAAGGAAAATTTAATGTAGGTGGCAGAACTCTTGTTTGGTTGAGGCGGCATTTTCATCCTTTCTTCTGTTACAGCTTTGTGGTAATGAATTAAATCTTTAAATTACAGAGGAATGAAAAAGCCACAATGATGGTGACTTCCTCAAAACATAAACCATGTGTTTGACCTGAGTGTAACGGCATGGGAGGAGAACAGCAAAAGCTAGCCCCATCAAGAGATGAAGATGCACACTAGAGCATGGATCCACTTTAAATCCGGTTGCTGCCTCCTGCAGCATTCTGGGGCTTGTAGTTTAGGGGAGGAGCCTTTAAAATGTTCAGCCAGGTAGATCCTGGGCCTCACTAAACTACACACCCAAGAATGCTTCAGGAGGCAGCAACCGGATTTAAAGTGGATCCATGCTCCAGTGCGATGAGGCAGTGGACAGCTTGGACAGCAGCAAGGCAACTTTATTGTCTAAGGTGCTGCTGCCTTTCCTTGGCTATTACAGCTCCTATAGCAATTTTTCTTCTGTGCCATCTATTTTCCTCCTCCTCTAGCCCTCCAAATATTGTCAGAATGCAGCTCCTAGCATTCCTCATCATTGCCACTGCTGGCTATGGATACTGGGGGTTGCAGTACCACAACATCTAGGAGAGGTTTCTTGGTGCCTTCCTTACTCTAGAGCCAGGCCTGTAGCCAGGAGGGTTTTTAGGGGTTCACCCCCCCCCATTTTTCAGGTTTACTAAAAAATTGGTTTACTCATGAATTTTAACTAGTTAACCAAATCCCCATGCTAAGTCTTATGAGACACAAAAAATTAAGACTCAGGCCGGTTTCCAACAATAATATCACAAGCAATCATTTAAAAACATCACATTCCATAATACACTAACCCATTAAAATACCAAAAATACAATCATATAATTACCATGGCCAAGTCGTCACAAAATCATTGTTCATCACCATCCATCCATATAGTCACGAGTTATTGACTCACTTGTCAAATGCCAGTTTCCAGAGCCAGGTTTTCACCTATTTTCTAAAAGGCAGGAGAGAAGGGACAGTTCTAATCTCCAGTGGGAGGGAGTTCCAGAGCCGAGGGGCCACCACCGAGAAGGCCCTGTCCCTCATCCCCACCAGCCGCGCTTGCGAGGCTGGTGGGACTGAGAGCAGGGCCCCTCCAGACAATCTTAACAATCTTGATGGTTCATAGGGGAGAATCCGTTCGGACAGGTAAACTGGACCAGAGTCGTTTAGGGATTTATAGGTTAACACCAGCACTTTGAATTGTGCTCAGAAGCTAATTGGCAGCCAGTGGAGCTGGCGCAACAGAGGAGTAGTATGCTTCCTGTACGCCGCTCCTGTTAGTAATCTGGCTGCCGCTCATTGGACTAGTTGGAGCTTCCAGAATCAATAGAATGAATCTTGATTCTATCCAGTCATCTTTCACCACAGCAGTGTCCTTGAGATTCCTGCCTTTTTTTGGAGGAAAAGACAGGAATGCTTTGAAATCACCATATTAATATAAATATGTATTTCATCTGCACAGATATGTTTAGAAGCTACTAGTCAGGAGGATGAAACAGATGCTGCATCAAATGCATAGCTAGTAGAATTTTTCCCTCAGGCAAGGAAACACACAGGTCTCTAATCAGGTGCAGCTCGTTGATCCCCCAGTGTAAGGGAACTATGAACTTTGTCCTCCACAGACACACATAAGAAGATGACTTAACTGGCACAACAGCTTTTCAGTTGTTGCTATTGTTAGAAAGTTAGGAGCCAGGAACCCTTGCTGATCTGCAAATCCTCTAGAGCTCTACCAGCAGAGCCTAATCTACCTTCTGCCCACTCCTGCTTCAAATCTGTATACAGTGGGCTGTTCAAATGCTGCAGAAGGAAAGCTGAGAGCTCTCTATTTCCATACAATAATTCCCAAAGCAGAATGAATGCAGAAGTACCTCAATATAGCATCTCACAAGTGTCTCTTGCTGCTCTCCCAGGCCTCTCAAAATCTAAAAACAAGAAGGTTAACTTCAGCTCCCATAAGAACTATTTAGCTGTGCTGGATAGTTCCTATGAGAGTTGTGGTCCAGAAACATTTGAAAGGCCACAAGTCATCCACCCCAATGTATGGGATGACCTGTCTTGCTTTTGTTCTGCTTCATGTCATACCTATACTTTTAACAACAACGCTAATGATGCTTCCTCCCCTCCCCCAAATAATGACTTAATCAAAGGTCTTGAAAGGTCTTACGAAGAACAATGTATGAAGCTGAGTATGTTAAGTTTGGAGAAGAGAAGACCGAGAAGGGATGACATGAGATCTACCTTTAAATATCTGAAGGGATGGCATATGGAAAATGGGACAACTTGCTTTTTGCTGCTCCAAAGATCTGAACCCAGGCCAATGGATTCAAATTACAAGAGAAGAGATTCCATCTTGGGAGGTCTTTAAACAGAGGTTAGGTGTGCGTCTTTCATGAGTGCTTTAATTGTGTCTTTCTGCATTGCATGAGCTGGACTAACAGGATCTTGTGGTTCCTTGCAACTCTTGAGATCCTGTGATTGGCTTCATGTTATGATTTACAAAGGTATGAGTCTTCCTTGCATCTCTATAACTCACTTTTTGGTTCATTGCAGAGGTCAGAATGTTCTATTGAAAATACAGTAACCCAACTCTTACTCTCAAGCCTGCTACAGTCTCCCATCCCTACTTAGCAATTTACCGACCAGTGGAGAGTGGGATGAAGTATCTATGGTCCTATATCAGTAATGATATCATCTTCTATAACCTCTGGAGTGTAAGAATATTTGGTAGAGCACAATAAAATATTTGGTAGAGCACCGGGATTGTGGCGCAGCTGGCTGAGTGTCAGCTGCATTAAGATCACTCTGACCAAAAGGTCATGAGTTCGAAGCCAGCCCGGGTTGGAGTGGGTTTCCCACCAATTATGTGTAGCCTTTGCAACCCGAAAGACAGTTGCATCTGTCAAGTAGGAAAATTAGGTACCACCTTAAAGTGTGGGGAGGCTAAATTAACTAATTTATGAGGCCATAAAAAAGACTCCAGCAAGTACTCCAGCAAAAAGCATGCGGGGAATGCAGAAGTACTTCATCAGTGTCACAGATGGACGATGAAAGCGACAGCTTCCCCGGTGGCCAGAAAAAGTTAAATAGCCTCTGTCTATGTCTGTATATGTTGTATGTCAAAAATTGGCATTGAATGTTTGCCATATATGTGTACACTGTAATCCACCCTGAGTCTCCTGCGGGATGAGAAGGGCGGAATATAAATGCTGTAAATAAAATAAATACAACACAGTGGAAATGTGCTGGGCCCATAACCTGTAGGAATATTTAGTATCTATAGCAATATATGAGCTCAAGGTAGGAATCAGGAGAGAAAATACACAGGATGTTCTCCCTGAGAAGATTTTAAAAGGTAAAAACTTACAGATGTTTAAAAGAATACATCTGGAAAAAGAAGTAGACAGACAAAAGAATGTTACGTAACTTTTCTACAAGAGTCCCTAATGCTGACTCTCATGTCAGTTTGTAAGGCCTCTTGAGGCTGATATGCACCACAGAGCTCCCTGTGCCCCTAGTTGCTCTATGTACAGGTGTTGATGCTTCTTTACTTCCAACATAGAGGACCACAATGAGATCCTGGAGGATGCCTGTCACTATAGGAACATAGCCAGTTGCTATGCCCACTCCCCACTCTTGAGCAGCCAATACATGCTGCTGCTGGAGGAACTGTGGGAGCCCAAAAGGTGGGCTGAAGATGAAGGGAAAACATGTCCTTGTTCCCCTTTGTGCATTGTTATTATTAGCCAGTGACATTCAGTAGTATTCTCCTTCTGAGCATGGAGATTTCACAGATTGATAGGCTTAAGGGAAAGTCGGACTCTGGGATTCCCTGGTGCAGACCGTGTTGATAGTCACAAGGGAACACACCATACTTCGAAAGCATAAGTCCACGCTGGAGTGCTACCTCACAGTCTATGCAAAAGTATGGAGTCCCAGGAACTCGGCTGCCTCCCAGCTGGCAGTGGGTGGATGCCTGTACGTTGTTCTGAGAAGAAAATATGAGTCATGAAGCAAGCCTTCACGTTTAATCCAAAGGAGTATCGTGTCCTAGCTGTCAAGTGCTTAATACTAAATGCTTATTGAGAAAAATGCTCTACTCACTGTACTGTTACTGTCTCCTAGTGCACCTTTTGTCATAAAAATCACTCTGGGAGAATGGCCACAAGATTCTTCTGGATGACCCTGAAGAAAGGATCTTACCCCGCATCTGGGATCAGAAACCTAGTTACAGCCAAGCAGGAAAACAAGCACTTTTGCAAGTGTTGTTGTTGTTTATTTGTTCAGTTGCGTCCAACTCTTTGTGACCTCATGGACCAGCCCATGCCAGAGCTCCCTGTTGGCTGTGGTCAGCCCCAGTTCCTTCAAGGTCAATCTAGTCACTTCAAGGATAACATCCATCCATCTTGCCCTTGGTCTTCCCCTTTTCCTTTTTCCTTCCATTTCCCCCAGCTTCACTCTCTTCTCCAAGCTTTCCTGTCTTCTTATTATGTGGCCAAAGTACTTCATTGTTGCCTCTAATATCCTTCCCTCAAGTGAGCAGTTGGGCATTATTTCCTGGAGCATGGACTGGTTTGATCTTCTTGCAGTCCAAACCATAGTTGTGTGGAGTCCCACAGGGTTCAGTTCTGGCCACAGTGGTCCACACTCTTGTTACATCCTGAATAGATTACTGCAACGCACTCTACGTGGGGTTGCCTTTGAAGACTGCTTGGAAACTTCAACTAGTCCAACGGGTGGCAGCTAGACTTCTCACTGGAGCATCATACAGAGAGCATACCACCCCTCTGTTATGTCAACTCCACTGGCTGCCGATTCAGTTCCAAGCACAATTCAAAGTGCTGGTCTTGACCTATAAAACCCTATACGGCACCGGCCCAGCATACCTKTCCAAAYGTATCTCCTTCTACATCCCRCCTAGAAATTTAAGATCTTCTGGAGGGGCCCTGGTCTCGGCCCTGCCCTTGTCACAGATGAGATTGGCGGGGAYGAGGGACMGGGCYTTCTTGGTGGTGGCCCCCCGCCTGTGGAATTCACTCCTTGGGGAAATTAGATCATCGTCATCCCTCCTCTCTTTCAGAAGGAAATTAAAAACATGGATATGGGACYAGGCCTTTGGGTAATCTGGCAGGCTGACAAGGACAATGACGACTAAAGCTTTGGAAAYGGACTATGATAAGCGGAATGAATTTATTAATTACGGACTTGGCGAAACGATGGCCACCAGGCTGGCTTTTTATTGTATTAATGTAACGTTTTAACTGTTGATAATTATTGCTACTATGTATTTTATTGTGTTGAATTGTAGACATCAAACGTATGCCGGTTGGAAGCCGCCCTGAGTTCCCCTTAGGGGGTTGAGAAGGGTGGGATAGAAGTATCCGAAATAAATAAATAAATAAATTAGGCTGATCCTTGCCTTGGGTTACATTGGCAAGATTCTTTTGGAGGAAGTTTGCAATTGCTTTTTTCATAGGCTGGGAGTGTACGACTTGGCAAAGAACCCACTGGGCTTCCATGGCTGAGAAGAGAGCTGAACGTTGGTCTCCTAGACTCTGACTCTAAGTTGCACATTATTACATCATGCCGGCTTTTAGCTGTCACGTGATGAGAAGGATTTAATCTTTGAACAATGCAATGGGTAAAAATGTATGTGAAAAAATAATGTTCCAAGTTCTAGATATGCTTATGGAAACTTTATGTAGGAAACTTCTCATGTGGCATGAATAAGAAGAATCTTTCTCCACAACCAACACATTTTATTTATTTATCGTGTCAGGAAAGAACCAAACAGTTGTATTGCATTTTTTAAAAACCTAACTAACTAACAAAACCCAAAGTTTGCAAACTTGGTATTTGATTAAATGTCCTTTGACCAGTAGCTGGCCACTTGGAGTGCCTCTGGTGTTGCTATAAGAAGGTCCTCCATTGTGCATATAGCAGGAGGTGGTCTGTAGTTTGCTCTTCTCCACACTCGCGTGTCATGGATTCCACTTTGTAGCCCCATTTCTGAAGGTTGGCTCTGCATCTCGTGGTGCCAGAGCGCAGTCTGTTCAGCGCCTTTCAAGTCATCCAGTTTTCTGTGTGCCCAGGAGGGAGTCTCTCATTTGGTATCAGCCATTGATTGAGGTTCTAGATTTGAGCCTGCCACTTTTGGACTCTCGCTTGCTGAGGTGTTCCAGCAAGTGTCTCTGTAGATCTAAAAAAACTATTTCTTGATTTAAGTCGTTGGCATGCTGGCTGATACCCAAACAGGGGATGGGCTGAAGATGTCACTGCCTTGGTCCTTTCACATTAAATTAGCCAACACGTTAAATTAGCTGAGTTGCTGTGAGTTTTCCAGGCTGTGTGGCCATGTTCCAGAAACATTCTCTCCTGACATTTCACCTGCATCTATGGCAGGTATCCTCAGAGGTGGTGAAATCTATTGAAAACCAGGAAAGTGGGGTTTATWTATCTGTGGAATATCCAGGGTGGGAGAAAGAACTCTTGTCTGTTTGAGGCAGGTGTGAAAGGATCCCCCCCCCCCAGGCAGCAATTAGCCAGGCTCTGAAGCTACAACTCCACTCAATGCTAATCAAGGTGGCCAACAGCAACATTCACACTTGCCTCAAACAGGCAAGAGTTCTTCCTCCCACCCTGGACATTCCACAGATATAAAAAAAATCCAATTTTCCTCATTTCCAACACACCTCACAACCTCTGAAGATGCCTGCCAGGCAAAACGTCAGCAGAGAATGCTTCTGGACCATGACCATACAGCCTGGAAAACTCACAGCAACCCAGTGATTCCAACCATGAAGACCTTTGACAATACATTAAATTAACATTTGAACGAGCCAGTTTGAGCACTGGAGTACAACAACTCTGGAGACCAAGGTTTGAATCCCAACAAGATGACATTGGTGACTACATATTTTTAATGGTTTTTATATATGTTTTTATTATTTATTTATTTACTTTCTTACTTAGGTGATCCCTCATTGTCCGAGTCGGATAGTCTTCCAGGATCAGTGTACTGGCGGTGGATCTGTAGGTGGCTGTGGAGCCCTATTCTTGATCTGCATCTTCTCCTGCAGTGAGGGTATTGGTTTCCAGGTGGAAGGTGGTCCTAGTTGGGGTTGGCTTGACGTGCCTTCCTCTTGGCACGTTTCTCTCTTTCGCCCTCCATTCGTGCCTCTTCAAATTCTAAAACACTGCCAGGCACAGCTGACCTCCAGCTGGAGTACTCAAGGGCCAGGGCTTCCCAGGTCTCAGTGTCTAATATGTTTTTATATTATTATGTTGACTGTTTTTAATCGCACTTTTACGAATGCATGGCATAGAATCATGCCAATCTGTAATCTGCCTTGAGTCACCGTATGGTTGAGAAAGGCGGGCTATAAATGTTGTAAGTAAATAAACTTGGGCATGGATACCCACTGGATAACTTTCGATATGTCAAACTCACTCGGCCTCAGATGAAAGCAAAGGAAACCCTACTCTGAACACATCCTGCCAGGAAAACTCCATGATAGGTTTGTGTTAGGGTCTGCGTTAGATTGAAATGACTGGTAAGCACAGAACAACCTTACATTTCAGAGGAAGGGACTGGCACAACCACCTCTGAGCATTCCTCAAAATTATATGAAATTTGTGTCATTGCCATAAGTGAACAGGCAACACTGTAGATTTTAATGGTTTTGCTCAGGCGAGAAATAGTTTCTTCCTCTGAACTATATCCTATAGCACCTTGAATTTTTTAGTAAAGACAGAAACACTCGCAACCTTTGAGCAGACATGATAATTTCCACTGGCAGCTCAGCAGTGATTTATGATATTCTTTGCCACAAGGCTTAGATGTTCATTTCCCTCTGCATATTGCATTTAGACCACTGGTTCTAGAAATGATGGGGCCAAGTGCTTTAGTTAGCCTCTGGCCTCCCAGTACAGGAGAAGATGCTATCCAATAAAGATTCAACTACCAGTCAGCTTGTTTAGATAGAATGGGAAGCATGGTGACATCTTATTTTTATGCTTCAGGCAGCAGAATCTCCTAAAATACACTCAACACTGAGTGGAAGAGATACCAGAGAAGTTTTAAAATTCTCCCATCTGTAATGCATTCATTTCTGAGGTACAGGGAGTTTTAAAAATCTCTCCATGGGGAAGAGCTCAGGCCGTGGCTCCCACCTGGGCACACCGAAAACTGGATGACTTGAAGGTGCTAAACAGACTGCGCTCTGGCACCACAAGATGCAGAGCCAACCTTAAGAAATGGGGCCACAAGTGGAGTCCACAACATGCGAGTGTGGAGAAGAGCAAACCACAGACCACCTATTACAAAGCAGCCTGATCCCTGCCACATGCACGGTGGAGGACCTTCTTATAGCAACACCAGAGGTACTCCAAGTGGTCAGCTACTGGTCAAAGAATATTTAGTATAATGCCAAGTTTTTAAACTCTTTGTGTTTTTTAAAATACATTACAACTGTACCCTCGGGTCACTTCTGTTATGACAAATAAACCAATAAACATACACTGACACTTTTCTTTAGGATATTGAGGCATTCTTGTCAGAATTAGATGTTTACACAGTGGCTATTGAGGAGACATATGCATACACTTTCACAAACTGTAACTGTCCCAGTTTGGCTGGAATCCACTGTTCGACATTTTTCAGCTCTTTTTAATTTTAAAAAATCCAATTTCTCTCTTCTCCTTCCACTTCCCTCCATTATCTTCATCTTCAACTTTAACTGCTGCAAACGAAGTACAAAAGTAGCTTGCACTCAATTAATTCAACAAGAATGAAAAGTGAGGGCACAATTTTGCCCTTCCCAAGGAGCTCAGGCAAAAACAAACTGCTGCTCTGTATTGTCAAAGGCTTTCATGGCTGGAATCACTGGGTTGTTGTAGGTTTTTCAGGCTATATGGCCATGTTCTAGAAGCATTTTCTCCTGACATTTCACCTGCATCTATGGCAAGCATCCTCTGCACCTTTCCTAGTTCGTGCGTTCTTCCTCATCTTCCTTTGTCATCTTCACCACATTTTAATGTTGCAAACATATGCTCTCTCTCTCTCTCTGTGAAATGGTTTGTAGTAACTTTTTCAGGCTGTATGGCCATGTTGAAGAAGCATTCTCTCCTGACTTTTCACCTGCATCTATGGCAGGCATCTTCAGAGGCTGTGAGGCTGCCTGCCATAGATGCAGGCAACATGTTAGGAGATAATGCTTCTGGACAGGCATGTAGCGGGGGGGGGGGGGGGGGGGGCTTGGGGGGCTTCAGCCCCCCCCCCCAAAGTTCTCATGGTGGTTCGCGAAAAGGCCTTACTGGTGCATTATTTAAACTGTTATGTTTATTCATATCATGATCTGATCACCATACTCAATATATCCCATATGCATGGGGGTATTGGGGTAATGATACAAAAGGTTTGCTAGGCTAGACCCTCTTTCACTCAGACTCAGCCCCCCCCCACGAACTCAGCCCCCCCGAAACCCCCCCTGAAAAAAATTCAGCCCCCCCACCCCAAAACGAAATCCTGGCTACAGGCCTGCTTCTGGAACATGGCCATACAGCCCGAAAAACTTGCAGCAACCCAGTGATTCCGGCCATGAAAGCCTTCGACAACACATTAAACATCTGTGTGTGAAATGTTGGTGGGTATGAACACAAAGAATGGGAAGTGTGTGTGTGTGTGTGTGTGTGTGTGTGTGTAAAATGTTGGCACACACATAATGGAAATTCTGTTGTTGATGTTTTCCCCAGTTATAAATAATGTTTGTTGACAGCCTGAAACAAAAAATCTACACTAAATAACATCTGTATTAGAAGTGTGTTTATGACATGGAATAAATTATTGCCTAGGAAAAGATAAGATACATTCCAGTCTGGAAGGGAAAAAAACTATTTTTGCCCAGTTTATGTAACTTTCAAAGCATGCTTAAATCTTTACTGTCTCTTGCGTCAGAGATATGGGATGCTTAGCACAAGAGAAAGTTGTTCTTGCTTGTGTGCCAGAGAAAAAGATTGAGAAAGAAAGGGAGGATAATTGAGCTGTAGCTACCTTGTGATCCCGGCTTATAATTCTCAGCTTGCTGGTTCCCAACATGTTCCTTCTTGTTTGGTACCCACTGAGGTGAAAATGTATTTGTTCATGTGTAAAGTTAATAAGGCCTATATTAAAATCAATATTGTTGCTGAGCGCCTTCAAGTTGTTTCCTACCTATGGTGACCCTAAGGGTTTTCTTGGCAAGATTTGTTTTCAGTAAGGTCCCTTCTACACTGCCCTATATCCCAGGATCTGATCGCAGATTATATGCTTATCCCAGGTTATATGGCAGTGTAGACTCATATAATCCAGTTCAAAGCAGATAATCTGGAATCAGATCATGTGATATAGGGAAGTATAGATCCAGGCTACGTTTGCCATGGCCTTCCTCTGAGGCCAAGAGAGTGTGACATGCCCAAGGTCACCCAATAGGTTTCATGACTAAGCAGGAATTTGAGTTATAGGTTGGATCTACACTACCATATAATCCAGTTTCTGAATCCAGATCATTTGTTTTGAATTGGATTATATGAGTCAACACCAGGTATGGGCAAACCCAGTCCCAAGGGCCAGATGCGGCCTCTTCGGCTCTTTTCTCAGCTCTCCTGTCTCTCACCATCTTATCCTTCCTTCTCTCTTTCCTTCCTCCATCCCTCCCTCTTTCTCTTCCTTCCCCTTTTCCTTCCTCTTCCTTCCTCTCTTCTTCCTCCTCCCTCCTCCTCCCTTTTTCTTCCTCCTCCCTCCCTTCCTTCCCTTCCCTTCCACCCTTTTTTCCTTTCCTTCCCTCTCTTTCTCCTTCCCTCCCTTCCTTCCATCTTTTCCTTCCCCCTTCCTTTCTTCCTTCCTTCTTTCCTTCCTTCCTTCCTTCCTTCCTTCCTTCCTTCCTTCCTTCCCTTTTGTCTTTCCTTCCTCCTTATCTCCTTCCCTTTCTCCTTCCATCCTTCCCTTCCTCCTTCCCTTTCTTTCTTCTTTTTCCTTTCTCCTGCTCTTTCATCCTTTCGTCCTTCCCTTTCTTCCCTTCCACACTTTCATCTTTCCTACTTTCCGTCCTTCCCTCTTTCCTCCTTCCTTCCCTCTCCCCCTCTTTGTTCTTCCATCCTCCTTTCACCTCCTTCCTTCTCTTTCCTCTCTCCTTCCTCTCTCTCTCCTTCTCCTTCCTTCCTTTCCTTCCTTCCTTTTCTTCTCTCTCCTTCCTTCCCCCTCCTTCATCCTTTTCCCCTTCTTCTTCTTTTCCCTTCTTCCCTCTTCTTCCTTCTTCCTTCCTTCCTTCCTTCCTTCTCTTCCTTCCTCCCTCCTTCTCTCCTCTCCCCCTCTTTCTCTTTTCATCCTTCCTTTTCTTCCACCCTTTCATCCTTCCTTCCTTTCTTTCCTTTCTCCCTTCCATCTCTCTTTTCCTCTCTTTTGTCTTTCCTTCCTTCCCTCTTCCTTCCCTCCTTCCCTTGCTCCCTTTATCTCTTTCTATCTTTCCTTTCCACGCTTCCTTCCCTCTTTCCTTCCCTTTCTCCCTCTTTCTCCTTCCTTCCTTCCTTCTTTCCTTCCTTCCTTCCTTCCTTCCTTCCTTCTTTCCTTCCTTCCTTCCCCCCGTTTCCTTCCTTCCCTCCTCTTCCCTTCTCCTTTCTCCTCCTTCCTTTCCTTTTGTCTTCTTCCTTCTCTCTTTCTCCCTCCTCCCCTTCCCTTTCCTCCTTCTTCCTCCCTTCCTCTTTCCCTCCTTCCTTCTTTCCTCCCCCTTCTCTTCTCCTTCTTCTTCTCCCTTCCACCCTTTCGTCCTTCCTTCCCTTTCTCCTTTCCAACTTTCTCTTCCTCTCTTTCATCTTTCCTTCCGTCTCTCTTTCCTTTTTCCTTCCCTTCCTTCCTTCAATCACCGAAAAGCCAGTCCTCTTAGCAGGGAGTACTAGCATGCAGCCCTCATGTTAGAAAGTTGGCCCATGCCTGGTCCACACTTTCATACAATCCAGTTCAAAGAAGATAATCTGGATTCAGAAACTGGATTACAGACGTGCCCACAGTCCAACACTTAAAACCCCTTCTATCATCGTCCCTCAATATTCAAGGCAGTTCCTAATGTGTAATGGCATTCTTTCAACTTTTTATGGCTGAGACTCTCAATAAAATCATAGTGATTCACACCAAGACTAACTCCCAAAACACCTTGCCCTACATTTCTTTACAGTTTGTGGGAAAGGTTATTTGCATGACTTGGGCAACAATGGAAACAGAGTATTAGATGGTTCTTACTTTTTCTGGTTGTGGGTAGAGGAAACTATTTTACATTATGCTGCTTTAAGGAGCTATCGTGCTCTTTTTTACTTACAATTCTGACAACAGTATAGGATAGCTCTTTACTTGTTGCCTTCTAGATATCTTGGACAACACTGTCCATAATTCCCAGTCATTTTCACTAGACGGAAGAAGACTAATACAGCCGAAAGGATGAAGGTATCTAGTAAGAAGACAATATCCGATTGCCATGCAAATCTCAATCTAAATTTAATAACAAAACAGTAGGAGTTGGTTTGTCATAAGAAATAGGTTTATGCAAGTCCAACAACAAACTGATGTGTCACTCTCATTAAATGAGGTTATCCCAACATGTTTCAACTGGATGCACTTTGAGGTAATTTTTCATGGAGAGGAATGGAATAAGATAAAACACAGTAAGATTCAGGTGGAGAAAAAAGGTCTCTCATTTTGAAAAAACAAGAAAGCAATAATCTAGGGGTTGGAGTTCAAAAGCGTATCTCCAACATTCCTAGTATCTGAAGGCAGAGTTGGAGAAAATACTTGACTGAAACCTCGGAGATCTGCTGTCAGTCAGTGCAAGAGGCAATTGGTTCATCAGCCAATTGACCTATTTGATAATATAAAACAGTTTCTGTTGTCAGAGATGATGGTGATGATGATGTCATCAGGACAGATGGCAAGCTATTTAATCTCAGCAGACTGAAAGCCAAAACCAAGGTTACAACATCTGTTACAGAACTTCAATATGCTGATGACAATGTCATCTGTGCGTATTCAGAAGACCTACAAGCCACTCTAAACACCTTCACAGAAGCATACGAGAAGCTCAGCCTGTCATTGAACATAGAGAAAACCAAAGTGCTCTTCCAACAGTCACCAGCAAATCCCTCTGCAATGCCATAAATATGGCTTAATGGTGTAATATTAGAAAATGTTGACCATTTCCACTAACTTGGCAGCCACCTCTCCACAAAAGTCAGCATTGACACCGAAATACAACACCGTCTGAGCTCTGTGAGTGCAGCATTTTTCTGAATGAAGCACAGAGTGTTTGAGGATTGGGACATCCGTAGGGATACCAAGGTGCTTGTTTATAAAGCTATTGTCTTTCCTACCCTGGTATATGCCTGCGAAACGTGGACCAACTACAGACATCACAGGCAACTCCTGGAAAGATTCCATCAGCATTGCCTCCGAAAAATCTTGCAAATCTCCTGGGAAGACAGGCGGACAAATGTCAGCGTGCTGGAAGAAGCAAAGACTACCAGCATTGAAGCGATGGTCTTCCGTCATCAACTCTGCTGGACCGGCCATGTTGCCTGAATGCCTAATCACCGTCTCCCAAAGCAGTTGCTCTACTCCGAGCTCAAGAATGGAAAACGGACAGGAAAAGAGATTTAAAGATGGCCTCAAAGCCAACCTTAAAATCTCTGGCATAGACACAGAGGATTGGGAAGCTCTGATCCTTGAGTGCTCTAGCTGGAGGTCAGCTGTGACCAGCAGTACTATAGAATTTGAAGAGGCTTGAATGGAGGGCGAAAGAGAGAAATGTGCCAAGAGGAAGGCGCATCAAGCCAACCCAGACTGGGACCACCTTCCATCTGGAAAGCAATGGCCTCACTTTCGGGAGAACATGCACATCAAGAATAGGGCTCCTCAGTCACCTATGTACCCGCCTACAACAACCCAATAGAAAATTGGATTGAAAAAGCAATGGGCATCATGAATATGGACCTTTTGACTCAAAAACGTGCCCAAAACAGATCAAGATCAAACAGAACAGATTGGAGTAACTTTATTCAATTTAGAAAAAGAGAGCAAATACAAATGATTATAACAACAGAATCGAGGAATATCCTGGATAAGATTAAAGATAAATGCAAAGTGGCATATATATTAGAAACATGTAGGGGGAAAGAGTTAAGTAATACCATGGGAAGTGATCTGGAAGTGATAAGGGAGAATGTACAGCTGCTTGATCATCACAATTTTGGTTCTTTTACTGTTTTTTGTTTTTGGTTTTTCATTCTCTCTCTTTTCCCTTTCGTTTCTTTTTGTATATATACTCCCACTTTTCTTCTCATGATGTTCACCCACTTTCACTGTACAATAACCAGTATCTTAGTATAAGATATTTTAATTATTTGTGTATCCAATAATTGTTTGTTTAATGCCATCTATGTTTTTCATCAATAAAAATCATTAGAAAAAGGAGCAACTTGAGAATCTGCAAGTTGCTTCTGGTGTGAGAGAATTGGCTGTCTGCAAGGACGTTGCCCAGGGGATGCATGGATGTTTTGATGTTTTATCATCCTTGTGGGAGGCTTCTCTCATGTCCCCACATATTGTTTCATGAATTAAGTTGAAAATGTCAAATTCTTGTCCATGTAACTTGTTCACTCAAAGTACTGCAATATTTATAAATCCCATTTCTTCTTTTAATATGTTTAGTTACCCATGATTCCTGCTTCTCAAACTCAATGTTTCTATGTGTTGCTCAGCTTCAGAGTTTTCTTTTTCCTCTGAGCATGTCAGCAGCTGAATGTCCAGTTGCACCATTAGCTACAGCACTACTCATAGTTGTCCTCTGCTATACCCTAGTAGTTTGTTGAGGGCCTTTTAACCTGGCAATGTCATTATCTGGCACCACTCTTCATTTAGTTTTAGATTGTCACATCATAGGATTTTCATGTTAAAAATTCAAAACGTGTTTGCTGTATGTCCTTCTGTGTTAGCTATGGTGCCATCACCATTATCACTGACAGATCTTCTGCCAGTGTCACACATCCACTACTGCTTGCTATCCAGTAGCTGTCTGGCACATTTCATCTGGCTCCTCATCAAAAGTTTGACACAGGAGACCCTGCCAGCAGCATTGCTGCCATCAACATTGCCTCCTGCCTCACAGGAACACACAATCTCACCACTGTGGAAAGATAGTGCCATGGTGGGCAGAATTCTGCAGCTGATGTATATTCAGAAATAGAATGGTTCTGGTGGATTCCCTCCGCCCCTGGTGTGTTTTTCATAATGTGTAATTTTGGCCTCATAGACTAAACTCTATCTCCAGCTGGGTTCATACAGTCAAAGATAATCCTTTATGTACCAAAGCCTCTTACCGGGGGCACAGGGGTGTAACGGAGTCAAGGCTTACTGGGTCAAAGCGCTAACACTTTTGATTAACAGGGATGAAAACATCATCTGGTTCCCCATCACAGACCTTCCTATGCCAAAAGAGCTGAATTGCCATCTTCAGAGTAGCTGAAGTGTGATGGATGTAGATGTGGGTGGGATGGCTAGATTCTCCTTATGATGATATGTATTTCTTATAATGCAAAGTTCTTGGGATGGCTTGGTTTGGTTTTGAATTGTGAACAAGGGGCTCAATCTGTAATGGACTGTGAATAATAAATTGAAATCGAATTCATTCACTACCTTGGATGAGGTTGGTTTTTTTGAACAGGCAATTAAGACCAATGAAGTTTACTAGGACACTGGGAGACCAGGCTTCAAATTTCTGCTTGGCTATGGAAACCTACTGGTGATCATGGGTAAGTCAGGTTTTCTCAGCTTTAGAGGAAGACAAAGGCAAACCCGCTGAACACATTCTGCAAGAAAACCCCATAATAGGTTTGCTGTAGGGTTGCCCTAAGTCATAAATGACTTGATTTCTTTTTGTTGTGTCAGGAACAACTTGAGAAACTGCAAGTCACTTCTGGTGTGACACAATTGGCCGTCTGCAAGGACGTTGCCCAGGGGACGCCCGGATGATTTGATGTTTTTTTTGTCATCCTTATGGGAGGCTTCTCTCATGTCCCTGCATGAGGAGTTGGAGCTGACAGAGGGAGCTCATCCACCTCTCCCCGGATTTGAACCTGTGACCTGTCGGTCTTCAGTCGTGCCGGCACAGGGGTTTAACCCACTGTGCCACCAGGGGCTCCGGTGACTTGATGTCACACAACAAGGTTTACAAAAATCCCTGATGGTGCTGGAGAAATGAAAATTGACTTGCTGATATATTTTTTATTGTGTCAGAAGTGACTTTAAAACTTGCAAGTCACTTCTGGTGTGAGAGAATTGGCTACTTGCAGGGATGTTGCCCAGTGGATGCCTGGAAGTTTTACCATCCTGTGGGGGGCTTCTCTCATGTCCCCACACGAGTAGCTGGAGCTGATAGGAGCTCACTGCTTCTTGTAGATTCGATTTGCCAACCTTCAGGTCAGTAGTTGTGCCAGCACAAAGGTTTAACCCATTGTGCCACTGCGACACTTGTTGATATGGATCCTGTTGGAGCATGTGAGAAATCCATTAGAGTGTGTGTGTGTCAACTGTAAAATAAGATGCATGAAACTGATTGGTTGTGCTACGCCCCAGGAGCTGGCTGAGCCTGGGACTTTTGGTTACTGTTACATTTTTCAGGCTTGAGCTATGCAGGTGCTTGGAGAGAAGCAGAGAGACAGAGCTTGGATTATGCTCTCGCTTCTTGAGCTGCTGAAGATGTTTATCCACATGGACAAAGAAAGATCATTTTATATCTCTCATAAAAGGACATTATGTGAGTCGATGCAACTGATCACATGATTGTAAAAGGACATTATGTGAGTCGATGCAACTGATCACAGGGCCTTCTCGGTGGTGGCCCCTCGGCTATGGAATGCCCTACCTGTAGACATCAGACAGGCCCCTTCGCTGCTGGCGTTTCGGAAGAAGGTTAAGACCTGGCTCTATGAACAAGCGTTTGGCTAATCAGTGCAACTGAATATAGGAGGATGGTAAAATTTGATCTCAGGAATGGCACAAGGATTACGAGAACGGATCTGATTTCATATTGAGGCGTTATGAATTGTTAATGATTGTTTGATTTTGTTGCTGTATATGATGTGTTTTAATTGTTTAGGATATTGTTGTGATAGTATTGATGTTATTGTGATAATTTTCATTGTGTAAACCGCATTGAGTCGCCTTATCAGGCTGAAAAATGCGGTATAGAAATGAAGCAAATAAATAAATAAATAAATAAATAAATAAATAAATACGTTGTTCTGATTTATGAAGAGTAAACTTCTTGTTCTTCATTGTTCATCTGGCATGGCATATTTACTTTCTCTGGCAAGGCAATGTGGGCTGATTAAACGTGAACTGCATGTGCTTATTTTACATTACACCACAAATGCTGCGAGTTGTAGATTCTCCTTGAGGTATGTCTGTCATAGTGACCTCCTATATGCCGAAATTAACTATCTGGATCCCCATACATCAACAAGAGACTTGAAGGCATACAATATGACTCCCATTCTTATAGTTTTACTTGCCTACAATGACAAAATATGTCCTTTTAAAGGAATTCTGTAGTCCTCCAAGGTAACTTTATGGTAACTGCTGGCAGATGTAATTCATAACAGTAGAGTTTCTATTATGTCTCCTGTTTCTACAGTCATTTGAAGAACTTATTGTCCAAGGATCTGAAGGTCTTACTATATACACACTAACTGTTGGCTGATCTTTGTGACAGTATGTAAAAATTAATAATGAGACCATAAATAAAAGAAGAGGAAGTTTCATTCAGCAAAAAATCATCCCATGTGAGTATGATCTTTCAACGTCTCATTTCCAAAAACTGACTTCAAGTGCTGAACTAGATAGAAGTTCCAACCCCCTTGTGGTCAAGGCTTATTCCTTAGCATGCTGACCCAGACTGGGTTTTACTTCCATGTATGGTTCTCTGTTCTGCTTGCTAATTAGACAGCCTTGACAAATAGCTATATATAGGTAAGATACAGATTTCCTAGCTGCAAAGATTCAGTTGTTGCTTTCTGTTCCCTTTCTCCCCAACCTAGCAGAAGGAATGGCTAGGTTGGGGAGACTATACTGGAAATGCCAGTGATTTGCATTTGATTGGTTCATTCGCTGCTAAGCTCATGTAAACAGCAGCTGGATTTAAAACAACACAAAATGCACACACAAACAGCTGCAAGAAACAGCAAAGCCAGAGGGCAATGCTGCTGTTTCCATGGCACCAGGCAAATAAGACTTATTTCAGATAGTGTTTAGTTTGCACGGGACTGTGGCTGTGCCTCGTAGTGTTGTTTGCAGAGCCTGCAAACATTACTTTGTAGAATTGCTCTAATTCTAATCTCCTAGCTAATTAGCTTTCATCCAGTTCCCATAGCATTATACCTATACCCTTGTAACAGAAGGCAATAACAGCTTTCCTGCTGATGTTTGTATATTGGAAGATATCATGATTATTCAACTATCCATGGCTTTGAGTTTGTTTCCAGCAAGGATGGCCCAAGATATTTGGCTACCTGAATGAGGGGGCATATAGTGTCTTTTACTACCAGTTCTGTATCCAGAATCTAACTGGGTGGTCACAGTTGAATTCTGGCAGAGTAGTAGCCTTCTTGATCCATTCCAACTGAGCACAGAAAACCAATTAGATTTATTCATGTCAATGAGAGCAGTGGATCCAGTTCCAAAAAAACCCTTTTATTTATTATTTCTTTATTTACGATATTTCTATCCCGCCTTTCTCAAGCCCAAAGTTAATTATAGTTCCAAGGCACATCTCAAAATTATTCAAGCCATTTTTGTTACTGTTTTCCTTTGTTGTTTATTCATTCAGTTGTTTCCAACTCTTTGTGACCTCATGGACCAGCCCATGCCACAGCTCCCTGTAGGCCATTGCCACCCCCAGTTCCTTCAAGGTCAATCCAGTCACTTCAAGGATACCATCCATCCATCTTGGCCTTGGTCGACCCTTCTTCCTTTTTCCTTCATTTTTTCCAGCATCATTATCTTTTCCAAGCTATCCTTTCTTCTCATTATGAAGCCAAAGTACTTCATCTTTGCCTCTAATAGCCTTCCCTCCAGTGAGCAGTCAGGCATTATTTCCTGGAGTATGGACTGGCTTGATATTCTTGTGGTCCAAGGCACTCTCAGAATTTTCCTCCAGCACCACAGTTCAAAAGTGTATCTATTCCTTTGCTCAGCCTTACGGTCCAGCTCTCGCATCCATAGGTTACTACAAGGAATATAATTGCTTTAACTATGCAAATCTTCGTTGCCAGTGAGATGTCTCTACATTTCATTGCTCTCCTCCCAAGAAGCAATTGTCTTCTGATTTCCTGGCTGCAGTCTGCGTCTGCAGTAATCTTCGACCTAGAAATACAAAGTCTGTCACTGCCTCTGCATTTTCTTGCTCTATTTGCCAGTTATCAATCAGTCTGGTTGCCATAATCTTGGTTTACTCAAGAAACTAAAATAGTAATGTTTCGTTATTCTGTTCCCAGATTATGGTGGAAAGCACACTTGGATCCCACTCACTTCAGGGTCACTTCCATCTCCCCAACAAGACAGCTACACAAGTCACAACTTGAGCTGGAGCTTGAAGTGTGTGATATCCCTTCTCAACTGATGAGTGAAGCCTCACCCTGATAGCTATAAAGAGAACTACATGAAGTATTACATCAAAAATGGGGAGAAGTTACTAGCTGCTAATTAAAAACATGATGAATGCACTTGGACCTTCCTTAGTGGAACAATGAATGGTTATTGTTTTAAGTCATTTCAAAATTCTGATCCATCTTGCCACATCTAGACGCGACTGTGCATTTTCACAATATCATTAATACGGTTTGACATCACTTTAACTGCTGTGGTTCAATGGTATGGAATTCTGAGAGCTGCAGTTTTATACGGTCTTCAGTCTTCTCTGCCAAAGACTGCTGGAATCTGAACTACTACTCCCAGAATTCCATAGCATTGAAAGCAGTGTCAAACTGCATTGAATCTGCAGTGTAGATGCGCCTATTTCCAGTTATATGTAGATCCAAAAGCAGGGTTTGAATACCTATTATCAATGTGTTTAATTCGATATTATGATCTATATTGAGGGAGAAATGAGGAATAAAAATATAGTAGATGCATTTTTTATTCTTCACTTTCTTTTTGGTGTGTATTTTCATGGCTTCTTAATTTAATTGCATGATGCTGGAGAAAGAACATTAAGTTGCAAAAATTGAAAGAGCATTTAGCTGCCTATGGAGCAAATTAACCCAAAGGAACTCTTCCTTTTACAATATTGTGGTTTATGGCTATTCTTTCAGCTGCACTGAGAGCACAAACCCAACCTGCAATCGCATTTTATTTTGCACCCGAGAGCCATCCTGTGGACAGCACCATGATTGCAACATCCTAGGCCCGGCTTTACTGCAGTCAGTATTCCTGTGTGTGTACCTTTAAGCTGCATGTTGTCTTATGGTAACCCCACAAAATTCATGAAGTTTTGTTAGGCAAAAATAATCAAAGGTGATTTTGCCAATTACTTTCTGTACCTTCTATACATTGTCATTTTCCCATCCAAGTAATACCTGGAGCTGAACCTAGTTAACTTCCAAGATGAGACAAGATCCAATGTTTTTAATGGTATTTGAGCAAAGTTAGCATTTCTGCAGCCATGTTACCCCTGTATTCATGTAATCTCCTGTGTTGTTTTTAAACATACTCTCCTCTTTCAAAGAAAGATACAGAATGGAGGATGCCTGGCTTATTAGCAGTACCTGTGAAAAAGATTGTGGAGTTCTCATAGACAAATTAAACATGAGCCAACAATGTCACATGGCTGCTAAAAAAGCCAATGGGATTTTGGCCTGCATAAATAAGTCAAGCCCCATCCTTCTCCTCTTTTCTTAAGAGCTTGAAGACTTGGTGTTTTCACCAGGCCTTCGAGAATGATTAGTACGAGCTCCAGTCTCCTGGCCACTAGTTAGAATCTGGCCCTTTACCCCTACCTATTACCCTGGTCAGTTCTTCAATTGGCTCAGGAAATGAGCATCTACAGGACCCATTGCTACTACTGTTGAGTCTGATTACTGCACTTTACCCATTTCCTTGGCCCCCTATGGCTTACTTTGCACTACCTCTGGCCCAACCATCCCAAACTGCCTAGGTCCTTTCTGAAAGTCCAGCCCTAATAGTTAATCCTGACACGAAGAATAAGGTCAATTGGTTTTACTGTACATATGTTGTTTGACTGTTTTATGCTTATGCATTGTTCTGTTTTTGCTTACTCTGTATGGTATTGTGTTTTTTGAAACCACCCTGAGTCTCCCAGGGGAGATAGAGCAGTATATACATAAAGTATTATTGTGGTTGCTGTTGTTATTATTAATGCTACCCCTCTATTCTGCCTTGGTCAGACCACACCTAGAATACTGTGTCTAATTCTGGGCACCACAGTTGAAGGGAGATGATGACAAGCTGGAATGTGTCCAGGGGAGGGCAACTAAAATGATCAAGGGTCTGGAGAACGAGCCCTATGTGGAGCGGCTTGAAGAGCTGGGCATGTTTAGCCTGCAGAAGAGAAGGCTGAGAGGAGACTTGGTGGCCATGTATAAATATGTGAGGGGAAGCCATTGGGAGAAGAGAGAAAGCTTGTTTACTGCTGCCCTGGAAACTAGGACGCGGAACAATGGCCTCAGACTACAGGAAATAAGATTCCTCCTGAACATGAGGAAGGAACTTCCTGACTGTGAGAACTGTTCAGCGGTGGAACTTTCTGCCTCAGTGTGGTGAAGGCTCCTTCTTGGAAGCTTTTAAACAAAGGCTGGATAGCAATCTGTCAGGGGTGCTTTGGATGAGATTTTCCCACTTCTTGGCAGGGGGTTGGACTGGATGGCCCACAAGGTCTCTTCCAACTCTATGATCGCCCGTGAATATGAGGTTTGTACTGTACTAAAAAAAGTTCAGCATGTTTGTACTGTCATTGAGGAAGGAAAGGAGAAAATGTCACTGACAATGAAAGGCTTACAGGAGAGTTTTTAGATTACAGGCAATCGATATAAAAAAATAGTGGCAAGCTTAGAAAGATTGTGTTTTGGAGAAGGTGATTTCAAATTGCTGTCACCAAAACTACTCCAGCAAAGCAGCTTTGCTAAAGGAGAAGACTTCACAGCAGATGGTCATTGAACATTTGTATCTCTTTCAGTGACCACAGATATGGGAAAGCTCATTCAACAATCCCTCTACATCTTCCAAAGAAGAGTTATAGTACCAACCCGTTTATGCATTCCCTGTCTTTGGTCCATTTCTCTTTAGGGAAGCAATTAAAAGACCAAATGTTAGACCTTTACAATATATTTTGATTGGTCCTCTTGGTGTAGTTTCTCTATAGAAAATGCTCAATTAAATCTTTAAAAAGGACAGCTGGATACTCACCTGAAATTTTAAAGAAGCACCTGAAATGTTGTTTATTGCTTTAACATAATAAAAAACTGGTACTCGTTACAGCCATTGTCAAACAATTCCCATCATCAAATCTCTATACAGAATGTCAGTGTTTTCTTCTTTAAATCAGACATTTTATACTTTTCTATACTTTGAGCTGAGCCTTTAGTATAACAATTCACCAAACACCAAGGAAGAGTTACAGAGGTGGAAACAGATTTTGTATTAATACCTTGGGTCAAAATCAAATTGGCATATGTATGTGTGTGATGTAATTCATTGTACTTTAATGGAAGTCTTCTGCTACATGATGGGCAAAAGTGCTAAATCAAGTGAAATCACATAAAACCAGGTAAACATCTGGAACCCACATCAAACCTAACTCTTGGGAGACACTGACCCAAAGCAGTAGAAATACGAAGATTGTGCTTTTCTTATGGTTTGCTTCAAGCAAAACATTATTACAGAAAAAGCCTGGAAGTCTTTGGTTAGTGCCATTGACAGTAGAGGAAGCAGAGGGCTAGGGATCGGATCTCTGTATCCCAGCATGACAGCGAATACTGAGGACCTTTATACTCCTTGTTCCAATAGGACTAATAAAATAGGTATGAAGTTGCAAATTCTCACGTTTGCCAGGAAAAAAAAACATAATTGCAGAACTGCTTGCAGTTGTAAACTCTGAGCTTTTCTAGTGTGCGTGTGCATATATGTCCATGTGTATGCATGTAGCACCTTTCAAGTTTTGATACCAGTGTGTAGCAGAGACCATTCTAAGAAGGTTTGTGATAAGTAAAGCCAAAGCCTGGACATTAAGTCTAATTGTGTCCAACTGTGGGGAGTGGTGCTCATCTCCATTTCTAAGCAGAAGAGCCAGCTTTGTCAGCAGACACCTCCAAGGTCATGTGGCAGCACGACTGCATGGAGCAGTCGTGCTGTATAGGTTACCTTCCTGCCGAAGTGGTACCTATTGATCTACTCACATTTGCATGTTTTCAAACTGCTAGGTTGGCAGAAGCTGAGGCTAACAAAAGGAGCTCACCCTGCTCCCCGGATTTGAACCACTGACCTTTTGGTCAGCAAGTTCAGCAGGTCAGTGGTTTAACCCGCTGCGCCACCGGGGACTCCAGGTTTGTGATGGTGATAAGGTATTCCCTTTCTCAATAACTTTTTTGTCTTTAGGGACACAACTATTACGGTTGTATTAGTTCACAGCTGAACTGATGAATTTAGGCCAT
The DNA here is from genome assembly GCF_025583915.1 of Anolis sagrei ordinatus. NCBI lineage: Eukaryota > Metazoa > Chordata > Lepidosauria > Squamata > Anolidae > Anolis > Anolis sagrei. The sequence continues at coordinate 18,041,993 of NW_026844366.1, read as the reverse complement.
TGAACATTACTAACTGGGCTACTGAAAGATCTAGCTGTAACAACTTTGTCAATCCAGGGCCCTCTCCATGTGTTCACTGCAACCATCATTGTGTCAATCAGCATAACATTTCGGTCTGGATTATGGTAATCATGAATTGGTACATCTGGGTAGTCCTGAAGAAACCCAGCATGGGGCACAAAAACTGAACAAGCAGTTTTCCTCTCTTTTATATTTTATTGCAAGCAGTACTGAAAATGTATTTCCCTTGTTGTTTATTGGTGTGTCGGAATCAACGGCCAAGACAGTATTTTAAAGTCATGGACTAATTCTGAGTAGAAATTATTATTAACTGAAGCCCAAGGGTTCTCTCTCACATTTTCTCTTTGAAGTTATCTGTCCAACAGTGTTCCCTCACCTATAGCGGGGGTTCCATTCCAGGAACCCCCGCGATAAGTGAAAAACCATGAAGTAGGGACGCTATACTGTATATGTACAGTATAGCTCCATCCACTCCTCTCTCCCCCTCCTCTCTCTCTTCCTCTCCTCTTTCCCCCTCCTTTCTTCCCTCCCCCCCCCCTTGGTGGAGCCACCCTTCTCCCTCCCTCCTTGCTACCCCACTGGCATGGGGCTCTCACCCGATGTTCCATCACTACTTGTATTTTAAATTATTTTTTTTTTAAAAAGCCACAAAACAGAGAGTCTGCAGTTAGCGAACTGCAAAACGGCGAGGGAACACTGTATTTTGCTACAAAAAAATGTCATTCGAAGAAAGTCACTAATGGGAGAGATGTTGTAGTGGTGTAACGTTAGATGTGGGTTTGCCACCACAGCATAAAGCATTAAAATCAGAGAATGCTTGTGCTAATGCTGGGATTTTAATAAAGATGAAAATTTAAGGAGATATCACTTCCGTTCTCTAACTTACAAAGGGTATGATCCCCCATGAAGTTGTCCTGCTTTTGCTCCACTGAAGTGAAGAAGAACCCAGTGAGAGCAAGGCTGAAAAACAAAAATGTAAAACCTTGACACAAAAAGATTAGGAAGACAAAATATTCAACTTCTGCTCTGCAACGAAAAAGAAAAGAAAAAACTTGAAGCATTTCCCCACAATTTTAATTATCACAAATGTGTAGTTTTAATTTGATTTCAGACTTAAATAATAATAAATAGGTGGGAAGAAAGAATGCAAGACCTGGAAAAAAAACAACATGAGCTTTGAATTTATCTCATGAAAGCAAATGAAAAATCCCCACAGGAATAATGTTCACAACCATAAGCCAAAACCCTTCATACTAATCTTAAACACAGCAGTGAATTGCAAAACCTGCATTTACTGGTTGACTAGTCAATTATTTTCAAGTGTTTCCACCTTGGCCATTTCAATTTTAGCACCAAAATTAGCCTCAACAGAGGGACTGGTACAGCTTCGATGCTATAAATGAATTGTTTACATATAATACTTTTTTATATTATAATTATACACACATACTGTACATTCACACATCCACACAAACAGGAGGAATATTCAAATGTATATATTGTGTGTTTCAGATTGTTCGCCAAGACTCAAGAGCACTGTAAATAAAGCAGAAGGAAATAATATTTTACATAGTAGGCAACTTTAATGCTGTAGTGCACTTATAAAAAAAAGTCCAACTCTCCCTTCCCAGCTCAGCAGCTTGTCTCAACTGTTTTGTTTGCTTTAATATCATGATTCAGAAGATGCAGAAGTTATTGCCCTAAATATTATTCTATACATTTTCATTGATGTTCTCAAAAAAAAAAAAAAACCCACTTGAAATTGCTACTTTAAATTTACAAACTTGATTGCTCTTCTCATTACAGCTTTAATTCGTTGGCAATTTTGGAAGCAATGTTTTTAAATGCTATGGATGTTCCCGATATCCGTTTAAAGCGGACTCCGTTCAGCGACAGTCTTGGCAGCTTACACACTTCCATCTCCCATTGCACCAGGTTTTCTGCATGACCGTCCCCATGGACACAGAAAAGCAAGAAGCGCTCCCTCTGTTCATAATCACAGTTGTTGGCATCCAGGACCTTACGGATTTCCCTCATCATGTCGTTTGGATCCATGGAGCTGGTAGTTTTCATGCTCCAAGTGAATCGTAGTGAACGGGGCTTGGCTTCTTTGTTGTCATCCTTCTGATCAACAGAAACGTTACGACTGGAAGAAAACCAAGTTTTAGTATGCAACAGATGAATCGCATTTTTTAAAAAGTTATGTTAGTAAAAGCGACAATCTTTGCAACATGCATTGTTAAAACATAGAGAGTCTCTGTGTCCATTACCAATTCCAGCTGTGATTAAAAGCTCCTGTCAGCTCTTAGAGATGTCTGAATTAGAGGAACTAAAGGTTATATGCAAATGAGTCACACAACTCCAAGGATCAATTCTCTCCTCCCAGCCCAAGAAAGTGGCTTTGAGTTGCAGAATGGACTGGAAGGAGTGGAGATGCCTAAACATCTTCTCATCTATTACTACAGTCTATTTTATTATCATTCTTATTAACAAGCGTTACATAGTCAGGGGATAATTGAGGAAAAATATGTTTACATATCCTCATTGTAATTTTAACTTTAAAAACTACAGGCAGTCCTCAAGTTACAAACAAGATAGGGTCTGTAGGTTTGTTCTTAAGTTAAATTTATTTGTAAGTCTGAACAGTCCCAGTAAAACGTGTATTTTTTTGCAATTTGGCCAAAAAGTGCACAATATAGTTTCTATGTGATTTGAATCCCGTTTTTAAAGAACACTAAAGTTTCCAAACAATGGAAAGGAAAACCAAAGAAACAGATAACTCTTTCCTCAAGGAGCTTCTCCTGTTTATGTAGTTATGCTGTGGAATGAATGCAGTCTGACACCATTTTAACTGCCCTGGTTCATTACTATGGGATTCTCAGACCTGTATTTTACAAGGCCTTTGGCCTTCTCTGCCAAAGAATGCTGCTGCCTTACCAAACTACACATCCCGGCATTGCATAGCGTTGAGCCAGGGCAACTAAAAGTAGTGTCAGACATGAAGGAAAGAGGAGAGATGAAGGAGGAATTGACAGGGAAAAAAAGAAATGGGGATGCAGAAATCGATAGGAAAAAAAGGGGGTGGGAGAGGTTTGGAGAGATCCATAGAGGGAAAAAAGAGAAAGAAGTTTGGAGAGATCCATAGGAAGAAAGAAGCATGAAGAGATATCAATAGGAAGATTTCATGGCAAGGAGGGAGAGGAGAGGCCAGTTCATAACGATGAGTTGTTCATAATTCAAATGTTCATAATTTAGGGGCTGCCTGTATCTCCCTTTCTGACAGAAAATTGGTGCTAATTACATTAGTGTAACAAGAGCAAACTCTATTTGCATGATCTAAGTGAGCGCAAAATGCCATACTATGCAGGGTCAGAGTATTCCTTTTGTGAAATTACAATGGGCAAATAGGTTGTCCTCCCTCTGCTCTAATGGAAGAGGCACGTAGAAGCAAATAGAACTCATGGGGTGCAATGTGTGGTAGGAGGAGAAACTAATGGTGCATACTTCACTAAATCATCTCCTTGGTACTCCAGGGTGCTGGCGGCAATGAAGCAAGTGAAACGGAGGCTAGAGCAGTGTTGGCATAGATCTCACAGCAAATCTGACCAAGCACGGTCTAGAGCTCATTTAAAAGCCTAGTCTGTGGAAATGAAGGCAGCAGAAAAATGGTTTATTGCTGCCAACATTGCATCTGCAAAGAACCTCCCAAGAGAGCTGTTTTGAGTGGTCAGAGGACTGTAAAACCCTGCCCAGCCAAGGCAATCGGCAGCTCATTGCAAGGAGTTCTTTGCAGGTAAGGTTGCTCAGATCTGTTCTGACTTAGACACCAGTGTTAATGCAGTCTCAATGGATGTAACTGAGGGATCTGCTTGTCATTGTTCTATGGATTCTCTTCAACTTACTTTGCATGAAGATGTGGACAACATCTTGGGAGGAATGAAGGTGACCACCTGTTCTCTGGACCCTTGCTCATCCTGTCTAATTAAATCGGCCAGCCGGGGGGGGGGGGGGGGGGGGGGGGGGGGACGGGGACTGGCAGAGTGAGTGAAGGTGCTGGTGAATGCCTCCCTGACCCAAAGCATAATGCCAATTAGTTTCAGGGAGGTAGTATCAAGACCTCTATTAAAGAAACCAGCACTGGATTCCACTTAACTGAACTACTATCGGCCATGATCAAATCCCCTCTTTCTGGGCAAGGTTCTAGAGGTGGTGTTTCTTAGAGGAAACCGATTTGATCTATCTGGTTTCAGGCCTGGCTATGGAACAGAGATGGCATTGGTCGCCTTGGTGGATGCTCTACGAAGAGGGGAGTGTGTCCCTGTTGGTTCTCCTGGACCTCTCAGCGGCGTTCAATATAATCAACCATGGTATGTATCCTTCTGGATTGGGAGGTACTGTTTAACAGTGGTTCCAATCCTTCCTGGAGGGTCAGAACCTAGATGGTGGTGCTAGAGAACTCCTGTTTGACCCCGTGACCTGTGGGGTCCCTCAAGGCTCCATTCTGTCCCCCATGCTATTTAATATCTATATGAAACCGCTGGGAGAGATCATCTGAGTTCTGCAGTTTGGTGTCAAATTTATGCTAATGATACCCAACACTCTGTTCTACCCAAAGCCAAGGATGACGTCCTGCCCTAAACTGGTGCCCATCATCAGTAATGAACTCGATGAGGGCTAAGTAAATCCAGACTCCTGGTCAGTGGGAAGGTGGATCAGGGTGTGGGGTTACAGCCTATGTTGGATAGGGTCACACTCCCCTGAAGACACAGATTCGCAGTCTAGGGTGCTCTTGGACCCCAGGTATCGGTAGTGGCCAGGACAGCATTTGCACAACTAAAACTTGTGTGCCAGCTGCACCCATAGCTTGAGATGCTAGATCTGGCCATTGTAGTCCACATTCCATCTGGACTGCTGCAGCGCTCTCTACGTGAGGCTCCCTTTGAAGAGAGTTCGGAAGTTGCAACTGGTTCAGAGATCAGCAGCCAGGTTACAAACTGGAGCGTGGTACAGGGAGAGAACTACTCCCATGTTACGGCAGCTCCGCTAGCTGCCGGTCCGCTTCCAGGCTAAATACAAAGTGCTGGTTATTACCTATAAAGCTCTAAACAGTTTGGGCCCAGACTATCTGAAAAACCATATCTCTGTATATAAACCAACATGAACGCTTAGATCTGCAGAAGATGCCTGCTCTCTGTCCCACCCCCATCTCAAGTACAGTTGATGGGAATAAGAGAGGGGGCCTCCTCCATGACCGCCTCCTGCCTCTAGAACTCCCTCCGCAAAGAAATAACAACGGCCCCCTCTCTCCTCTCCTTTAAAAAACTTCCAAAAACCCATCTATGTGCTCTAGCTTATGGAGAAGAGGACGACTAGAACATCTTAATATACAACCTCGCTTGGATACTGGAAACCTTGCTTGGTTGGCTGCTGGAAACATTCTATACTTTTAATTCATTTTAGTTGTTTAGATGTTATTATGTTGTAAATGTGTTTGATGAGATTCATTATGTTTATTTTAGCACTTATAATTTGGCTCATTATTATAAGTTTATATTGATGTTGTTTTACTTATTGTATTAATTTGGTGTGCCTGACTGATAGTTTTTTATTATGGCATTGAATATTTGTCACTTTTTCTTTGGAAACTGCCCTGAGTTTCCCTGGGGCGTTAGGGCAGGTAAGAAATAAAGTTTATTTATATTATTTATTTATATTATTATATAATACATAATTTCCTAATGCCTCGCCCCACCATAACAGCAGGATCCAAAGGTTAACACAGTAGCAAATAAACCTCCTTGTCTATCATGAATTATTGTATTTATGGAAGCTAATATGGCAAACTCCAAATGTAGAACTGAAATGACTCTAGAATTGCAAATTCAAAATGAAGAATTCCATAAGTTTCCAGCTATGAGTTAAGTATCTGCAACAGTCCAGTAATTGCACCACTAAAATCCACAAAGGTGTGGTATCCTTATTGGTCAATCAAAATGCACAAAACACACGATACATCATATGTTTTGTGCATTTTGCTTGACCACTAAAGGTATCACTCTTTTTGTATTTTATTTTGGTACATGTCCAACATGAATATATTAATTGCTGAAATCACTAGGAGGTGAGATGGGTGGGGTAGAAATATAGGAAATAAATAAAGTCTTCCAAAAAAGTAACTGGGGACCTCTTTGTTCTCTAACTTTGCCTATTGCTCAGACATTCAAACCTACACAGCGGAAGATTTAAAACTGCTTACATTTCTAAGTAGTGAGAACTATGTATAAAATTGCCAGATAAAGTTTTACACATTGAAGTAGAAGTACAAGGTTAACAAAACATTTATTTGAATTTTGCTAAACAGACAAAATCAAATAACAATCAAGACAAAAAGACCAATTACTTTCAACTAATGATCAGAACTGGCACAATGAAGCACTATGACTGCGATTCAGTGAGTAAGGCAAGTGCAGCCTTTGGAACGTGTTGCACTTGTTGTTCTCTGGACCGCAGCCAATAGTAAACATAGGAGGGGAAAACCCAGATCCCCATCCCTTGAAGGCCTGAAACAAAGTCACAGACATTTCTAGAATTTCACATTCACTATTAATTGGTGTATCTCTTCTTTGAAAACAAGCAGTTTCCAAACTTTCTCTTTCTCTTGGAGAGAAAAAAAAAGGTTATGCGATAGAATTTAGCTTTCTCAATGAAACCAGACATCTATAGCTTCAAAAACCTTCCAGAAGAGGAGCTGTATTTAATTTAGAAATCCAATTATTATTTTTTATGTCATATGACAGTGAAATCCTAGAATTCTGTGCCAAATGAGCTCACCACTCACAAAACCAAGATCCTCTTACTGACATTTCTGTGATTAAATCAGTTAAATGAAATGGGGGCCTATGTTGCAGCGGGGCAGATAATGGAAAACAAAGATGTTATTTCCCTTAAATTGAAATCTGGGAGAGTTAATGCATATATTTTTTTTCACATTTGGCAAAGGAATTGTGTTCCTTTATGATTTCTGATTAAATAGTGAAGGCTTAAATAGTAGTCCAGGAATCTCTCAGCAACAAAATATTATTATATTTTCCCAGTGATCCAAACTGTGTGTATGTATGCTTGAGTAGTCAAAGTCATATAACCGACCTAAGTTAATCACTGCTTTGTAGATAAGAGGTATTCTTGGTTTTATGTATTTGCTAAGCTAAGAACACCGTCACCAGTGTGCTACGGCCTATGCATTAATCTACTCAATCTACAGTTAACATTTGAAACAAAAAATAATTGCCCTCACCTTGAGCCCTCATATCTCCCGTTCCTCTCATATTCAGTCGGGAGCCTCAATGAAAACAATGCCGAAGCACAAAGAAAAGCAGGGAAGAAAAGACAAATCTTACACTAGCACGATTAAGGTTGGCAGCACACTGCACAGTGACATCTCACTCAATATTAATTGCAATTAAGTGTTGGGTTTAAACATGGAGATGATAGGTAGATTGAAGACGTTCAACATGCCTTTGCCCAAATAAAATATATTTGGAAGCCTCAAATGCTTATGGTAAGGACATTGTAAGGATATGTAGATATTCAAGAACAAGAAAGCTATGTGTGATCCTCCAGAGTACTCTATTGACAAAGAATTTGCTGCAGGGGAGCTCATTAAGAACTGGATTCCTCATATAAGGCATACACTGAAACTGAAAATCACTTTAAGATGACACTTATTTAAAGTTTGTGCTGTAATTTTTCCAGGCTTTCATCTCTCCTTCAATATATATATATATATATATATTGAATCTCATGATAAGCAAATGTTATCCACAGCCTCCCAGATATTAAGAGGTAGCCATTATTATATAATTCCAGTCACTCATAGTCCCTTACTTTCACCTGTCATGGATAAACATTCTAAAAGAAAAAAGAACAGTGTAAGAAAGATGCACTTCAGCTATTGCAAGGAGGGGTGAAAAAACAATTGGGAAACAAAATGGGTATTAAGAAACAGCATTCATTTTGCAATGAATAATTAAAAAACACCATGTTCATGAAAACCCCAACATATTCCAAATCTCCAAAAATAAAAACTAGTCAACAGAACAGAGGAATCCTCTCGCTTCACTAGTAGGTCAGTGCCATCTCATGATTTTGATTTGTTGAGAAAAGTGAAACCAAAAGCACTTTGGGAACACATATGCTTTATAAAGAATATTAAAGTTTGCTGCCAGTCTAGTGGCCTTTTGCAGAATATGAACTATTGATTAACTCAGAGTACACAAGTAAAATTATGCACTCTCTTTTGGACAGAGACAGGCACAGGAAGCAAACTATAAAGTCTTGCAATGTTTCTATGTCAAATTCTGAAGTATACCATAACTTTGTGAGAAGTATGCCACTTCTCTTTGCAGTTCTTTGTTCTTTTCCCTATGCAGCAGTGTGTTCCAAACCTGCAGAGCATTCTGTCTCACTATGAGATGCTGATCTTCAAGAGAATGTAAGGACTGATATTGCACAGCAAGAATATTTATCAGTGCAATTAAATACATACTAAATATCCACATAGCATTGAAGTACTCAACACTAATGGAATGACGCAACACAGGCTAAACTTCTTTGACTTCTTGACATATTGTTACCATATTGTACTAAGGTAACAGCTTAGTACATCCAGGAGAAACTAAAAGAAGCACCAATCTCATCTACTCTCTCTGCTGTGGCACTGCTTCTGGATGGAGAAATTGAAGTGAAAGCCAAAGGCAACTAGCTTCCTGAGTCATTGGTGCTTTCCTCTGTTCAAGTTATCCATTGGTCCTATCAAAATACACACCTGGCTACAAAACCTGCCCTTGACTTATGAAGTCACCTTATACATGAGTATATAGTATAGTATTTCGATCAAACATTAGATATAACAGGAGATAGGTCAGGTTTACTGTGAATGTTACAAATTCACAACACAAAGTAGGCATTATCTGCAGAAAATGCATGAATGTACTAATATCTGATAGGCTGCAAAATAAACTTAAATCAATAATGTGATGCAGCAGACAAAAAAAAAAAGGAATCTGAAACATATCTAGAGGAGAATGACCAAGGTGGTAAAAGATCTGAGAAATGCGCCTTTGGGAATTGGGCATATTCGCCTTTGCAAAGGCTGAAATTTTGAAACGATAAAGATAAAGGTTTAAATCTAGTTGAGTCTGACTCTGGAGGGTGGTGCTCATCTCCATTTATAAGCTGAAGAGCTGGCATAGTCCATAGACGCCTCCTAGGTTGTGTGGCCAGCATGACTGCATGGTGTGCTGTTAACTTCCCGCATAAACGATACTGATTGATCTACTCAGATTTGCATGTTTTTGAACTGCTAGGTTGGCAGAAGCTGGGGCTAACAACGGGAGCTCTCCCCTGTCCCGTGGATTCAAACTGCTGACCTTCCGTTCACCAAGTTCTGCAGCTTAGCAGTTTAACCTGCTGAGCAATCTCAGCTATAAATAAATACCTGAAGGGATGTCATTTAGAAAATGGAGAAAGCTTGCTTTCTACTAATAGATTAAAATACAAGGAAAGAGATTCCACCTAGACGTTAGGAAGAATCTGTTGGTTGTAAGTGCCGTTTGACAGTGGAATGGTGAGAGGTGTATTCTCTTTGTTTGAGGTCTTTGTTTAAAAGATCTGAGTGACCACCTCTCAGGAGCGCTTTAGCTACTGTATATATTCTCTTAGAGTTCCTTCCTACTCAGTGGAGCCATATTCTGAGACAGTCCAACTTTTTGCAAATTCTGCAAGAGATACATCATTGTGTCTGGATGTATCTCAAACAGGCTATGAAAGATGGAACAGGTTTTGTTTATTCAGGCATACTACGTTTCATTTTTGTATTCAACTTTTGAATAGCAGGGACATGGTTCAGTAATATTGGTAATTCAACTTCACTGCTTCTAAAGCAATGGTTTCCAACTTGGCATCGCAAGTGTTCTCTGACAACATCTCCCAAAAGCAGCCCTAGCTAGCATGGTTAATTGTCAGAGATTCTGGGAGTTGCAGTCCAAACATTCCTGTGGACCTACATTTGGAAACAGAGCCCAAAACTAACAAAAATCTGTATTAGAAATAATCTATTTTATAATCAATGGTTTTACAAGAAGACGTAAGCTACACCAGGCATGGGCAAACTTTGGCCTTCCAGGTGTTTAGGACTTCAACTCCCACAATTCCTACCACGATTCCTACCAGCCAGCTCATGCCTGGACTACACTCTTGGCTCATGAAGATTTCCATGGAAGACTTAATAATTTAATAATAACATTTTACACATTCTATTTCAACTCAGTAGATTTGTTCTGAATCTGCAACAAAAGTAAACATTACAGATTTTGCCATTTTTGCAACAACTCTAAGTCAAGACTCAAAAGATCACATTTTATTCAAAATCACATAAAGAACAATAGTGTTTTAAGTCAAATGCACCACAAACTAAACTTAGTGACCTCATCTCAGAGCCCCATGAAGTAAAAAAAGAACACTTAATATATGTAATTATATATGCATTCAAAAATACACCCATGAAGAGTTTAATGATTTATGAAAGTGGATGTGAAAGTTCTCAGAGGAGGAGAATTATATAGAAAATAGAAGTCCAAAATCCATGACAGATCACAGGTTAGAGAAAAGTAAGCATAGTGATCCCAAAGTACTATTACCCCTTAGTTGTAACTGGAGCAATTTTGTGAATGGGAGAGGGCCTAGACCAACTAATGTTAACTGAACTCAAATACAATGCCATGCATATCCATCTTAAACAGAGGACTATGCAAAAGTTGGGGTGGGGGCATTTTATTTTTCTTTATACAGTAGAGTCTTGCTTATCCAACCTTTGCTCATACAACGTTCTTTATTATCCAGTGCAATCTGCCTCCCGCCCGGATCCACAGTTGTTTCGATACATTGCGATGTTTTGGAGCTAAATTTGTAATACAGTAATTACTGCATAATGTTACCATGTAATAAAATTTTCTGTTGGTTTGTTGTAAAAAATGATGTTTTGATGCTTAATTTGTAAAATCATAACGTTATTTGATATTTAATAGGCTTTTCCTTAATCTCTCCTTATTATCAAACATTTTTGTTTATCTAACGTTTTGACGGCCCATTTATGTTGGGTAAGCAAGACTCTACTGTAGTTGTAAAAACTATGAATTCATTCTCCTTAAAATGTACTGCAACTTACTGATTTTATGAACTATAAAAAAATATAAAGCTCTACTAATGAATATCTGATCCACTCAGGCATTTAGCAATCATTTCCTAGTTGAGTACTGATTTCAGTTCTCTCTCTGTGTGTGTAGGTCCCTACTTCTAACATTACCTTTTAGAACATTTATTTCTCTGTCAAATAGCTGAGAAACATTCCATCTTCATTCCAAAACTATGAAGATAATTCTATACAAAATTGCTATCAGAAAACTAGCTTACTGTTTTATTTATCATTATCAATATTCAGTGTACTCTTTGGATGTTTTTAATGCAACAAACTTTGGTCTGGATTCCAAATATATTATTATCAATGGTAAATAAACTGACAAGGCTCTTAAGCTAAATTAAGATCAAAAAGCAAGCAGTATTACACTTTTAATTGGTATTACTAAACATATCATTCTTCAACCATTAGCATGCTAAGTGTATTAGTATAAAGAACAAAATTATTTCTGGTACTATCAAAGTAAATAGAGCGCACAGGCATGCTTTGCATCTCATTATTCAGGTGCCAGAGATTCACAAGGATTATCATTAGTCAATAATTTATTTTTTCTTATCTTGGGTATGTGAAAGGTATTTAGTTTTCGGCAGAAAGTTTAGTTTTGTTTCAATTTATATTTTAAAGGAAAAACCAAGGCTGGAAAGCCAAATTCAGGGTTAATTGCAAGAGCTGGTTCTTAGAATATAAATCACATCCTACCTTTTGATAAACCTGAATGACATGTTTCTAAAAGAAATTAAGCCAAAATAATAATTAACAAAATGTGTTGGTATGAAATAAATTGAAAATCCATTCAGCATGTGAGACACATAATGATAAAGACTAGTTCAATGAAACGTGAAAGCAACAGTTTTAAATTCACTCTGGAAATAAAGAATGGTTATTAGAATGATGTGGTTTTTGACATTTTCCTCCCCAAAAGGCTCCTAGGATTCCTTAAGTGGGTCAGCCAACCCCACCCTCCTTCCATCCAGGTGGGAATTCTGAAAAAAGGTACTTCTGTGGAGGCAAATTACACTGCAGTAATATCGGTAAGAAGTAGATATGATGTAGATGACCTGAAGGCAGCTTGGCATAAATAGATTAGACCTAAGATACTCAGATGAAGAAATATGGAAGTGGAAGAAGCTTTGCCCAACTCTTTCTCACACACATCCCTACATACAAATGATACCTATGAATAGAGGAACCATGCTGAATGGGATAGATTGTGAGATGGGTAGATTTGGAGAAAATTGGGCAATGGCATCTTGTGTACATCAGCCAATAGTGTTTTGCCAGTTTTCAATGAGTTTCTCCATCACTTCACAGAGTGGAGGCCCCAATGGTGCAATGGGATAAACCCGATGTCGGCAGGACTGCTGACCGAAAGGTCAGCGGTTTGAATCTGGGGAGTGGGGTGAGCTCCAGCTTCTCATGCAGGGACATGAAAGAAGCCTCCCACAGGATGGTAAAACATCCGGGCATCCCCTGGGCAACATCTTTGCACACAGTCAATTCTCTTACGCCAGAAGCGACTTGTAGTTTCCGAAGTCGCTCCTGACATTGATTTAGAGTGCCACTTTGGAAATGAAAAAGTAAACACTCCAGTATAACTCCGTAATGAATGTCTATCAATATGGTTCCATGCTCCATGGGACTACTGACAGAAAGGAATAACTGATTTTGCCAACAAGTTGCAGCATGTAATTATCACTCAGGAACTTCAAAGTGAACTGAAATATTGATATGGCACAATAGTGGGGAGGCCTCCAATACATCAGAGGCCTTCTAGAAAAAATACTTTTTCTATTATAGGTATTATAGGACACTACCTTATAAATATTTGATATCCCTTTGGAAACAAAAGCACCTTCTAAACTGTCAGTTGGTGGTGTCTGCATGCGCTGAAGTCCATGAACACATCCACATGGCTCTAATTTCAAATAATGTGTGTTGTGTTCAAATTTCCCATCCAGATGTATGAGATGCTGCTCTCATCCATATCACCAGATATAGGCAACAATGATAGACTTCTATGTAGTATGAAGTCCTTTGAATGCTAGATAATGATTCATATGGTATGAATATATTAGTTATTCAATGACAAAACTGGAATGGGCTGAGCAAAACCAACAGTCGATCAAAACTGGTGTACTAGTTCTGTTTTTTAAGTAGATACTTTTAAGTTGAGACTAGTCACAACAAGTAAATAAAAAGCTCACTTAGGGTCCATCTGCAAAGACCACATATCTCAGTGCTTTTTTTTCATGTCAGGAGCGACTTGAGGGGAAAAAATTATTTCAGTGCTGCTACTTGTGTGCTTAGTAGCTGTCCCTACTGTGTGGCTGTGAGACAGTCTAGCGGCACTGAAGGGTGGGCGAAAGAACTCTTGTCTGTTGGAGCTAGGTGTGAAACATTCACAGCTAGCTCCAATAGACAAGAGTTCTTTCTCCCACCCTGGACTTTCCACAGATATATAGACCTCACAACCTCTGAGGATACCTGCCACAGATGCAGGCAAAACGCCAGGAGAGAATGCTTCTAGAACCATACAGCCCAAAAAACCTAAAACAACCCTATTTATTAAAAACATAATTTTAATAAAAATACAGATCTTTGTATAACGACAAATACTGAAAAAAGGGAGCAATGTGCCTGTTGCTCATCTTGCTTGCCAAGACATAGCTAATTGCCAATGGGCAACATCAAGGGTCTTCTTCATTCTCAGGATTCTTTATCTTTGAACTTTAGATAGTCCTCTTACTTGAAAAACTATCTTCTATAAAATAAGGCACATTGACATGCTGCTCTCGGTGTAGAGCTGAACCTGAAGACAGCAATAACCTAGCCTTTGAATTGTCAAGATTCTCGAGGTTGGCCGAATATTACAATGGGAAGAGCAACTGCAAGCAGATGGGTAAGTGGAGATACTTTAATATTCTTTTCTAGTTGGGTTGGCATGCAGGATGAACACAATTATGGTGGGACGCTCTTCATGCCATCCTGAAAATTGTGTTTCTTTACGTCAATCGGCTCAGAGATCTTGCTAATGTAAATTGTTACATCTGGGAAGCTTCTGGGTGCAGCAATTCAATATGGTGATTCTGAAGGTATCAAAGGTCATAAAACATCCTTGCAAGCTGCATGTGGTCCCATGCATGGTATTATGCAAAATCAATGTTTCAGCCTCTCTCATGAAGCTGAAACAGATCTCAGATGATAAAATTCCCAATGTAAACGTCAGATCACTGGTTGATTTACACAGCATTACAACGGGCCATTGTTTCTCAGTACCCTAAATCCCCTAAAATGATAGATCATCTTAAAATATTTTCTATACCTCTAACCTCTTAATTTGAGTTAGTTTATCACTTAAATATGCAAATCAGAGTAATTTTGCAGGTTCAGATCCCACCTCATTGACCACTGAAGCAAGATGTTTAGACAGGTTGGAGAGAAAGGCTAGGCAGATGTTACAAACTTAATTCTAACACCCCTCATATTTATTTATGTATCTGCTTTCTCTATCTTGCCCTGCTGAGATGACTGGCACTTAACATTCAGCATTAGGTTAATAAGAATATCTGCACTGAGCAAATTTCTGTGATTGTTTTTTTAAAGATACATACCTTCTTGTAAGCTTTGAAGTCAATTTACTGAACAAGTTAGTGGAGCCCCTACTTCGTGTCTGTGAGAGTGGTGTTGCTTCATGCGATAGACTGGGTGATGCAGGGGGTCCATTGTAAGTGGCAGTACGCCGTTCTCTAAGTTGGCCATGGAAAGTGCTACGGCTGGCAGTTCCTCTTGGGAAGCGGATGCGGTCAGGCGTCGTTGCACTACTGATACTGTGAGTAGAAGCTACTGGCGTCCTCTGGTCGGGAATAGCGCTAGAAGAAGATCAGAGGTGAGTTAAATCCTTTGTCTGCAGAAATTCAACCCTCACCAGGCTAGAAAAATAAATTTTACAGAGTGCAATGGACCTTTACAATGCAGGACCAAAAGGGATTATAGATTACAATTTAGAGGAAGCATTATTTCAAAATATAAATTATTCATAACTTTTAAAACATAAATGCATTACAAGCAAAAAAAGAAGCAAAAAATCTGTGCATGTAGGAGAAAAGCTCACCCTAAATTGACTTCATATGGATTTTTTTTTTTTACAAAACCCTGAAAACATTAATGCAAGGAAAGGAAGATCAAATGTCCAATGTATTGTTGAAGACTTTCATGGCTGGAATCACTGGGTTGTTGTAGGTTTTTCGGGCTGTATGGCCATGTTGTAGAAGCATTCTCTCCTAACGTTTCGCCTGCATCTATGACAGGCATCCTCAGAGGTTATGAAGTGTGACCTCACAACCTCTGAGGATGCCTGCCATAGATGCAGGTGAAACGTCAGGAGGGAATGCTTCTAGAACATGGCCATACAGCCCAAAAAACCTACAACAACTCAGAGGAAATGTTACTTTTCCTTTTTAATGTGAATGTAAGAATGTATTGTCGAAGGCTTTCATGGCCGGAATCACTGGGTTGTTGTAGGTTGTTTCGGGCTATATGGATGCTTGCCATAGATGCAGGCGAAACATCAGGAGAGAATGCCTCTAGACCATGGCCATATAGCCCGAAAAAACCTACAACAACCCTGAATGTAAGAATGTTTCTTTCTTCCACTTTCTCCTCGTGATAATAATTTGTGGATATTACTGCAGAGGAAAAATAGCCATACCCCTTTAAAGAAAGGCAATCATTTAAAAATATTAAGGAATATCACAATACATGGCAGAGTGGTAGTGGTACTGATGCAGTACTAAAGAAGCAAGGTATACTCAAAATTTTTATTAAAAAGGGATCACATCACAGAAAATCTGGACTATGAGACAAATATGAACAACATGACTAAAAGCAGAATGCACCTCCATAGATAACCTCTAGCATTCTCTAGGACTAAAAGTTTCATGGCACAGAGCTAAGCAGCAGCAGATACCTATTAGCTTCATAATAAACGCCAGCATGTCTTACATAGACCTGAGGTTATCTGTGCCATTGATTAATGAAGGTAACATCATCTTCGCATGCATAGAGGCTGACATCGACATAGACTTCTGAGGTCGCAGCCGAACACAGGTGGAGGACGTGGCATAAAGCGTATCAGGGCTAGCTGCATAAACGAACGTTTCAGTCAGGCTGCGAGAGGGTCGGGTTTAGGCAGAGGCAGAAAGAATAATATGATGGACCAATGACAAACTTGAGGGTTACTGTGTAGAAAAAAAAACAAATACCTTTCTTCCCATAAAAACCATCCATTATGGCTAAACAGTCCTCCAGAAGTAATTCCATCAGAGGCTACAGGCAGTACAGACATATTCATCTTGCTAGACACAGATTTTGAGTTCTCTTGTGATGAACTACATCATTAGTTTGTCTGGTGCTGTGGATTCTGACCGACAGAGATTCTTTAAGGTCTCTCTCAGACAGAAACTGGCCCAGCTAGAGATGCCAGTAAAATAGTAATACTGAGTACAGAGAAGCAGAGAATGCACAACTCAAGAGATTCACAAAAGTAACACTAAACTATGTTCAGCATTACATAGAAATTCATTCTTCCCACCATCATGCAAGACAAATTTCTGCAACTACTACATAATTACCAATACTGCAAGTGCCTCCACACAAAGAAAGCTCTCTCTCAAAATTTAACACACTTTTACTCTGGCAGACCCTTAATTGTATTTAATCTATACTTCTGCATACATACTACAGTAAGTATGCCTAGCTAAAGAAGTGATAATGTATTGTCGAAGGCTTTCATGGCCGGAATCACTGGGTTGCTGTAGGTTTTTTTGGGCTATATGGCCATGGCCCAGAGGCATTCTCTCCTGACGTTTCACCTGCATCTACGGCAAGCATCCTCAGAGGTAGTGAGGATGCTTGCCATAGATGCAGGCAAAACGTCAGGAGAGAATGCCTCTAGACCATGGCCATATAGCCCAAAAAAACCTACAACAACCTAAAGAAGTGATACTTGCGTGCCATGTTAAGCTCTGTAACAGTATAGAGGAGAATTCTCCACCTATCTATCCTGTCATCTTGACAATCTACATTATTTTATTGTCATATCGCAAATAGAGAGGGAGGGAGACTGTTGAAAAGGCAGTTTGTAAGGTTCTTCACCTCATGCGAAGATCATAACCAGGACTTTTAGGGTTTATGGTTTAGCTGGTGACACTACACCATAGCACGCATTTTACAATTGAGAATTATCCTGCATGACAGAAGTTTTAAGACTATGCCTCAATACTATAAATGAATATGGCTCTCAAGATCAATAAGGCCTGAGTATCTCTTATCTGGAATTCCAAAATGTTCCAAAACACAAAAATGCCTATGGGGTGGTTGAAACAGTGACACCTTTTGTTTTCTCGTAGCTCAATGTACAAAATATTTGTTTCAGACATAAAAATTTTAAAATATTGATAAAATTACCTATAGATTATGTGTATAAGGTATGTATGAAACATACATTAATTTTGTGTTTAGACTTGGGTCCCATTTCCCAAGATATTCCCATATATACATCTATGCAAATACAGGTATACCAAAACCATTATGATCATCATCACAACAACAGCAGCAACTTTAATAAATCTGAAATCCCAGATACTCCTGGCACAAGCTTTTGAATAAGGAGTGCTTAATCTGTACCACGATTCGAACGTTGTGGTTCAGGGTAAGATTTTCTAAACATCTCCTCTTAGGTTTTTAGGTGATCGTTCAGAGGACCTCCTCTGGATCCCAATGACAAAAGAAGCTGGAAGGGCAACAAGACATAGTAGAGCCTTTTAAGCTGCATGCCCCGTTTATTGAATACCCCCTCTAGGACATTATAAAATGCCTACACCACTAATTTTCAGTGGTGGGTGAACATCCTCTCTTCTGGCAGGCATTTGATATTTATTATTGTGGCTGTTGAGGTACAGATTTTTTTCCTCCATTTATAATTTAATTGGGTTTCATTGTAGTGTAAAGTAAGATCCAATTCTTTGTTTTTGTGAAAGTCAGCTTCAGCACAAAGGTTAATAATTTGATTTAGAAAGTTTAGCCTTGGGAATGGAGCAACAAAAGCCTCAGCAAAGAAAGAACATTAAGCTTTAATTCAACAAAAAGTAAAAAAAAAAAAAAAGGTTGAACTCAGAAAATAGAAAACTGACAAAAGGAAAACAAGAAACTATCCTTCTGGTGACTGGAGTTGTAGAGAGAAGAGATACAAAAGCCAAGAAGCATAACAACAACAACAAAGATGAAGTCAAAAGAAATAAACAAGGTAGCAAATAAAAGAAAAAAGAGAACCAAAGCTATTGGAATGGGAGAAACTCATGGAAAAAGCTGGGCCATGGAAATAAAAGTTTAGTTTGGATATGAAACCTAGCTAAAATAGGAACACAATCTAGCTAAATTAAGTGGGAACATGTGTCCCTGGTTACTATAGTTTCTTGCTTAGAATAATAGAATAAGAGTTGGAAGAGACCCCCTGCCATGTAGGAAAATCACAATCAAAGTATCCCTGACAGATGGCCATCCAGCCTATGTTTAAAAGTTTCCAAGGAAGGAGCTTCCACCACATTCCAAGGCAGAAAGTTCCACTGTTGAACAGCTAACATCATCAGGAAGTTCTTCCTAATGTTCAGGTGTAATCTCCTTTCTTGTCATTTGAACCCATTGCTCCTCGTCTTAGTTTCAAGGGCAGCAGAAAACAAGTCTGCTCTCTCTTCCTTATGACACCCTTTCACATATTTATACATGGCTATCATGTCTCCTCTCAATCTTCTCTTCTGCAGGCTAAATATTCCCAGTTCTTTAAGACACTTTCCATAGGTATTCATGGTCTCCAGATCGTTGATCATTGTTACCCTTCTATGGACTCCTTCCAACTTGTCAATATCTCTTTTGAACAGTAGTGCCCAGAATTGGACCAAAGCAGAATAAAAAGGCAACATGACTTCCCTCAATCTAGACATTATAGTTCTTTTGATATAGCCCAAAATCGCATTGGCCTTTTAGCTGCTGCATCACACCGTTGGCTCATGTTCAACTTGTTGTTCACCAAGTCTCCAAGATCTTTCTTACATGGATTTTTGTCGAGCCAGACATCACCCAGATTGTATCTTTGTATTTATTTTTTTCTGCCTTACATTTGTCCTTGTTGAAATTCATTTTTTTTATTTTGGTTTAGCTCTCTAACCTGTTAAGGTCATTTTGAATTCTGATCCTGCCCTCTGTAGTATTAGCTATCCTTCGAATTTGGTGTCATTTGCAGACTTGATCAGCATGCCCTCTAAACCTTCATCCATGTCATGAATAGATGTTGAACAGTACTGGGCCCAGGATGGAACCCTGCTTACGGCACTCCACTCATCACTTCTTTCCATCCATTTAAAGGATGGTACTGCCAGTCTGTAACAGTTGGCTACACTTTAAAGCATTTGAATTTCTCACACAATTAATTATGACTACTATTTTTCACCCACTCAAATGTGTGAGAACTTGGTACATAGTGATATATAATCACAAGCAAGTATTTTAAATAACCAAAACCAAAATAGTCTGAATGAGGCCTATGGACAAAAGGTTCTCACCAGTAGAAAAATCAGACACCAGTGAAACAAAATGTGATCTGAAAGTCTTCCAATACTTAGCAACCTGATTTACCTCTTCTGTTTGAACAATTAGCAATATGCATATTGTTAGGGAAGAGAGCTTACCTTGCATCCAAATAGAATTTTATGGCATAAATCCAATTGTTCTCTCCATTGAATTGATGGGTACTAAATCGAAACATATGCTAATTCCACAGATTCACTCATTCCATTCTAGCTGAGACTGACAAATGCATTTTGGTCTAGGAAATTTATGTGGATATAAGAATACAGTCACTAGAGTACTACTCTACAGTTCAGATATGTTGAAGTGTTATAGGGGGCAAATGTGCAATATGTGTATATATAAAGAATTTTTATCATGCACTCCAGACATAAAGGCTCCTATGGTGCATGAGATCAATAGCAAATCAGAGTTTTGCCTGTAGCCTTTTAGAGGCTAGGGAATAAACAGTGCCATCAAAATGAAACAAAACACAGTAAGTACGACATTCACAATTACATCATTAACCACGCAGCCCAGCTGCAGAAGCAAAGATACCCTTTCCTTTCAGTGCATTTGAAGAAATGAACTAGTACCGCCAAAACTCACACTAAAATAAAGCAATCGATGTCAAAGGAGATGCTAGATGACCCCCCCCCCTTTTGTCCCCCTCCCATGTTACATTGAAATGGTTCATCCAAAGAATCTCTTGTTCAGTTTCAACTATCTTACAACTTCTATGAAATATACAAAACCATATTTCATGCTACAGGCAACTCTATTCAAATACAATCAGTCATATTTCATCTACCTCAGCTTCTGCTCTGAGAATAGAAAATCATATAAGGAGGTTCAAGGTTTCAAGATTCACAACTAACAAAATTCTGAATACAAAGGGTCTAATGTCAGAAAGAGACTTTAAAGTATTATCCTCCCTCCCCAGTCATAAAACTGCAAGAGTCTTAATACGAAGTAGGCAGCCTAGTATTTCTTACTGACAGTCCTTACATTCTATATATACATGAAATAACACAAGTAGTTACAAGAGAAGGTAGGTCTGTAGCTTAGTAAAATATCTCTTTTTTCACAACTGGGAAGGAAGAAGCAAGACGTTCCAAAATGAAAGACTGGCTCCAGTCAGGGATTGGTTTGGAGTCTCTTTGGTTTCCTCATCAGAATGCAATCAGTTTCCAGCAGATTACTAGCTGGGGGAAATGGGTTAGTAGTATACTTGCCCAGAACTCATTGATGGCAAGAGGATTGTTTCACAGAGTTTTCTAACAGCAAAAATGAAGGGCTGCATACATATAGTTTTGGATCACACTCTGAACTGAGGATGAAGTTCAGCCTAAACAAAATCTGATTTGCAACCCCTGAACTAGTGCCAAAGTCAAAATTTAAAATATTAAGAATGGTAATTTCCCCAAGGAAAAGGGCATCCACATAAACCTGCAGGACGTTGATATAAATTCACAGGTTTCAATACTTTTTCAAATGTTCAGGGTGTGTTTGAAGAGAATATAGTAATTTATTGTGGTATTCTCTATACCTAACATATTTAGAATCATATTTCACTCTCATATTTCATTCATTTGACAGATGCAAGATGATTGATGCTCTTTCAGCAACAGAACAACTAGTTAACACAGGAAACAAAAGAATATACCTAAAATCTGCGATGACTGGGGCCCTTTTCAGAATGAAATATGCCACTGTTTTTGGTCTATGCTGCATGGCTTTTGATTACTATGTACCATACTATGGACCTCATTACACTACAGAATGAATCCACTTTAAATCTGGTTGCTGCCACCTGCAGAAACTGGATTTAACGTGGATTCATTCTCTAGTGCAGTGGTTCTCAACCTGTGAGTCCCCAGATGTTTTGGCCTTCAACTCCCAAAAAACAGCTGGTAAACTGGCTGGGATTTCTGGGAGTTGTAGGCCAAAACACCTGGGGACCCACAGGTTGAGAACCACTGCTCTAGTGTGATGAAACAGTATGTTTCAATTGTTTTGAACATCAGTGATTGGCTTAGCCTCTTTTATAGTTTTTGATACAATTCCTCTACCAAATTATAACATACAAGAGTAACATTGTACATTTTGGCCTTATTCATTTTAACATAAAAGAGTTAAGCATGTGCTTATACAGGCAGCCCCTGAGTTAGAAACATCAGACTTACGAATAACTCACAGTTAAAAACAGGAGTGAGAGAAATCTACCCCTTGGAAGGGAAATTCCATCCTGAAAGAGTTATCATGGAGGAAAAGTGTCTCCACTGAAGCTTTATCACCAATCCTTGTTTCCAAAACAAGCCATTTTTTTTTCAAAATCCAATTATTACAGAAAGCATGGTGAAATCTTCTGAACAGGGGCAGAGACAGCAAAACAAGCACCACATGGGTATTAGCCCTTCCCTGTGCTATGCAAAGGTAAAACAGATATCTTTCTGGCTGGAGTTACACTTAAAAATGTACCTTTCCGACTTACAAACCAATCCAACGTAAGAACAAGCCTACAGAATCTATCTTGTTCATAACTTGGGGACTGCCTGTAGTAGTAATTCCATACTGGTTCACCTTGAACACTTCCACTGATTTGATCTGTGAGCAGATATGCTGTTGCATTGTACTCTGATTGAAACCAGAGATACTTATTATTGAACTGCCCCACTCTGCAATTCCAAAAATAGAAAATTAAGGCTTACCTAGCTGAGAAATTCTAAGATCTAATACCACAGCTTATTTGGAGTATGCTAAAAATAATTTTCATGTTCTCTAACTTTAGGGAGGGAAAAAAATCTACATCCTTTCACTGTTACAACAACATCCTGAAGAATACAAGTGTTTATGTATGCACTTTATCTTCTCAGAAAATTCTTACCTGCTCTCCTTGCCATTTTGAATGACCGAATGTCTGTCTGTAGTTGCTCTTTCACTACAGACATATGTATTCCGTCGTGTCATTGCTCCAGGCGCAGTATTATTCTACAAGGAAATGGAACATAGGTGTCAATTAGCAGGGTCTATTTCATTATGTACAGTCTGTAACTTAGCTTAAAACACAAATCTTACACACGCTTACTAATAGTCATAACTCTGCTACTGTTCATTACTCAGTAATTGCTCAGTCATAAGAACATCATATCCCCTGGCCTAATACTACCCTTCTATTATGTAGAAACCAAACTTTGAGCTCAAAACTACTTTTTGCAATGTATGTTAAATGTTTATGGCTCATCCATAATAGCAGATTAATCTAATTCAATCATATGTTAAGCAAAAACACGATTTAGAGAGCTAGTGGAGACTGCAAGAAAATGCTAAAAATTGGTATTAACTACACTAAGAAATAAAAAATCTTCAACAGAAAATAATTAAGGCTGAAGAGAGAAAATGTAGTTAAAATAACAAGAAAAAAAACACAAACAAAAAGGGGTAGAAGAGCAGAGGATGACATAACAGAGGAAAAAGTAAGCATAAGCCCACTGTAAAATTGCACTGGGGGGACAGGAGCACAATGAAATTTAAATAATTACTTTGCCTCTGTCTTTATAGAGAAAGAGTGTGGAGATAGGCCCAAGCCACTGATCAATTTTCCAGGAACGACAGAAGAGCTAGCAGATAACAGAATGATTTTTAAAAGTCTGAGAGGCACTGAAAGTAGACAAAGCATATGGTCAAAACAAATAAGATTATCACCTTCCTTATTCAGGAATAAAGAAATTTGGAAAGTTTTGTGATCTCTCTTTTTCCTGAATAGAACAACAAATCAAAAGAAGGATAAATCCCCGTAAGCAACAAGCAACTCCATTACCATTTATTTCCTCACCCACTCTTAACTTGAAACAATCTAAGAATGAGACCTCCAAGTCAATAGAATTTTTTACTGGTAAAGAAGTCTTGGAAGGTATTTTTTCCACTGAAATATGATTAAGTTCTATTCTGAGAAAACACCTTGATAAGAACAGGCTGATTATATGATGACAGACATAGTTTGGGAATACAAACACAGACAGCAGACACCATTTGCAATTACTCTGCAGGAATTTCATGGAAATTTCTTTCCATTAATTTGTTGCTATATCCCTTCACCTTATTTATGACCTATGGAAACCCTAAGGCAAACCTATCGTGGGTTTCTTGGGAAGGCTTCTTAAGGGGGGGGGGGTTACCTTTGCCTTCCTCTGAGGTTGAGAGGGAGTGACTTGTCCAAGGCCACTCTGTGGATTTCCCTGGCTAATCGGAGATTCAAATCCCCCTTAAAAATATTGAGCTTTGGAGTTTTAGTCCGAAAAATTAAAATAACAAATACTAAAGAAAAAGATCTTGAAACCAATGCGCATCAACACTCAAGAAAAGGAAACAAGATGAAATTGAAAAAGGGTAAACAGCATTTAACTCAGTGATTATCAACCTTCCCTAATGTCGCAGTGCCTTAATGCAGTTCCTCATGTTGTGGTGACTCCCAACCATAATGTTATTTTTGTTGCTACTTCAATTTTACTACTGTTATGAATCGTCATGTAAACATCTGATATGCAGGAGGTATTTTCATTCACTGGACCAAATTTAGCACAAATATCAATACACCCAAATTTGAATACTGGTGGGGTGGGGGGGGGGGTAGTTGATTTTGTCATTTGGGAGTTGTAGTTGTTAGGATTTATAATTCACCTACAATCAAAGAGTATTCTGAATTCCACCAATAATGGAAATGAACCAAACTTGGCACACAGAACTCCCATGACCATTAGAAAATACTGGAAGGGTTTGATGGGCATTGAGTTTTGGAGTTGTAGTTCCCCTACATCCAATGAGTACTGTGGACTCAAACAATAATGGATCTGGACCAAGCTTGGCATGAATACTCAATATGCCCAAATGTGAACACTGGTGGAGTTTGGGGGAATTAGCCTTGACATTTGGGACTTGTACTTTCCAGGATTTATAGTTCAGATACAATCAAAGAGTATTCTGAACCCTATCAACAATAGAATTGGGCCAAACTTTCCACACAGAACCCCCATGAGCAGCAGAAAATACTGTGTGACCCCTCTGACACCCACTTGCGAACCCCCTCCCCCCCCAGGGGTCCCAATCCCCAGGTTGACAAACACTGATTTAACTGCTTCTAGGTAGGAAAGTAATTTAAACATGGAAGCCTTTTCTGTTCCTGGCAATATGACACCCGGCAAGCTTGTTATCCTGTCTAAATAAGTAAAAGTCCTTGGAATTCTGCAGCACACAAAACTGTCTTTTTCAAAACTACTTTAAGAGCTAAAACAAAAATTAAATTTACCAAACCAATTTATTGTATTATCAACTGAGCCTGCATAGAGTCTGAAATATACTCAGCTTTCTTTTTCACTCCCTCCTGGAGGGGGAGACTGTAAGATTGGGCCACTG
This sequence comes from Anolis sagrei ordinatus, assembly GCF_025583915.1. Lineage (NCBI taxonomy): Eukaryota > Metazoa > Chordata > Lepidosauria > Squamata > Anolidae > Anolis > Anolis sagrei. The sequence goes on along the minus strand of NW_026844366.1, from coordinate 18,016,687 downwards.
TAGGAGAGACATGAACAACCAATGGGATATTATTCTTAATCTGAATGAGGGAGCTGCCATTTTGTCTACTGCTTCTCTCCCGGTGAGGAGGGAAGAATTAATTGTGAGACAAGAGGCCGGTTCTCCTTCCACTCAAGAGAACAATCCCAAGGGACAGGACAAACCGTAGAAACGTAAGTGACATTAATGTCTGTATTACAATAACTGACACTACCTAAAACAAGAACAGACCGGGTAGCCAGAGGATCTGAAGGCTGCAAATTGGCTGATGAGCTGGAAGAGAAAGTGTGTCTGCTTGCGACTACACTTTAACGTATCTGGGAAGAGGAAACTTTTCAAGAAAAACTTCATGTGCTGTTTCTAGGGAGGAAGACAATTCTCAAACACACAAGATAGACACTTGACTACGGGAACCATGCAGTTGGTTTGGAGCTACACAGATGATTTCAAGCTCTCCCATGAACTAGTGATTACAAATCACAGGATCAAGGATAAAAGCTTCTATCCTTGGAGAACATGGTGATGATCTTGGAAGGTTTTCTACAGCATGGTAGTAACTTTGGAGGACTCTCCCTGCCTCTTCTCAGAGGAAAAAAGAGATCTGCTGGTGGTAAATTATTCCCTGTTGAGAAGAATGGAAGCAGTACTGCATGGAACTTAAAATGCCTTAAGTAAGCTCCATAATAATAAAATAGAGGATACTAGAGAAACTCGAATCCACCAACAATTATTCCTCCCTTCTGATCCCTGTTGGAACAAATAAAAGCGGCTTTGAGTAGGAAGCTGAAAAATCTTGGGGCGCAGACTGCTTTTCTATGTCCTTCCTACTGAAGGACATGGCCTAGGAAGAGAGTGGAGGCCCTTCCACACAGTCCTATATCCCAGAATATCAAGGCAGAAAATCCCACAATATCTGTTTTGAACTGGGTTGAGTCCACACTGCCATATATTCCAGTTCAAAGCAGATAGTGTGGAATTTTCTGCCTTGATATTCTGGGATACAGGGCTGTGTGGCAGGGCCCTGACATACACTGGAAGTGAACAGCTAACATCGGAAATGGTGTTATCAGGAAAGATTTACTATTCATAAAGAAGGACTGCTGGGAAAAGATAGGTTGCACCTCCCAACAACTGGTAAGACCATATGGGCCAGGAGTCTTACTGGGGGGTCCTTCCACACAGCCATATAACCCAGAATATCAAGGCAGAAAAACCCACAATATCTGCTTTCAACTGGGTTATCTGAGTCCTCACTGCCATATATCCCAGTTCAAAGCAGATATTGTGAAATTTTATTTAGCTGTGTGAAAGGACCCTGGGTTGGGGGGGGGGGGCAGAGTATTCTAAAGGGCAGAGGAACATCAAGTTCTGGGGCAAAAATCACAATGTTACAGGAAAATCAAGTTTATTGTATGCAAACTTAAATAGTAATCAACCCCCCACCCCCAAAAAACAAGGAAGGAACTGGGGTGGAGAATGTTTGAACATTTCCTCATATCATACAATGGGGTGGGTAACTTTAGGAAATCCAGGGGGTATTTTTGACCTCGGTGGACCTCATTAATCCATACACCCAACACCCATGCTGGAAAGGTTTCTCCTGAAGATTTGTGAAATAGAATCCCCAGCCACCTTGGGTGGTATTCACCACTAAAGTTTATGAAATCCCCTGGCCTTGTCTGAAACCGAGAAAGGCCCTTTTCGATCTGAAATTATCCCGGGGGGGGGGGGGGGGAGTTTTGCATGGCAAATCATGTCTTCAGTGGATTCTATTTGCTATTTTTCTAAGTTTTTGTCATCACAGGCTGCATAATGATTTGGGTTCCAGTATTAACATAAGCAATTTATGTGTTAAACATAAATTATGAAGCTCTCTGAACTGTGAAGTGTGTGTGTCACCTAGAGTCTAGTTCTAGGAAACAAGCCAACATACCCATAAACAACAATAAGCTAGTATAAACAGTGAATTGACCTATAATGAACCCATGACAAGTGTTATATTAAAGGAGATGATTGAGTTAATCAGATGTCTGACACAATCTGATGAAAGGAAGACAAGGCCCAAGTGTACCTGACATGTTATGTCACCTCTAAGGAAGGAACTCATTGTTTACATAAGTGGGGAACTCTAAACTTATTGGATAAGATCTGTCAGCTAGGAATAATAAAAACTAAGCTGAGAGGAACCCCTGCGGGAGGGATCAACCCAAGAATCAGTCTCCACCATATAAAGAAAGCTGCTGAATAAACAGTAATGCTGTTCCAAGCTGTTCATTGATGAGACAATACTGACAGATGAACCATGCTGGTAAAAGAACCTTTGTTCTCAATTAGGATATCCTAAATAGTTATATCTCTGACTGTAATGAATGCTGCTATATAAATAAATGTCCAGGAATATTAACCCCCTTGGATGTTTGGCTGTCTACAGATGACTGCTGAGAGATTTATAGTTCCTTAGCAGAATATAATATATAATATTATATTCTGTATATAATAAGCAATGTAAAAAACTAACAGAGAGTCTGCTCATTCTCCCACATGAATATACTGAGATTCCAATACTGAAGAATGCTTAAATGGAGTGTTGACTCTTAACAAGGCTTTTAAAGATTTTACTGCTAGTCTCAAATTGGATGACCAGAAGGTGATAAAAGTGAACTCCAGATAGATACATGTTAGCTGACAAATGGCAAAAAAAGTTCCATCCATCACTCCAAAGAAATTGGGTGGAGAACCACACTTATTCAACTTTATGATATATGTGTGCACATATATGGGGGGAACCCAGAGGAACTATAAGCAATCCATCATTCATATCCATCACATGCAGAACCAAAACAAAATATAGGAAGAGTATGGGGATTTTTTAAGGTTTTTGAAAAGAATGGAGGGTTACAGACAGTATAGTTTTAACAATGGCAGAGCTACTACAAATTTCAGCAGCACAGCCTGGGTGGCTACAGGTTAACATAATACAGTGTGTCCTAAATGATAAATTCTAGCATCATAGAAGTACCAAACAAAAGGGTTAGTTCTTCCACCATAAATACAGTAAAAAGGAGCTCATATAATTAGCCAAAAGACAAAGACTACAGAAATATAATGGAGGTGGAAGTAAAATACACAATGGAATATCACAACACTACTTGCATTAATATCTCCCCCCCCCCCCCCCCCCCCAGTAAAGCCTGCTTGAAATAAAGGCCACAGCAGCTTTTTGGTGCTTCCCTGTCCTGCGGTATAGAGAAGAGGAGGGTCATGGTGTTTCTTTTAAGATCTATCTGGGTTAACTAACTTCCACTCTAGTCTGTCCTGGGAGAAGCCTTGGCTCTCTGGCACTTCCCCATTTGGGGCATGGGAGTTGAAAGGATCGAGAGAAGTTGAAAAAAGTTCCTATTCACTCTCTTCTCTCCACTGTCACAGTGGATCTTTGGCTCTTCCCCACTGGAATAGAGAACATGGAAAAGGCCTGGAAAAAAGGGGGGGGGGGGAACGAATCCACACTGATTTCTCCATTACAACAGCAAATCTTTGGCATTCCCCTACCAAGGTGGAGAGAATAGAGGGGCTCAGGGGTTATTTATAGGACTTATCTATAGGTCATTATCAACCTTCATAATTTTGGCTCCAAAACCTGCCCTTGACTTCTACATGAGTGACTTATCCACAAGTATATAGATCCAAAAATTTAATGGTCTACTCACAGTGGGTGCAGCAGAGCTTCTTTTACGGTCAGGAATATCAGCCTTATTTGGATTGCTGGCATTTCCAAGCATGGGGCTAGCAGGCGCAATTCCTCTTCCTCCAGCAGCACTGCTGCTAGATTTTCGTGATTGAGTCCCTTCTTCTTTGAGGTCACTGTCTGCAGTGCTAGTCTGACTTCTTTTTGGATATGCCACTGCTGGAGGGATAGATGGACCAGCTAAAAAAACCAAAACAAAACTGATTACAAAGTACTGTTCGATGCCTTTATCTAAAGCGTAAGACTTTTTTTAAAGCCAGGACATTTAATAATCTCTTACTATAAAGAGAGTGTTCAACACTAAATACTGTAGCATGCATTGGCAAGTACATTTGTGATTCTACAAACAGTAAATACAATCATGGCCACTACATTTATAAAGCTAATTATCTCTTTACACTGTTTGATGTTCAGATATCAAGTTGCTATGATGACCAAAATTATAAACAATGATCTGCTACTTCTCACATACTGAGTTAGGTATGAAGATATTTCTGCAAAAGATGACAACTTTCTGCAAGGCTTTATTTTTCTTAGTACTGAAACAAGTACAAGGTTTTAGCATTTGTTTTCTCACTTCAAACCAATCAAGATGATTTTAAGAGACTGCATAGGAAAAAGTTGACCTTTTTGAGGCTGAGATTAAGCCCTGTGGTGTATTCAGATCAAAAAGAAGGTCAATTTTTACTAGGTCACACTGAGAACCAGCCTGTGTTTTGCTGCTTTGCATAACTAATAGACTTTGTAAAAGCGATGACAATCCCCCAGGAAAGAGGAAGTGAAAAGAAATACTAGTGAACACACAGTTCTCCCAAGTTCTTTTAAACACAGACTGACCTAATAGTCTCAAAAACAAAAAAGGCACACAAAAAGTAGGATTAAGAGAAGGAACTTTTGTGCTTTTTGAAAGAAATCCTCAGAAGTGTTTTCTAGGACAAAAATGAATGCCACAGGGACACACTGCGAAGTAAGCATATCTGATTTAACTAATTAATAAAGTAAGGCAATATATTAGTCATCTAAACTTCTTGATGTGTGATACATTCATTTTTGTGGAGTCATATAACTGATTATGTTTTTCACAAACTGTCTTTAGTTTTTCATTCTGGCAACAACTGTTTCATATGGAATTTACCCTTATTATTTCTTGGCAGCCACCTCAGAATTCAATTAGCAAGTGTAAATACAATAAAATTGGTAAAAACACACTGCAATTTTTTCTCATTTGGAAATTAAGCTGATAAATGAAATAATAAAACTGGGGTAACACCTGATGGAGCAATATATAGTTGATACTCCATACTTGGAATTTTAAAAATAAATTTTCGTATATCTAATATTTCGCTGTTAAAATTTACAGAAATGCCCCCTAATGTACTTATAATTTCCAGATTAGTGAACATTTCAGACATCATTTTTGAATCCAAGAGATGTTGTAACTTAAATTACTCTGAAGACATCTGCTACCACGAGCTAATATAAACTATGTGAGGTTCTATGTGAAGCATACTAAAGATGCCAGTAAGAATGACAGAACAAAAAGTGGAACTTCTTTAGTCTTTAGACAGTGGTCCCCAACCTTTGGGTCTCCAGGTGTTTTGGACTTCAACTTCCAGAAATCCCAGCCAGTTTACCAGCTGTTAGGAACTGTGGGAGCTGAAGTTCAAAACACTAGAGGCCCAAAGGTTGGGCCACTGCTTCAGAACAACCAGAAACCAGAATCAGATCAAATCTATGAAGTGAAGCAGGTTTTTATTTCACTGGAAGGGGAGATCCAACGATAACTTAGAAGAAGTGTTAGAAAGGTCTTTACAGCTCTTATTTTTTTCATAAATAAGATAGGTGCTTTTGTTTGGATTAAGTAAATTCCACACACAGATGTTTGAAAAATATCAACTCGTATAGTTCTCTAAAGGTCAGAATTTGGCACAGTGAAATAGATATCCCTGTCCAGAATCCTCCTGGCAGATTATGGCTGGTGCAACCACAGTGTTGTAAACAGGGCTGTAGACAAGGGGGGGGGGGGTGTTCAGGTTAAAAAAAACCCCGGCTTTACTCATGAATTTTAACTGCTGCTAAGTCTATGAGAAGTAAAAAAGTCTAAGAGAAGCCTATGGCATGGGAGGGATTTGAAGCCCCCCATGAAGGAGACGAGAAATTGATTTAATTAAGTCTATATAAAATATAGAATGAATTGTACTACTTAAATTATTTTGTGTTATGATTCCCTTAAAAATCAACCCCCCCCCCATTTTTTCTGGCTACAGTCCTGGTTGTAAATGTTAGTTGCAGGAGGAAAAAAGCAATGAGTACACTGATTGTGAAGGAAATAAACAGGCAGATGCTATCTTCTATCCCTTACAACCACAGCACCAGAAAAATACAACTACTAGCTTTGTGCACCAACAGGATTCCAGCTTTGGTCAATACTTTGGACCAACAATAAAGTAGTTGGTCTCTAACACCAACCTCAAAGGTTCTATTGACTTGTATACACAAGCTTTATCCTTGGAAGTCTTTTCTTTTGACTCTAGATATTGAGAGATCACCCACACTGTAAATTATAGCAATTTGATACCACTTTAACTGCCATGGCCCCCTTCCTTTGAAATTCTGGGATTTATCATTTGTTGTGGCAATAGTGCTCTCTGACAGAGAAGGGCAAATTTTCACAAAACCAGAAGCCTCAGAATTCCACATTATGTAGTAACCACGGTTAACACAGTATTAAACAGGTGTACTTTTGCATTGTGAATACAGCCTGAGGTTCAATAGATCAGCACATTATTAGCTGTTTCCTCTGAACAAAAGTTCTAAGTCAATGATGATGTCACCTACCATGGTCACTGTACCGTCGTTGCTTCTGGCTGGAAGATATACTTCTCTGTACTTTGTGGTGTGGAGACTGTCCAGTGCTGTTGTTTAGGTCACTACTTGGCCTGACCTTAGCAAGTGAAAGATTGCTGCTAGAGCTTGAGTCACTTGCATCCAACTAAAATATAAGCAGACAGGATAAATGATTGTACTGTCAGTATTCTTGTCCTGGATATGGCAAAACGATAAAGGCAACTCATCGCTTCATGGGTCTAAAGAGCTAATTAACATATCTGACAGAATGCATTTCACCCTTTGCTACTTCTGAAACTTTACAGGTTTGAATGGTAAGATTAATGTGCTAGGGAAATTATTAATATATGAAGGTGAAAGTAAAAGGCATGAGCAAAACAATCAATTACGAAAATGAGGTCATGTGACACATTCTTTCAGATCTGATTCTTTCAAAACATGAAGCAACTGATCATTCTTTGCCCATGAAGCCTTTGGATGAGCAACACAAATGCAGCTGCAGTTTAGTGGAAGATTTGTGAACTATCAACTATCGCAGAACAGTCCTCAGACAATTCAAGTTAAAGAATCTCAGAAGGAAACTATCCTTGAAACCTGAGAAATGTTGCAAATTAAAGGCAGAGACATTATATACCTAGACCGTCTTGACAGTTTGCTGGCCCATTTAGGAAAAAAACAAGTATAAAAATAAAGAGAGGAGGGAATAATGTCTGAATATCATTGTTTTTGCACTGAGAAACAAAACAAAGTGATGTTGCTTGAACTTGAAAATAGTAAAAGAATGATGTACTTTTATTTCTTATGAACTCAATGAAACTTAATCAAACTATAGCTGCAATAATTTGTCAAAAGATCTTTGTACTGCAGTCTTTTCACCACAGTATAAAATATGGCTTCATCTGCACATTACTCACTTAAATGATTCTTGGCCATCAACAAATAACCACAGCAACTTAAATGTCCTTACTGAGCATGCATCACTTTTCTTAAACATATCTACAAGCCATGTTACTGAAGTATCTTGATTGCCTAAATTGAAGAGTATCCAAACTGAGAAAGCCCAGAATAATGTATCTGATACCAAGTATTCCAAAGTAAGTGGACCTATGCAAAGTTTGGGATGCTGTGGATATTTTGCTGTTTTGTAATTATGTCTTAAATTACAAATAGAAAGTGATTTGGGAAACACTGAATACATTTCTGTATACCGCCTTATAGGAGCGGGGCAAAAATATGCAAAATCGATCAATCAGTTGTTTTTGTGGGTGCAAAGACTAAGAGATGGAATCTACAGATTAGATCCAGAATTTTAATCAGCGCATCCAAAACTAAAAATTATTGAAATTAGAGCAATAGTATTTTACAGCTGGAGGGGACAACAGCTATCTACACCAACCTCGCCATACATTAGAACAGATAATAATAAAATAATAAAAACAACTTTATTTATATAGCATCCTATCTCCCAAAAGGGACTCAGGGTGATTTCCAACAAATAAGGCAAAACGTTCAATTGCCAGGAAGAAAATCAGACAGACAGCTTAAAATAAAAGACCATAAAACACAAAAATCCTAACAAAACACAACAATAAAAATTTAAACCAACTTCAATTATAACTCTATCAGACAAAGTTCAACAAAAACCAATAGCCAGGACTACAAAATGGGCATGGTCAACTATAAAAGGGCTGGGCAAGGGATAGTGCAAACAGCGTATCACAGGGCTGGGGAAGTGGAGAACGTGCAGAACAGAGTACTAACTGAAGAACTATGGACAGGGCCTAGGGACAAATCATTCTCAAAAACCTGCTGGAGAATCCAGGTTTTCAGGTCCCTATGAAAGATGGACAGTGTGGGGGCTTGCCTAATCTTCTTGGGAAGGGTGTTCCAAAGTCGGGGGGCCACCACCGAGAGGGTACTCTCCCTCGTCCCCACCAACCGGGCTTGTGATGGTGGCGGAAGCAAGAGGAGGGCCTCCTCAGCAGATCTCAAAGCCCGCGGCGTTTCATAGGGAAAGATGCAATCACAAAGACATACAGGACTTTGTAGATCATAACTTGCACATTGAATTACGACTGGAAACTTATTGGCAGCCAGTGGAGCTGCTTTAATAGAAGTATCATGCTCTCCCTAGAATTAGCTCCAATTAGAAGCCTGGCCACCAACCTTTGTACCAATTATGGTTTCCGGGCAGTCTTCAATGGCAGCCTCACGTAGAGTGCATTGCAATAATCCAATCTGGATGTAACCAAGGCATGGACCAGCATGGCCATGTCTGGCTTCTTGAGGTACAGCCACACCCAGCACACAAGCTTCAACTGTGTGAAGGTCCCCCCGGCCACCGCCGACACCTGGGCATCAAGGGTCAGTGCTGAATCCAAGAGGAACCCCAACTGCAAACCTGTGTCCTCAGAGGGAGTGTAACCCCGTCAAGCACAGGTTGCCACCTTATACCCTGATCGGCCTCACGACTGACTAGAAGGACCTCTGTCTTGTCTAGATTAAGCTTCAGCTTGTTAGCCCTCATCCAATCCATCATGGCTGCCTGGCACTGGTTCACGATCCAGGAGGCTTCCTTGGAATTTGGTGGAAAGGATTAGGATTTAGTGTCATCTGAATACACATGGCACCAAACTCCAAAACTCCAGATGACCTCACCCGGTGGTTTCATGAAGATGTTGAAAAGTATGGGAGATAGAATGGACCCTTGCGGGATCTCACAGGTCAATGGTCAGGAGTCCGAGCAGGTATCCCCCAACTTCACCAAATGGGTGTGATCTTCTAGGAAGGAGGGGAGTCACAGCAAAGCAATGTCCCCAAGACCCATTCCAGAGAGCAGCCCCAGAAGGGTAATATGTCAACGGTATCAAAAGCCGCTGAGATGCCCAAGAGTACCAACAAGGACACACTTCCCCTGTCTAGCTCTCTGCTGAGGTTATTTACCAAAGCTGTCTCCATACTGTAGCCAGGCCTAAAACAGACTGCGACAGATAATCGGTATCATCCAAGAATCCCTGGAGCTGAGAGGCCATCGCTGTATGAAGAACAATCATCTAGCCTCTATTTACGAACCTCCAACACTATCTGGAGCAGTCTACTCCTCTGTTGAATACCTCCTACTGTCAGTATGTTCTGTAGGCACAAGTCCTTTGGATGTTCATACACTAGCAATATGGGAAACTCACAATCAGGATGTAAATGCAATTCTACCTCCCCACTCACATTTCCACGAGTTAACACAAATATCGCTGGCATATTGCCCAGACTGAGACCTTGAAAAGCCAAAATTAACATAGAGTACTTTATGCATTTTACTCACCTCTGATGATTTCCTTCCTAGTAGCAAATACGTAGCAGTGATTTCATCATATTTCATTTTACTAAGAGATTCCTGTATTTCTTCTTGGGAATATCCCATTCCAACCATAATATCTAAAACAGATACAAAGATTCAAACGCTACTTTATGAGATTACTACATAAAGTTGATGCTTGTGTCCCAATAAAATTTAGCAACACAATAAAATACAACTTCTTGGCATGGGACAAAATGTGAATGCCAAACTTCTATCTTAATTTGTAACATTAAGTGGTTACCAATACATTGCGGATCACTGTGACAATACTGTTATTATACCAATGATTTTCCACAACACACACAATTGGCATTATGCCAATAATCTCCAATCAACTCATACCTATTCTCTTCTGGTCCGAGATGTCTAGCTCTGGTTCAACAAATGGTTTAAGTTCATCATCCTCATGCCCTGCATTGATCCATCTGTCCTTCATGATTTGCTGCAAAGACAAATTTTGATGTTACTATAGCAGTAGTGAAATTAAAAAAACCCTGTTAAATCCAAGTCACTGACAGTGAAGAAATCTGACTTAATCAAAAAGAAGTTCTCTACTCCAACCTCATATTGTCTTCATTTCACAGAAACCAACATAAGATGATGATTCTGCTACAATACCTCATGTCTTAAAAGAAAATAGTTGCATCTTCATAGTAAATTGGCTTGAAAAAGGCAGTTTCCGGTTAACTACTTGCCCCAAAAAGGTTTTTAAAGAAGCAAAAACACAGCCATACAACTCTCCAATGTGTTTTAGAACCAAAGTTCCAGTGTTTGGAATCTAGGTTATCGAGAAAATACTGTCTTTTTTGTTGTTGTTGGTATGATTTTGGCTCTATAAAAACATTTACTTAGTTCAGTTTTCATTAAGACAAAGAGCACCCTCTAGGTGGAGCACAACACCTTTCATAACAAATCAGAGCAATCATGAATTGCTGCAATATACTAATTTATGTCCAACTTCTTAACAGAATAATGGATTTAATTAACACAATGCAATTCAGTATTTGTATGAATTCATCCATAAGATCAACAGTAATTTGTGTGGAGTCTGTATGAGGGTTAGAGCAAGTGATTTTTTTAATCTACTGCAGAAGAGTATTTCGGCAAAAATGGAAGATTTTTTCAATTAATTTCCAAATATAGTATTTCTTGTTACTGAAAGAAATTTTAACTTCAACTTCAGTAAAACAAATTCAGAGAAAACAAAAAAATTAAATTACCTCAAGAGTGCCTCTTTTGGTTGGGTTTAGCACCAGGAAACGTTTTAGCAGGTTTTCACAGTCTGTTGACATGTAGAAAGGAATCCTGTATTTTCCTCTCAGCACTCTCTCTCTCAGTTCCTTAAATCACATTGAACAAATAATAGAAGGTAACAGCTGCAGATGTGTCCAATATATAGTTACTTTTAAAAGTATGCTACAAGGTCCTCCTATGACCTTTTAAACATAAATTAGACACATACCTTTAGATTTTGCCCATCGAAAGGCAAAGATCCGCTCACAAGAGTATAAAGAATAACACCTAAACTCCAAACATCTACTTCAGGGCCATCATACTTCTTGCCTTGGAAGAGCTCTGGAGCAGCATAAGGAGGGCTGCCACAAAATGTGTCCAGTTTATTTCCAACTGTAAACTCGTTGCTAAAACCAAAATCGGCTATTTTAATGTTCATATCTGCGTCAAGCAAAAGATTTTCAGCCTAAATGGGAAAATATGTAATAAGACATAAATACTCTACCCTCATTTTTTTTCAAAAAATATTTCCATATTTCAAACATTTCAAAATCCAATGTGTAGTGACATTAAGTTTTATTAAGTGATAACATTTAGCTGGCAAAGGAATTTCATAGACCAGGGTTCTGAACCAGTGGGTCCCCTGGTGTTTTGGCCTACAACTCCCAGAAATCCCAGCCAGTTTACCAGCTTTTAGGATATCTGGGAGTTGAAAGCCAAAACATCTGGGGACCCACAGGTTGAGAACCACTGTCATTTACTTTATTGCTGTACAACATATATTACAGAATTTCTTCAATTGCAAGACACCAGCAATTGTAGGATGCATCCTAATTTCAGTACCACCACCACCAACAAAAAATACTTAAGATATGCCTTTGATTCTAAGATGCATCCCATTTTTAAAGATGTTCATACAGGAAAAAATGTGTCTTAGAACTGAAAAACTACAGTATATGGCAGGCATGGGCAAACTTCGACCCTCCAGGTGATTGGGACTTCAACTCCCACAATTCCTAACAGCCTACCGGCTGTTGGTATATAGTCACTAATTCTCTCTGCCTCTATCTTTAGTCAATTGGTTGTTTATATGAACTGTAGAACAGTCAGGTTTCTAACGTCTTTTTCCTAATGACTTAAAAATATTTTGTATGTGCCAGCTTCTACTGCTTATAAAGAAAATTTATCATAATACAGCAAACAGAATTTTCTGGTTTTTCTGAAAGGAGAAATTCATTATAAAATTTATGTAAAATTATCTGGATGGCTGAAACTAGTACTAGCTATGGGAACTAAGGGCCCCTCCACACAGCCCTGTATCTCAGAATATCAAGGCAGAAAATCCCACAATATCTGCTTTGAACTGGGTTATCTGAGTCCATACTCAGATAATTTTCTGCCTTGATATTCTGGGATATAGAGCTGTGTGGAAGGGTCCTAAGGTTCCTGATTAAGGTTTTTAGAAAACTGATAGAAACACTTTTACTATTGTAGTCTGGAAATGGACTACAGTCCTAATATTGCAGTGTCTTTGTCCTAAAGACCGCCAGTGAAGGAATAAGAAACAGGAAGACAATTATTTCTTCCCTCGTACTCCAAACAGCTTCTATAAAACTCAAAGTGAGAAACTGGCAGAAATACTGTGCTGGCTTTGTCTCAGCAATCCCCTTGTGTTGCTGGCAAAACCTGTCCCAACTGAAAGAGTTCATTTATAAACAAAAACTATACCCAGGATTTTTTCATATGTTCTTCTCATCCTGTGTTATAAATATGGTATCTGGCAATGATACATTAGACAGGCATTTTACCCTCGATACTTCAAACAGTAGTTCACATTTATAGGACATCATATTTTATTATTTCAGTAAATAATATGCAAGAATCAATATCTGCCCAAGAGCAGAATAACCTACAGAATAAAATATGAATAAATATGAATAATGCCCATATACAAATTTTTGGTATTTTCTTCTTACCTTGAGATCTCTGTGAACAATATGCTTTTGGTGGCAATACTGCACTGCAGATACTATCTGGATAGAAAACAAGTTTAATTATATAAAGCTGCATATATCAAAGAAAGAGACTTGCAGTCATACATTTCAACAATAGTTGCTAAAACCAGGAAGTAATTATGCAGTCAATATGATGCCCATTACAAGTAAATTGCAAACTTAAACCCTCTTAATTGTGGTTAAGTCCCACTGAAATCAATAAGAATTATTCAATTAAGTACATTTGGGAAAGGAGTCAGAGAGATAAGTGAAGGCAAGTCTATTACTTAGGCTACTGTAGCCTTCAAATACATATTATTATGGTTGTCTGTCTAGTAAACAAGACTTAACAGTCAGACAATATGTGGCAAGAGTGACACATTAACTCTTATGAATATCTTTAAGACCTATCCAGCTTTCAGCAGTTTCCAAGAAGGTAAAGATAGTGTAAACACAGCATTCCTACATCCTTAGCCAAAGAATTGAACTACCCCAATCTGATGTACCGAACAGGTTTTTTTTAAAACCAGGAATAATAAATGTATTAAAAAGCAGTGGGCAAGCCCCAGTCTCACCCTTTGCACTTCCATTATTCTCCTCCCAGGAAGAGTGTCAGGCTGCTAATGTCTATCGCAACTAGAAACTAAATACTGTGTTTTCATAGAAGAGACTGCAAATTTTCTGAGATTTAAAGGCATTACTAGAAATTACTTGTCATAGAATCATAGAGTTGGAAGAGACCTTGTGGGCCATCCAGTACAACCTGAAGAAGCACGAAAAATGCATTCAAAGCACCCCTGACAGATGGCCAACCAGCCTCTGTTTAAAAGCCTCCAAAGAAGAGGTCTCCACCACACTCTGGGGCAGAAAGTTCCACTGCTGAACAGCTCTCACAGTTAGGAAGTTCTTCCTCATGTTCCGGTGGAATCTCCTTTCCTGTAATTTGAAGCCATTGTTCTGCGTCCTAGTTTCCAGAGCAGCAGAAAACAAGCTTGCTTCCCCCTCCCTATGACTTCCCCTCAAATATTTATACATGGCCAGCATGACTCCTCTCAGCCTCCTCTTCTGAAGGCTAAACATGCCCAGCTCTTTAAGCCACTCCTCATAGGGCTTGTTCTCCAGACCCGCAATCATTTTAGTTGCCCCCCTCTGGACACATTCCAGCTTGTCAATATCTCTCTTCAATTGTGGTGCGCAGAATTGGACACAATATTCCAGGCATGGTCTGACCAAGCAAGAATCGAGGGGTAGCATGACTTCCCTGGATCTAGACACTATATTCCTGTTTATGCAAGCCAAAATCCAATTGGTTTTTTTAGTTGCCGCATCACATTGTTAACTCATGTTCACCTTCCTGTCCACAAGGACTCCAAGATCTTTTATACACGTACTGCTGTCAAGCCAGGCATCCCCCATTCTGTATGTTTGCATTTCATTTTTTTCTGCCTAAGTGGAGTATCTTGCATTGGTCCCTGTTGAACTTCATTTTGTTAGTTTTGGCCTATCTCTCTAATCTGTTAAGATCGTTTTGCATTCCGCTCCTGTGTTCTACAGTATTGTTAGTTTGTCTGTTCTGATTCCTGCCCTTCGAAAACATATTGTAGGTTTAAGCTTTGATGAAAGTAAGCTCTTTGTTTTCTGTCTATCCATCCATCCATTTTACAATATCTTGGAAATGAGAAATGATTCCACTACAAGCCACATTTTGTAATTCATGTTTTAAAATAATTTACTGAAATGTGTTTGCAATTTACAAAGCCAATTGTAAATCGTGTAATTAATACTTAAAATTAGCCCATGAAACTGGTGAAAGCAGCTATATTATTATATTATATTATTATATTTATTTATACCCCACTTTATCTCTCCTGCAGGAGACTCAAAGCAGCTTAACATAAAAGCATCAGCATACAATTTAAAATATACCAATATGTAAATATTAAAACAGGATTAAATATACAAAACTATTTTTTAAAATCCAAGTTAAAAATCATTAAGATATATTCAAAAATAAAGAACCACACTGTTAGAATTGTTATTTGAAAACAAAAAAAACCTATTAATTCACACCACATATTCAAAAATGTATGGATGAAGATTAACAATTGCAAATTGATTGCCCTTAGTTTTGCATCATTTCATCATGTAAGAATGGACATATGGATTGATTCTTAAGACTACCACAGCCATAATGTATTTCTGATTACAGTTGTTAATCAGAAATCATGCACTTCCTCTTCTAATCCCACTCCTTCTACAGCACAACATCCACAAGCAACTGTCACTCCAGATAATGATTATGTCACTAGGAAGCACAATTTTCTTGATATATATGGATATACCACAAGTGCATGCAAATTGCAGACATGGCGGTTTAGTCAATTTTGTCATTACTTTCCATCGTCAAAACCCTTTTAATAGAAAACAGTGGTGTTAACTAGAGAAAATATTCAAAAATAGATTATTTAGAAATCTAGAACAGTCCATACATACTTGTCTAAATTTGGCTCTTGCCTCCTTTTCCTTCATTCTTCCATGTGCAACTAGATAGTCAAACACCTCCCCTGTAATTAAGATACGTAAAAGATAAAACAGGGTTTCTTGAATACAGCAGAAGTTAGTTTACTTCTGAACATGTAAGTGGCACTTTCACTGCACCAACAAGTTAGGACAAGAAACACAAAAAAAGGTCTATAAATCTTGAGAATTTAATACACCTAATGCTGATTAAACATAATTTCAAGTAATATGTTCACATTGGAATGAATGTATGAAATAGTTATATGATTCTTTTCTCTTTCCTCCATAGTAGCCCTGAAAGCCTCATCCTCCGACGGCAAGATCTCTCCCTCTAAATTCAGGCCATTCCCTATCACACTTCGTGCAACACAGAACTTGCTGCTCATGAGATTTCTAACTCTTTAGAAAGTGTTTACAGGCCCTACAAAGGGTTGCCAAACTAGCTGTGTGATAATGGCATTCTACTTGAATATCTATCTATCCATCCATCCAACCAAGTATCTATCTAAAAGTGCAACTGAAGGGGAAATCTTGACGTCTTGAGGGACTGTGGCGCAGCTGGCTGGGAATCAGGTGCATTTAGATCACTACTGACCAAAAGATCATGAGTTCGAAGCCAGCCTGGGTCGGAGTGAGCTTCCGACCAATTTGTGTAGCTTGCTGTTGACCTTTGTAGCCTGAAAGACAGTTGCATCTGTCAAGTAGAAAATATAGGTACCGCTTATGTGGGGCGGCTAATTTACGACACCATAAAAATCTCCAACAAGCATGCAGAGAATGAGGAAGCACTTCATCGGTGTCACAAATGGACAGTGAAGCAACAGCTCCCTTGGGGGCCAGAATACCCTTATGAAAAAGCTGGAATGTTAAACAGCCTCTGCGTGTCTATATATGTTGTGTATCTATGGCATTGAATATTTGCCATGTATACATACATTGTAATCCCTGCAGGGTGAGAGGGGTAGAATATAAATATTGTAAATAATAATAATAATAATAATAATAATAATAATGATGATGATGATGATGATGTTATCTCTAGGAGGCAAGCCAGGTGGTGGGCACAATCTTTCTTCTATGCCAATTGCCCCTTTTTCTTTCTATGCTTCTTTAAAAAGGCCTGCCCTAAAGGAATGAAGTCTCCTTTAAGGGAAATTTTGCTTTTTTCTTTGCCAACTTTAATTGTTAAGAACCAATTGGGACGGAATGATGGAGGATACCTTAAACCAGCTGGCTGATGGAAAACAGATGTAATTAATTAGGATATTGTTCTGAACAGCACAGTAGCTACTTGGCTTGAGAATGGTCTAAGAATCTTTACATCTAAGCCTAACGTTGAACCTTGATGCAGACACAGTATTGCATAACCGAACAAAACCTGAGGCCATATTTGTTACTGATTCAAGGGAATCCCAGGAACAGATTGAGGACAGCTTGTTTGGTTTGTATTTCTTTCTTATGCTTTTGTTATCACACCTGCTTTTTTAATAGAATTCTTTCTGGCATAATAACTACTTGATGTGCTTATTCCTTCAGATCCAAAAAAGAACTTTTTTGCCATTGGCAAAACAGAATGCTTGTAGGTATCTTTGATTCACAGAGGCTCCTACATGACTTCATGGATTTGGACCAACCTGGTACACATACCTTTCATGATCCAGCAAAAATACTGGAAGGTTTTGGTGGGAATGATAGGGCATAACGAGAATTGTTGTCAAGCCACATTCAGAGTGCCACATAAATCCCACTCAGGATGGATCTGGACCAAGCACCGCACATATACTGACCAAAACAATTTTCAACTCCCTTGGCAATTACAAGTTTGGGAGAAACAGTGAAATGCTATAGTGCGGGATTAAATCTGATTCAAGATCCAACTTGAGGTAATCGGTTTCCTTCTCATCTGCAGTTTCTGACCACTGTTCTCCTAGTCTAATCAGCCAGTTTTCTGTTTTCACTGGGCAATTTTCTACACCACCCACTCCGTTTTAGAGTTTCAATGTTTATTTTATCTATTGCTGTGAATGGATTGAACCATTTTAGCTAAATAAATTTATAGAATCAAAGAATAAATTCACTACTGCAGGTTGGTGAGACACGGCAAGAGTTATGTGTTATCTGCATTCATGTGTGAGAAAGCCATCAAAATTATTCCTTCACTAAAGGCACTACTTGACAGGGAGGGCACCCCCACTGCCTGAAGATTTGTAGCAACTCAATTACTTCCCAAAAGATATTTTTAAAGTCTTGCATCACTTAATGGAATAAGTCATGGGAGCCAATTAAAAATACAAGGTGATGACTACAATCCCAGTACAGCAGAAATTAAATGATTTATATCTAAACAGGCAACCCAAAACAGGAAATTCTCAGGAGATGCCATCAGCGTTATCAGTAGTAGTCCTCTGGCAATTCACCTTTCAGTCTTTCACTGTCATTACTGTGTTTTGTTTCTCAAAGAGCATGTTTTACTTCTTCTGCAGAACAAGGATGGATTAGATAACAGCACATCTATTCACTCACATTTTAATAAACAGCATGTTAATATACAGGCTTGTTGCAGAAGGTTAATGTACTATTGAAAAGCACATGGATAAGTTCTTATTGACTTCTGAAGTAATTACAGTTGGCCCTCCACATTTGTGGATTTAACTTTTGCAGATCTGATTAAAATGTTCTCTCTAGAAATCTCTAGATTCTCCAGGGCAACTCTGTGGTAAAAAAAGTGTATTTTATTTGTTGTTTTTCCCCTTTTGTGGGAGTCCTGTTTCTAATGTCCACAAAAGTCAGGAGCCTACTTTAAATAACTTTACACTTATAACTGGAAAGAGAGTGCATTTCAGAAACATTCAACACCCATAACAAATTTACTTCAATCTTCACTTAGTAAAGTTTTCCATTTTGTTAAAAACTTTGTTGTACTCACCTCCACTTGCATACTCCATGATTAAGTAGAGTGTTTTTTCTGTTTCAATGACTTCAAATAATTTAACTGGAAGGAAAAAAAACTAATTTAAGAGATCAGTATCAATTAGGTTACACATTATTTGGTCACCAGCCTTTTTTCCCCACTTGATGTATCTTTTCCTTTTTATAAGTAATATTTTTATTCATAAATTTTTCATTTGATGTTTCAAACTATCACAGTGAATATTGAGCAGAGGCAGGGTAAACATTTACAGGACATGTGTCTTTAAGTTAATCACTTACTGGGAACATATGCATAAAATAGTACAAAGCATGTGGAAGGTCGCATCTTATATAAACTCAAGTGAATTGATTATTTCAGAGGAGAACAATATGCATGTACTCCTTCCTAGTCTTTTAAATTCTGTCACAGCAACAATAGGGAGCATGTTTGCTTTACAACCAAGATATTTTGATGCCGAAAAGCAGCTGAAAAAAGAGAACTGTTCCCTTGAAACAAGTTGTTATCCAGCAAAATAATAACCTCCAAAGATAATGTACTTGGAGAACAAAGTATATACTCCCTTTATACCTCCTTGTTTTTAAAAAAAGTTTGATGCTTTAAAAATTGATAGCAAATTAACTTGCATTTGAAGGATTAAGCCAATGAGATTTTGGCCTGCATAAATAGGAGTATAATGTCTAGATCCAGGGATGTCATACTACCCCTCTATTCTTCCTTGGTCACATCACAATCACACTGTGTCCAATTCTGGGCACCACAATTGAAGACAGTTATTTACAAGCTGGAATGTGTCCAGAGAAGGGCAACTAAAATGATCAAGGGTCAGGAGAACAAGTCCTATGAGGAGCGGCTTAAAGAGCTGGCCATGTTTAGCCTGAAGAAGAGAAGGCTGAGAGGAGACATGATGAAGGCCATGTATAAATATGTGAGGGGAACTCATAGGGAGCAAGCTTGTTTTCCGCTGCCCTAGAGACTAGGACAAAGAACAACAGCTTCAAACTACAGGAAAGGAGATTCCACCTGAACATTAAGAAGAACTACCTAAGTGTGAGAGCTGTTCAGAAGTGGAACTCTCTTCCCTGGAGTGTGGTTGGGGCTCCTTCTTTGGAGGTTTTTAAACAGAGGCTGGATGGCCATCTATCGGGATGCTTTGAATGCGATGTTCCTGCTTCTTGGCAGGAGGTTGGACTGGATGGCCCATGAGGTATCTTCCAACTCTATGTTTCCATAATTCTATAATATCTCTTGTTGCCTCCACTACCATGATGGCAAAAGATTCTCCGCTCCAAGAGGACTGAGGGGGATTAACTTCTCAAAACTACTTGAAGTATTTCATTCAAGCTGCTAAGAATTACCACGATCCCATAGACTATGCTGGAAACCAACCACAGTACCACACTGGAGGACCTACAAATTCCTAAGAAAACATCTGTTTTGGAATTTCTAGGTCCTTGAAAGCTGACCACAGAGTTGTGCTGGAAAGCTAGAAATTCCTAAAGAGATGTTCTCTCAGGTTAAAAACAATAGCTCCTAATCCCAGCGAATGAGGGGACTGACTACACTAAAAGCATTTGTTCCCCAATCAATAACAAGGACCACAAACCTTAAGAGTCACTACAGTGGCCATTCACAACACAGACTGAATGATGCCAGAGAAGTATTAGAAGCCTTACTGGAAATAAAACTACAGTGAGCTCTCTGTGTAGCAGCTGCAACTATCTGTGGTATGTTTGGTGATGTAGACGAATGTTGCAATACTGAAACCACTCTCAAAATCAATGGAGCAGGTCTGCTAAGTGGTTTCAGGAAGCATCAATTGATTATATTTTAGGAAACTGACAGAACTCTTCTCTGCTAAGAGCAAAGACAAATGCAGAAACATCCAAGCGAAACCACCCGTTGTATGATTATCAGTGTGAGTTTAATACTCTCTAGTCTACATAAAATAAATACTGCAGTTTTCAATATGAATTACACGAAGAATAAAGCTTTTAAAGTGTACCAGGAACAGTCTCAGAAATGACTAATGAACAAACATATGAACACTAATTTTTATTTTAAGCTCTGATTTGTATGTGTTTCTATCTCATGCAAAGATGTGTTCTGGATTGTGCCTAGACAGAGTAAGATCTCATTATTCCAACAGAAGCCTTGTTTTACATTTTAAAAACAACACTTGCAATTGTTACTCATATTTCAAAGGAAGACTAATATCGAGGTTAGAAAATGGATTAATTGAGCTGTCAACTATATATTCTTAAAAGGAAAAAACTAATAAAGAAAAAGATTCAACTTCTAACCTGAAATTATGGAGAATATGTGTAACCAAAAAAACACTGCACAGAAGTAATAGTCTTGTCAATTATTAAGCCACTCTGTTTTATCAAGGTAGTCACTGCCATTTGATAGAATTCACAAGAGTTCAATTTCTGAGAGGCCGAATAACAAGCGCTTACAACTTCTAAGAGTAATAGCAACATTAACAAAAGAAGGCAGGGAGCACAGCTCAACAGGTACAAGGTTTATAGGCCTGTTTCTGGGGTTATTTGGGGTACTGATTCAGAAAATTGCATTAGATAGACCGCACCACCTCTACGTTCTTAGATATGGTTATCATGATATTCTATAGGTGAGCGGATGAAGACTGGTATATGACATATGTTCTGTATCTCAAGAACTAGAGCTGATGGGGGGAAAACTGGAGCTATTTTTGGAATCAGCAGGTCAAATATACCCAGAAATGAGTCTAACATTCAAGGCATCAAAATGAATATTGGCCAGTGTTATAATCTGTCACTGTGTCTGAAAGGAGGGTTTATGGCAAATGAAGATCAAGTGAACATACACATCAGTTTTTGTTTTAAACCTATAATCTAATAAACATTTTCTTTAAGTAGACAGTCAGCGGAGGAGGCCCAGCTCTTAGTCCCACCTCCATCTCAAGTTTGGTTGGAGGGGGCCTTCTCCGTGATCACTCCTCACCTCTGGAAGTCCCTGCTGAAAGATATAAAAATGACCCCTACCCTCCTCTCCTTTAAAAACCCTTTGAAAATGCATTTATGCACTTTAGTGTATGGAGAGGAGGGGAACTAGCACATCTTAAGTCAATCCCACTGGGACTCTGGCAAATTTACTTGAATATTATAGGCTGCTATGGTACGTTTTAGAATTTATTGATATGTTTTTAGTATTTTCTTATGCATCTTAGTCATTTCAACTCCCCTGGACACTGTATTTTTAGTGTAACTACATCTATTTAAATACTAGTATTTATCATTGTTATTTTATATTATTTCCATATTATTTCTGGTTTCTCTTCGGATCGTATAAATTTTTAGCCTTTTACTAAAGATTTCTCTGTCTTATTTCTATTTTTTAGTAGTTACATTATGTTTTTTTGATTTGTTTGTCTTTGTTGACTATGATATTGAATGTTTGCCTTTTTTGTATGTTCCTCAGGGAGAGAAGGCGGTCTATAAATAAAATTGTTATTGTTACTACTACTACTACTACTACTACTACTATTACTACTACTTCTACTATGTAATAACCAAGCAAGTTCAAAATGTGCCGTAATTTCATTCTGAAGAAATAAATGAATGGCATCATAAAAGCTATTAAAAAACAACAACCAGATTTTCAAAGTGTTTCTACACTCTAAAACTCTTAATGCGGCCGCAGCTGATTAGACTTCAGTCTGAAAGAGCAATTAATTTCTTGTTAGTTAAGATAAGTTACAACTTTTTTCCTTCAATGTTCTCTCCAATGAATAGGTGTCAGAGCTCCTACAAAGTCTATCCAATGAAACAGTTTAGTAGAATCCAAGCTATTTTTGTTGGGAATCCTTGTGGCTATAATAATAACAATAAACTTTATATCCCGCCCCCTTATCCACAAGGACTAGGAGCCACTTGCTTTTGCAAGGACATGCCTAAATTTTAAATTCAGAATGTGCAACACAGCATTAACTTCCTCAAGAATGAAACTGTTTTATCAGTACATTCTTTTTTATACTGTATGCTAGGCATACTTCTTGCACCAAGTATCCTGAATTACTAATACCTTCTGAAACCAGCATTGCAAATGAAAGTATCAATTGTAACTTATTTTTATACTGGATATAATTTTTAGTTGACTTGAATCTTCACAGTACGTGTGATGGAGGCGAGTGGTGAGTATGATGCAAAAGCTGTCAAGAGAAACCTGAGTTGAGTCTGGAGATTAGGAAATGTTGAGTCAGGGAATAGTTGAAGCCCTTATTTAGTAGTCATGGGATTTATTTTATAAGCAACAGAGAATCTTTGGGAGTCAGAGTATCACTCTATTATCTTTCACTATCCCCAACTTTCCACTCTGTTCAGGAAAGGAAAAGAGGACTTTCAAGCTGGTCAGCCTCTTCTACATAGTTTACCTGTAGGAAAATCTGAAACTTTCCATACTGAAGGCATATAATATTAAATATTTATTATCATGTGTCTTCACGATAATAAATGTTTTATGGTGACGACAATGCCATAAGTAACTCTCTAGTGATGGCATGACAGTAGAGGCCAGAGTTAAATCACACTCAATGAGGAAAGGCAGGTGGAATAATAATGAAGAGTTAATGGAGTGGAGACGGCAGGGGCAACGAATAGGTTCTAATGAAGGGTGTCATGGTAAGGAACATCCATGCTTGACACAATTTGGTGTTTAATATAACTGGCTTTAAATGTTTAAATGATGTTTATTTAAGGATAATTTTTAATCTTGCTTGTTTCAAACTCACTGTATAATGTATTGTGTTCTTTATATATATTTTTGGTTTTATACTGGCATTTAATGTTTGCCATTATTATGTTGTGAGCCGCCCTGAGTCCCCCTGGGGAGATAGGGCGGGCTACAAATAAATCATTATTATTTATAAATGAACATATTAACAGTAATTTTAAATTATCTCAGGTTTATCTGTCCAGCAGATTTCTCTGAGACAGCACTAATGAACTTCTTACACTGGTTTTTGTGGGTAATAAAGAAGTATTCATATACATCAGGTTGGCTTCCGACTTCATTAACAGCCGCATTTCCTGTCAAATATCAATTCGCCTCAATTACTTGAGTTATCAGGAGCTTGTGGTATCCTGAGAACTGTTATGATGAGCCTGTTATTCTGCAGTGCAGCAAAACCAGAGGGAGGGACAGTGATTGAGGGCAGTGTTAAGCTACTATACAGATAATCACATGACTGAGTTTCTCTACCAAGCAAGTGCTTGTGACACGCTGAGGACAGGCAGGAACAACATGAGTAGTCTGAATACTACGTTAGAGGATTTTTCCTCCCCTACAAAATACAGTTCATGAAACTACTCAAAGTAACTTCATTCAATTCAGCTTATACATAGATTTTATAGATAATGTTTGAACTGACAAACATGTACATAAACAAAAAATACACATAAATACATATATAAAGAGTTGATTTACCTATATTGGGATGATTTAAAATCTTCATTATCCTTACTTCCCTGAAAAGCTAGAACAAAAGACAATATAGTGATAGTGATTAATAACAAACATGGCCAGCAACTGTATTTTCTTTTAAAAGACTGTAATCACATTTTTAGAATCTTAGAAAACTAAAGCTGTATCAGAAAGGAGTTTAGAGCAAAGAACCTCCCTCAGCCCCTGACACCATGCAAACGGCACTCACTGAAGTCAAAACTATAAGAAGCTAAAGAGATTTCAGAAAGAAATTCAAACAGCTTATGGGTCTTCTTAATCTGGATTCTAGAAATACTTCAGTGCTCCAAGTGCCAAGGGCTGAACATTCCAGCCATAGCTTTAAGTTTTGATAGCTATCCGAAAACTGTCTAGTAATGGGTCAAAATCAAGTGTTTATCTAAAAAAGTTACAAAATGATTTTGTGATCCTGCCAACAAGCCTGCCCAAATATTCAAGAAAGGTAATGGAGGATTTTTCTTGCTGCTAAGATTTTCAGTAGTGAAAACTGAGGCACAAAAACAGAAAAATGGCAGGGTTTGCAGAAAATGTCAATGTGACACATGTTGGAAATGAGCATTTGCATATAGCGCCAGATGTCTGCCTAATGAAGACAACTCCCATCAATGATTCATTTGCTTTCATTCTCTACAAAGACTGCACAATTCCCTCTTTCAACATTCTTATTTAGGTGGTGTTGCAGAGTGGGGAAAAAACTCTGTGTATGTATGTATATGTATGTATGTGTATATATATAGAGGGGGGGGAGAGAGCGCAACTCTGTCTCATATTTTAATTGATATCTTGCCTTTCTTTTATCAAAGAAGTCGACCATTTAATTCAAGGAATCCCCACTGTCTATATATATTTAATAAAATCTAAGTCCATTGTGTGACTCTGCAAGTTAAGCTTGCACCATGCCGGAATACAGATTAGTTACTACTTTAAATTATTATACAAAACAAGGGGAGATTTTTCTATTGATTAGATGATTATAAAATCCAAATCTACTAATTTTACAGGTAACAGAGATACATCAGTGGAATGGGGCACCAATTTTCTGTAAGTCCTTCCTCTCCACTACAATACAATAACCAAATCTTCTCTGAATGGATGACATACTGAAGCAGATTTAAAAGGAGGCAGTGAGCTTGGCAAAGAACAGTTACGGCTAAAAACCACATCCTTTTCTGTGGCGCAACGGGTTAAACCCTTGTGCTGGCAGGACTGCTGACCAAAAGGTCGGCAGTTTGAATCCGGGCAGAGGGTGAACTCCCATCTGTCAGCTCCAGCCTCTCATGCGGGGACATGAGAGAAGCCTCCCACAGGATGATAAAACATCCGGGCCTCCTCTGGGCAACGTCCTTGCAGACGGCCAGTTCTCTCACACCAGAAGTGACTTGCAGTTTCTCAAGTCACACCTGACATGAAAGAAAGCAACTTAATACAATCCATAGAATGCAAACAGTAAGTAAGCCCTGCCCCAACAAATCCTTACACAATATTTGCAGATATAATCCCTCTTTAAAAGCAAACAAAACTTTTATGCAACTAAGAAATGTTTTTCAAGGCATCTGTATCACATATTTCTTTTTTTTAAAAACAACAATCCTGGTGCTCTTTTAAAATGGCCAGGCATATATATTTGATATGCCTTTTCCTTTACTGTGCTTTAGGTGATTTCCTCCTACATTAAATGCATGGTTAACTGCAATGAATATACAAAGCTGAGATGTGTGTTTTTGCTATCAGAATCAAAGACACTTGTATTTGAATGCTAATAAAATACAGCCTGTATATATTGCGTGTGAGTGTGTTTCAGTCGCTGGTAGTATCCCAAGAATACAAATTCTGATTCCAAGGAAGTGCAGTAGTTTTTAATCCTCTTCAAAACAGTGTTTGGCTCTTACATCTTTTTCAAGTGGCCCAACACTCCAGATGGTTGGCATTCCCAAGCATTTTCTTGATTATTTTCTAAAAGCTGTTCTTAATGCAAAAGGAGGAAAGGAATCAAGTAATTTTATTTTATACCAACTACTGTCCTCAGCTATACTAGCACACTATCATTAACTCGCCAGAACAGCAGAAGAGAAAAACATAAGGAGTCAGTATCCAAACAACTACAATAATCACTGCTCAAAATGCTGCATAGTTTCACAGCCCGGAGCTGTTAGTTTGGCAACACTGAATAGTTGAAAGGTGACTGCCAACACAGAAGCTGTGGACTGGATGGATTCCTACATCCTTTTGCCTTTTTCTCCTAAAACCCCACACTCTCAAAGCTGCTTTTTCCCAGGGAAGGATCGTGATTTGCATTAACTACATATCTAAGAGGAAAGGATAGAGATTACAGAAGATATTTATCAGGGTGAAATCTTCCACAATCACTGTTGCCTTTCAGTCATTAAACTGAGTTTCCAAACTTCAATCTGTCATTTGCAGTATAGTTTCAAGTCTGAGAAAGCTAATAACTGTAGTTGTCGTTGTAGAGTCTACGCAGAATATAAAACAGCAAAGGGCACCAGAGATCTTGTGCAGTTCATGTAACAGTGTGGAAGTGTTAGAATACAACGTTGTGGCGAAGAGGTGATTTTCCAAGCCCCTTTTATATAAATTCCTAGTTCAAAAGGGAATTAATTTGATGAAATAGCCAAATTTTCCCAATTTATCCACTGGATGGAAGAGTCAGCATTAACCTGAAACCACTTCTGGATGTGCAGTTCTTTAACTAAGACGCATGCAATATTTAAAATTAATCCACACAGAACAGACAGGAGAATGATAGGAGACTAGGCGATAAAAGAACTGAATTAACACACTTTAAAATCTGAACATCTCCATTAGCGAAGTAATTAACAAACCATCACATGGCATTGAAAAGAATTTTTCCAAATGTGTAGGTCTATTTGAAACTGGAAATCAAGTTTGAAAAGTAAATGGAGAGAGATCCATGTAGAACCACAAAAATGGCCATGGAGATCCAGGCTGGTCAATACGTTCCCTGTTTTAATCTTAAGTGAACTTACCTTCTGTAGACTAGTTGGATTCAGTTGAGTTTTATCAATAATTTTGATTGCAACCTGAAATAAGAAGTAATATTAGTGTTAGATTGAGTTTTGCCAATATTAACATGCTGAGACATTTTTTTTATTGTGAATCACATACTGAAAGCACACTGCAACAAACAAAGCAACAAACCAATGTGAAATCTGAAAATACAATCTGTAGAATTAGAATGTATTACAAAAATATACTTAGTATGAATTTATCACCAAAATCAACTACGGTTGTAACACACCATGTGCCTTACTGCTTAGTCAACTGAAATTGTGAAAAGCTATTATCAGATCAATATCAATATACAGTAGAGTCTCACTTACCCAACATAAATGGGAGGGCAAAATGTTAGATAAGCAAAAATGTTGGATAATAAGGAGGAATCGTAGAATCATAGAGTTGGAAGAGACCTCAGGGGCCATCCAGTTCAACCCCCTGCCAAGAAGCAGGAAAATTGCATTCAAAGCACCCCTGTCAGATGGTCATCCAGCCTCTATTTAAAAGCCTCCAAAGGAGCCTCCACTACTCTCCGGAGGCAGAGAGTTCTACTGCTGAACAGCTCTCACAGTCAGAAAGTTCTTCCTAATGTTCAGATGGAATTTCCTTTCCTGTAGTGTGAAGTCATTGTTCCGGGTCCTAGTCTCCAGAGCAGCCGAAAACAAGCTGCCCCCTCCTTCCTATGACTTCCTCTCACATATTTATACATGGCTATCATGTCTCCTCACAGCCTTCTCTTTTTCAAGCTAAACATGCCCAGCTCTTTAAGCCGCTCCACATTTGTTGTTGTTCAGTCATTTCCAACTCTTCATGACCTCATGGACCAGCCCACGCCAGAGCTCCCCTGTCAGCCGTCACCTCCCCCAGCTCCTTCAGAGTCAAGCCAGTCACTTCAAGGATGCCATCCATCTTGCCCTTAGTCAGCCCCTCTTCCTTTTTCCTTCCATTTTCCCCAGCATAACTGTCTTCTCTAAGCTTTCCTGTCTCCTCATGATGTGGCCAAAGTGCTTCAACTTTGTCTCTAATATCCTTCCCTCCAACAAGCAGTCAGGCTTTATTTCCTGAAGTATGGACTGGTTGGATCTTCTGGCAGTCCAAGGCACTCTCAGAACTCTCCTCCAACACCACAGTTCAAAGCATCCCCTCATAGGACTTATTTAATAAGGAAACGCTCATTAAACATCAAATTACATTATTATTTTACAAATTAAGCACCAAAACATCATGTTTTACAACAAACTGACAGAAAAAGCAGTTCAATACACAGCAACATTATGTAGTAATTACTGTATTTATGAATTTAGCACCAAAATATCGCAATGTATTGAAACAGCTGTGAATCCAAGCGGAAGGCAGACTGCATTGGATAATACAAAACGTTGGATGAGTGAAGGTTGGATAAGAGAGACTCTACTGTAATTGGTGCTCAAGGTCAAACACAAAAATTGTCCACCCCAAATACAGCACATACACAAAAATATATTTCAAACTGGGCAGCAAAATAATAAGGATCATACTAACTTTCCACTAGTGAGGTGTAAAAAAGGGTGTAAATCAACACTAAGTATTATTTTTATGAGCAGGGTTTACAATACACTGTTTCAGTAAGACCCTTTCTTTTTTCTGTCTTATATTCAAGGATGGCCAGATTGTGAGACAGCACATTTGCAAATCTCAATGAACACCTGAACCAATTTATTCAGTAAATTATTTCACATAAAACATTTTTAGTGTCGTCAATTAGCAGTGACAGTTTCTAATTCTTTAAAGAACATTTTAGAAGATAGGTTGCTGTAAGTTTTTCGGGCTGTATGGCCATGTTCCAAAAGCATTCTCTCCTTTTAGAATCTTTTAGGTAGTTTTTTTTTTACTCTATTGAATAAAACACAAAAAAGCTTTATTTTAAAGTTCAAAAGATATGTCATTTTGCAGGACCACCAGACTCTAGCAAAAATATTCATTACATTTCTCCTGCATTGTTTGTCATGCTTTCGCATGCTGAACATTTGACATTGGTCAGTAAAGGATACAAGAATGTCAAAGGAATCAAATTCTAAGGATAGTGACAAAATGAAGCAGTGAAGGTCAAATTTAATATGGCTGGTCTATATTTTAAAGTATTTTATGATTCAGCAGGAACGAGACAGGGGGGAAACATTAGAGAACACCTTAAATACAAAAGTGGGTGAAACTGCAATAACATAACTACACTAAAGATCTGGAGCCCTCTAGACTGGTTGTGAGGGTGGAAATTCTGGAAAACAGTGGAAGTCTGACTGTATTTAGCATTGGATGCAAGCCAATTTATTTAGCAGTAACAGACTAAAAATATGAACAATGCTACATTTTTGCCAGTCGACGGCAGAAAGAGTAACAACAATGTGTAATAACCGGTTTTCCTCTCCAAACAGTTCACTAAAATTAGGAGATAATTCACTTTTAAAAGCAGCAGGCAAGATAGACAATCTGTGGAGAGGTTGCTGCCACTGTTTCTTTAATTTAGAATAGTGTTTCCCAAACCCTGGCCTTCCAAGTGTTCTGGACTTGAACTCCCAGAATCCCTGATCATTGGTTAAGACAGCTGTGGCTTCTGTGGATTGAAGTCCAAAACCCCTAGAGGATTAAAGTGTGGGAATCACTGATCTAGAAGATAAATACAGTTCAACAATAGGACAACTGAAAGAGATTACAGACCCAACACAACAATTCAGGCAGAAACTGTTTCACACGTAGTAAAGGGAAAAGCAAAAGGGGTCTACCAATATCAACCATAAAAGCTGGAATACCCCAGCAAGCAAAAGTCCAAAAGTGGCAGGCTCAAACTCAGAACCTCAATCAATGGCTGATACCAAATGAGAGACTCCCCCCTGGGCACACAGAAAACTGGGCAACTTGGAAGGCACTGAACAGACTGCGCTCTGGCACCACGATATGCAGAGCCAACCTTAAGAAATGGGGCTACAAAGTTTGCCCAAAAACAATTTTCAACACAAATTTCTATGTTTCTATGTTGTCCTAAAAATAACTATTCATTATTATAGTTGGCATTCTGTATTTAGAGATTCTGCTTTCACAGATTCAACTATGCAACAGCTTCAAAAAAAGTCCAAAAAGCAAACTCAGACTTTGCTGTTTTTCTATAAGTGGCATCATTTTACTGTGCAATTGTATATAATGGGACTTTAATATTCAGGGATTTTGGTATTCATGCGGGGTCCTGGAAGCAAATTCCACTGGATACCAAAGGCCACTGTACTCTACTGAAGACCATGAATATCGCTGTTGAAGCAACTGAGAGCCCTATTTAGTCCTGCATTCTATTCGAAGAGTAGCCAACCACATGCCTCTGGTAAGTTTAAAAGGACAGGAGGGTAACAGCCCTCTCCCACTACAAACCATTTTTTTCATGTATACATTTTTCCAGATGGGGTGACTAGTTTTCTTTATGTAGTCTCACCGTGGATTCGTACAAAGACACTGTAAGACCAACACTTCCATTTTTTTCCATCTTACTTTCTAGTCCCCATTGGGAAGGTGATGGTGGGGTATTAATCAAGTTTATTTCTTTCTTTATTTATTTATTATTATTAGTAGTAGTACTAGCAGTAGTAGTAGATGCTGGGGAAAATGCAAGGAAAAAGGAAGAGGGGCAGACCAAGGGCAAGATGGATGGATGGCATCCTTGAAGTGACTGGCTTGACTCTGAAGGAGCTGGGGGAGGTGACGGCCGACAGGGAGCTCTGGCGTGGGCTGGTCCATGAGGTCACGAAGAGTCGGAAACGACTGAATGAATGAACAACAACAAGTAGCTTCCACCTTTCCATAGCTACTCCCTCAACAATACAAGCTTGTGAAATGGGAGCATTCTGCATAGGATTGTTGTAAGAAACGGGATAAGGCAATAAGGTGGTTGTTTTGGAAACTTGTGTGTGATTTTGTATGGGTGTGTGTTTTGGACCATGTGCTCTGTCTGATGACATGGTCTAAGAGAATCGGCTTCTGATGAGAAGTGTGTGGTGATAGGCAAAAAAATCATTGACTTGGTTGAGGGCGGAATTACGAATCACTAGCTCTCTAGATCTGCTGCTTCAGGCCCTGCAGATTGGAAGGAGCATATGAAATGGAAAACGTGGGCAGCCAAGAGTGGTGTGATAGTGCTTTATAAGACAGCTCAACATAGACAATGAGGGAGCTGCTGCAGTGACTTCCAACACCTTTGCTATATTTGTTTTCCTTCATGTGCACATGGGAAGCTATAGTTGCAGCAAATGCAAGCTGAATGTCACAGTCCAACAATCTGAGGCCCACATACTTACACTTCATTCTATCAGGAGAGTGACTTTTTTGATAGAAATGGGTAGTTTCTCCTGACACCTTCTATGAAAACTAGAGGATGCTTCTAGAGAGCAGGGGAATTACAAAATGCAAGAGGCAGACACATGGGAAAAACATGATATACAGAAATAGAATTATAGGAACCATTCTCTGAGTATAGAGCTATAAAGCTGATTCCAAGGCCTCCCCTTAATAAGAAATCATGAAGCTGAAAGAAATAAAAGCAGTTATCTCAAGGGGAGAAAATATTCATGTTCCACCAACTACCACATTTACTTGAATCTAATGCTATTTTTTTCTTTTTTGACTAAATTACCTTGCTAAAATTGGGGTGCGCATTAGATTTGCATCATATAGTAATGTTAGTGCTGAGCCAAAGCAAAAGGGGAAAGTGCTTCAGGAGCTGCACCTGGAGCTCCTATTTGAGGGACATCATCTCTAATTCAATGCTATGCTCAATGCTATACAATCCTGGGATTTGTAGTTTGGTGAGCCATCAGTATTCTTTGGCAGACAAGGCTCAAAATCTTGTAAAAACTCCAGCACCCAGGATTCCATAGCACTGAATCAAGGCAATTAAAGTGGGTTTATTCTACAGCACAATGAAGAGGTATAGTAGTAGTAGGAGATTTCAAGCACTCTGATAATTACAGAAATCAAATTATACCAAGAATTTCAGGTATAGCAATTTCTTCACTTGGCCTTCTGCCAATATCATTGTGTAGAACAGTGTTTCTAAAACTCTGCTCTTCCAGATATTTTGGATTCTGACTCGCACAATTCGTAATTGCTAGTAAGCTGGCTGGGATTTCTAGGAGCTTAAGTACAAAACACCTGGAGGAGCAGAGTTTGAGAAACACTGGTCTAGAAGATGGAAGAACTAACATTGTCTAGGCCACACTTTACCAGAATGTCTGAAAGAATATCTGGGGGTGGGAGGTATAAGATGAATCTTGGCTTCCATACCGGGGGATAAATAAATAAGCAATAAAGGGAACAACTATGTTGACTCTGATCCTAACCAAAAGAAAATAACTTGTTAATGAACTGGTAGCATGGTAGTGATCATGTTCTCCTGCAATTTGTCTTACAGAGGTGGAAAGATGTCCAAAAAAAATTGGATACGCACTCCAGACTTCAAGAATTTTCTGTAAACTTGAGGGAATACTAGATGAGATCCCATGGCCAGAAATGCTCAAAGGGAAGGAAGTAAACATCTTTAAAAAGTGAAATACTAAAGGTACAATTGTAGAGATCGAAGTTTGGTACAGTAGGAAAATAGTGCACATGTAGTGTATCTTGGTTTCAGTATCTCTCTATTAATTTTCTCCACACTACATCTACATAAATAAAAATGTAATGTTAGTTTGTGGGATTAACATAACTCAAAAACCACTGGACGAATTAACACCAAATTTGGTCACAATACACCTATCAGACCAATGAATGACCATCACTCATAAAAACACTGAAAAACACAGCGGAAGGGACTTAAAAAGCCAAAAAAAAAGCAAAGAGATGCTACAGTACATGCACAAAAAATACTCCCCCGGCAAAAAAACCCCAGACACAATAGCATATCCACACTCTGTTCTGGATTAAGCTCCCAGCATCCCCTAGACCAGGCCCTTTGGAGGATGATCCAAATGCACTGCTTCCAAGATGCAAGTTTTTTTTTCTCCTTGGATTTCTTTGAGAGCATCCTAATCCCTGCATATTTCCAATTTCCTATTCCTGGACTGCAACTCCCAGCAATCCTCCAAATAGATTAGAGATAGGTAGGTAGGTAGGTCGATCAGGAGGACTGCTGGGAGTTGCAGTCCAAGAATAGGTAGAGAAGGAAGAATGGGGAGAAAGTGGAAGAGAAAGAAAAGGGGGGGGGAGAAGGGAAGAGAAGGAAGGAAGGAGAGAAGAAAAAAAGGGAAGGAAGGAGAGAAAGAAAGAAGGAAAGAGGGAGGGAGGGAAGGTTGGCCACATCAACACATGGCGGGTACAGCTAGTAGTTTTATAAACCTCTAACACTGTCTTCCTTGCTTGTCCTATAGCTAAATCCACCTGTATATGCCAGATACGGAGGTTTTAACAGATCAAAGCTTTTAAAATGTTTTGTATGGCATACGTAAGACTTTCTGCCTGTAGATTATGACAATATTGTATTTCCTCTTCTCCTGTTATTGGTATGCCTCAATCAATCGGCTTTAAAATACCCCACCCTGGGCAATAAGCCTCTTCCCCTTGATTCAACTCTCTACAATGTGTTCAACACAGACAATCTCCCCACAGAGCAATGCCAGCTCATCCTCAAAATGACAACACAATAGGACAAGATGCAACCTCCTTCTGTTACTCAGCAGATGAACAGAAGCTTTATCACCTTCAGACTGGATTAACTGTAACATATGGGTGGGGTGGGAGAAAATGCAAAGCTACTCAGAAACATCAGCTGGTTTAAGACAGCTGTCTCTTTCCAAAGAGTTGCTTTTACCTTATAAGTAATGTTATAACACTTACATGTGATAGGTGCCATGTTCTACTATGTTTCTAGGTGCTTTTAATACTAGAAATCATGGAATAGTTTTAACTGTGAAATCAAAGACCACCAGTCTAGTAGGTTCAATACATTATTCCTAATTCTTTGGTGATGAAACCAGGATGTTTGTTCTGCTATTCTGGAATGAAACAGGCACTTCTTGAACTTCACAGGAGATTAGTTCACTGATCTACTCCTGCAGGAACATATGCCACAAAGGCCAAGGCATAGCCTTTTTATGTGTAAAACGACAAATATATGAACCAAGAGTATAATGAGCAGTTAAGCTCATAAGCAATTATCATCATCATCTTCTGCTAAGATAAACCAAGTACAACCAAGTACATTTGACAAAAACCATATATACAAAATGTGTGTGTATCAGGTGTGTGTGTGTGTGGGGGGGTGTAGCAGTAATCAGTACTCTTTAAGCACCTACCACACCAATATTAATAACAAATTACACACTAAGAAGTAGCAAAAAACCTTGAAATTAGCAAGTCAGTCATCAAGCTAACTAAATTCTCTTGTTTGAACATCTCTTGTTTTTAAACACTCTCTTTTCAGACAGCTGAGATTTGTCTTTTTACACTGCAAGCTTCTGAGATGCTCATAATATATATGTATTATCTTCATAAATTATGCATATAAATTGACAGGGCACAAACAACTGTCAGAAGGTTGCCAAGTGAGTTTAGAATTCTGTCCAAGCCTACACTATACACAGTCTCCCACCGACCATTATACCACAATGGCTTTCTAGGAAATGTCAACACTAAGCTATATCATCCGTCTGCTGACTGTGAGAGAAACTAAATATAAAGGTACCTATGCACCATGTTAAAATGCGACATAAGCAAAAGGAAATTATGAATTAAGTTATACAAAAGTAATGTGGAGCATCTGTTCATTTAGGCTTCTTTTGCTTTAATCATGCATAGCACAGTTAGGTTAGGAAAAGGAAGGTAGCCTAAATTTCCATTTTGAAGGTCAAAATTGGAAAAGCTGATCCCAACTACATTCAATTTAAGGGGAAAAAACACTATAGCTTAATTAGAACACTACCCCCAGCTGTTCCTGGCACAGGACAGTGGAAAACAAGCCTATATATTTAAAAGTAACTATCCCTAAAGGCACCATATCCTGCCCGATCTTGGAAGCTAAGCAGCCCTAGTTACTACTTGGATGAGTGACTGCTACAAATATCAGGTGCTGAAAGTTATATTTCATCGGAACTGGCGGACACACCTCTGAGAGTTCCTCTATTGAATTCATCCTGATCACATATTTTGATAGGCAACTTGATAGGCACCTAAACACAAAGTCCTACAATACGGCAACTAGTTCCATTGGGTTATTCCAAATTAATTATTGTAGCTCAGTCAAAAAAGGATTGCCAACAGCACTGTGGAGTGGACATTAAAATGGCAAGTGCCTTTTCATGTAAAGATATTAAAGTGATGCACATATGAATAATAAATCCCAATATCACACATGTACCAATGGGGAGAAAGTCTGCAATGACTGACCAAAAAGGTATCCTGGGAGCACAGCTGAATAACAACTGTGGAATTGGTTCACACTAGGAACCCTAGAAAGGGGGTCCAAATAAAATGAGTATAATAATATTTTCATACAATTCTATATTTGGAATATTGTGAAAAGTTTTAAATGTAAAATTGTAGAAAAATGAAAAAAAAACACATAAGGGTTCTGGAGAAGCTCACCTATGAAGAAACATGATCATATCTGAGACTGTTTAGTGTTGAAAGAGGGAAAGGAAAGCCATGGGAAACATCAAGAAAAGCAAGAGTGGTAAGAAAAATGGTTAGAAACTTTTCTCTTGCTCAAAAGCATCCAGTGCTATACAATTAAGCTAAACGATGGGGGATTCAGGACAAAAGGAAGTACACAAGAGCATAGTTATACTAAAATATGTTGATGACAGACAATAAGTTAGTCACTAGACCAGGCTAGAATAACTGTGACCTTGAGGTGTTTTGGATTTCAGCTCCCAGAATTCCTGACCATTGGACAAACTGGCTAGGTTTTCTGGGAGTCTGAGTCCCAAACATCTGAAGTGCCACAGGTTGTGCAGGTCTAGACCAGACAAACTGATGGGGAAAGGTAACAGAAAAATAATCAATGGTTACAACTTG
This sequence comes from Anolis sagrei ordinatus, assembly GCF_025583915.1. Classification (NCBI taxonomy): domain Eukaryota; kingdom Metazoa; phylum Chordata; class Lepidosauria; order Squamata; family Anolidae; genus Anolis; species Anolis sagrei. Next base: position 17,980,505 of record NW_026844366.1, on the reverse strand, counting down.
TATTAATTATTTGCTCCCTCCAGGATCAGAGCCAGTTTGCCCCTGATCTCCCGTTCAGTTTGCAAGCTTCTCAGATGTATGACTGGCCACTCTGCAGACAATGCTGCACTAGAAAGGCATCTGGTGTGAGTCAGAAGCCTCTTATGTACCTATTTCCAATAATTATACAAAAAATGATCCAAATTAGTTTCTAACAACATCAACAGAAAGACATAGGCAAATACTGCATATGCTAAATATTATGAGGAATGGGTGTAAAACACTGAATATTTACATGTCAAGAGAAAAAAACCCTGCTTCTAGTATACCTTCCACTTATTACATGAAGGACTATTTATTCTGTGTTGATTTAAAGAAGTTTTGATTTAGACAACTCATCAGAAATGTTTCAATTATTTTTCAGATTCAACCATTACTGATTCTGTATCAGTTTCAAAGACAAAAGAATCCACAATTTTGTTAAACATACACAGAATTATTTTCCTTACTAGAATTCATTACATTAAGGATTTCATTCTGCTAAAACGAAATAATTTCACACTTAGAACCTATTTCAATCCATTTTAGTTTCCAACAGTAGCACCACACTTTACCTCTCTGCCAGTAAGGATGTGTCTTGCCAGCTTCACTTTTGCAAAATTCCCCTTTCCAATTGTTTTAAGAAGTCGGTAGTTCCCAATATGAGGTTGCTCGTCTGTGCAGGAAGCTATAGAATTTCTGCAGCGGGCCCCAGAGCGACTAGTTCGAGAGGAGACTTCCTGCCGTCCTTCACCATGAGAGGTGTGCTGTAATGAAGAAACAAAAGGTACTGAAATAAAATTGCAGTCCAATAAACTAAATAATGGAGTCACAATTAAAACTGATGGAGCAACAATTTAAGACACACAAAGTACTACTTAACGCAATGTTCAATAGACATGGATTTGCTATCGTTATAGAGATGGCTGATGGCTTAGCTTGAAAAAGGGACTAAACAAATTAATAATAAACATGCATTTTTGCTCTGGCAGTTAAATTAAATCTCCACAATGACAGGCTTTGCACCTCTGAACAGTTGCTGGGGGGACAAAGATTAAATGTGGAGACTTCACTACTTATAAGTTTACTAAATCATTTTAATAGCTAAAACTGGGGACAAGATAGGGACTGCATAGACTGCTTCTTAAAGTTTCATTTTAGAAAGTAAAAAGGGGCCCAAAATTCCTAGTGAACTAATTATTACCAAATTCTTGATTTAGTAATTTTGCACTATTATATTCTGTCTTCTTTCATAACCCTTTATATAGCAGTTTTTCTCAAGGTCATCAACATTTCATCAATATTATCCAAAGTCTTCAACAGTAAGAGTTGTAATTCTCATCCCATAAGGAGAGATAATTATTGTGTTTTTGGAATAATATATATGTTAAAATTTGGAGAAAAAAATCTAGGGAACAATCGAGTACAGTGTGAAAACTGGAACTTACTTTTGAAGTACCATGCAAAAGATTGCACTGGTAAGCTTTGCTTTGGTCCACATCTCTAACCAAAACAGAGCCTTAGTGTGCTTAATTTCATTTACTCACATTCACTCCATTACCCTTGTAACTTTCATTTTTCTGTTTCTGTCTGCCCCACTATTCTTGCCTCACTCTTCCACTCACTTCCCTTCAAACTGCCAAAATTTACGTGGCAGCTTCCTTGTGGCAAGGATCTGCTTTTTGTTTATTTTTCTCTGTAATGCAGAGTGTGCTCTGATAGAATCCAATTAATAAAATAGTAACTGACCACTTTTCTACTTTCATCAAACGGCCCTTCTCTAAGAATCCATAAAGCATGTTTCTTAGGATTGCATAATTAACATTTGCAACAACACTGGTTTAATTGTGAACATAATGCTTCCTGAAGCTTCCTAACACTAAACAGGAGTTCACTTCAGGTGTTCAATACCACTATTTTTTTGCCTCAGCTATATAATACTAACAATATAAGATCATCTCATAAATACTATCACAGTTGAAAGAATAAAAAGTAAACATAAACCAAATAATACCAAAATAATAATGTATAATGGAAACCATATATTTGCACAATTGATATAATTGAGAAGTTTAAACAGAAGCCTGGAATTGCTAGACCTCCCTTGACAATGAAAGCTTGATACTGCTCTTTTCAATACTTTTTAAGGAAACACAAATCTCCTCCAAAAATCAGCAGTGTGCCAATCTGAATGTTGCACTAGGACTCCAGGAGGCCAGGGTTCAAATTCGCACCCAGCCATGGAAACCTACTGGGTGACCATAAACAATTCATAAATATTGTCACAGGCAATAGGAAGGCTCCACTCAACAAATGTTGCTGATGATAGGTTCAACTTAGGACTGCCATAAGTTCCACATCACCTGAAGGCACACAACAAAAACCATGACTGCCATGGGTCCAACAGCCATTTTTCTGTCTGTTAAGAACCTCAGTGGGCTCCATACAAAAACAAAATACAGAGAAACAAACACAGAAACACATCTGAAAGTGGCCAGAAATCAACCTCCAATTTTGATCAACTAGGAAAGGTAGGTCAAAACAGCAGAGGAGTTCTACAACTTCCATAAAAAGGAAGATTGGTGCTTCAAGTGATTTCTAGCAAAGGCAATTCAATTTTGGGGAGGGGGAGAAGAGTTTGAAAAGAAACAGCAAAAAAGCTCTAAGTGATCCACATCACCTCATGGATCAATTCTGCCCACGGCTGTTCTATAACAAGGAAAATTATGTACTTCCAATATATACTCGGGATAAGTCAACTTCATGTATAACATGAGGACTGGTTTTCATGGAATCATAGAGTTGGAAGAGACCTCATGGGCCATCCAGTCCAACCCCCTTACAAGAAGCAGGAAAATCCCATTAAAAGCACTCCGACAGATGGACATCCAGTCTCTGTTTAAAGGTCTGTAAAGAAGGAGCCCCCACCACATTCCAAGGCAGAGAGTTCCACCGCTGAACAGCTCTCACAGTTAAGAAGTTTTTCCTCATGTTTAGGTGGAATCTCCTTTCCTATAGTTTGAATTCACTGTTCCACATCCTAGACTCCAGAGCAGCAGAAAACAAGCTTGCTCCCTCTTCCCTATGACTTCCCCTCCCATATTTATACATGGCCCTCATCATTTCTCTTCTCAGCCTTCTCTTCTGCAGGCTAAACATGCCCAGCTCTTTAAGTCACTCCTCATAGGGCTTGTTCTCCAAACCCTTGATCATTCTAGAACTTGTTGACATCTCCTTTAAAATGTGGTACTCAGAATTGGACACAGTATTCCAGGTGTGGTCTGACCAAGGCAGGATAAAGGGGTAGCATGACTTCCCTGGATCTAGACACTATGCTGTTTATGCAGGCCAAAATCCCATTGGCTTTTTTAGTGCCACATCATGTTGGCTCATATTTAACTTGTTGTCCACAAGAACTCCCGAGATCTTTTTCACATGTATTGCTGTTGAGCCAGGCATCCCCTATTCTGTATCTTTGCCTTTCATTTTTTCTGCCTAAGTGGAGTATTTTGCATTTGTATCTGTTGAATTTCATTTTGTTAGTTTTGGCCCCATCTCTCTAACCCAGTGGTTCTCAACCTGTGGGTCCCCAGGTGTTTTGGCCTACAACTCCCAGAAATCCCAGCCAGTTTACCAGCTGTTAGGATTTCTGGGAGTTGAAGGCCAAAAACATCTGGGGACCCCAGGTTGAGAACCACTGCAACCTGTTAAGATTGTTTTGAATTCTGCTCCTATCTTCTGGAGTATTAGCTATCCCTCCCAATTTGGTGTCATCTGCAAACTTGATGATCATGCCTTCTAACCCTTCAGCTGAGTCATTAATAAAGATGGTGAACAGAACCAGGCCTAGGAAGGAACCCTGCAGCACTCCACTTGTCACTTCTTTCCAGGACGAAGAGGACGCACTGGTGAGCACCTGTTTTGGGACCAATATTATTAATTTTTATACACTATAACTTAAGAGTTAAGTCAACGGCCATTCAATGAAGAGGAAAAATGCTACTGCCTCTGAGGGGGAGTTAATCAAGTTGGTGCTTCGTTTAGGTTCTCCCGGGACAGACTAAGCTCTTCCCACTCTACTCAGAGAACAGGATGGGTCTTATTTGATAAATGATAAGGCACAGTTCTTACACTGACCCACAGATAAGTCAACCCAGGCTTTCATGTTAATTTCTGTCTAAAATTTCTAGACATACAACAAGAGTAAACAGAAAAAAATATAGGAAGCACACAATATATGGAAGTAAAATGGCTGATATGAAAAACAACTGAAATACTCATCACACCCCATTAGATTGCTTTAAAAGTGGAAGTGAATGAAGATGGTTTGGGGTTTTGCTTTTTTTGGGGGGGGGGGGGTCAGAAAACTTAACTGGGTCATTTAATAAACACTCTGGTTAAGGTAACTGGGGAAAAACAATCTTGTTGTGATAATATTATATTACAAACATACACCTAAACACATTCACCAAACTGCAACTAAATACTTTTTATGTTATAGTGTCTCATAACGAGTGAACAGTAGCCACCAAGGCAACTGCAGAGGACCTATTTCAGTTCAGTGGCATCTGGTTTCTATTCCCCCCTCCCAAACCGTATCTACTGCGAAAACAGAACAGCCAGCACTTTAAAAAAAATCAGGAAGAATGCTGCAAGGAGATTACTGTAGAGCACCTGAAGTTAAAGAATTCTTTGTAGTGCTTTAAATAGCCTAAATTAGCAGTGATATTCATATTCTAACTCTGCTGTGATTCTTCTAGTTTTTTAGTTTTAGTCTTTAATTTTTCTCCATACACTTCATTCAGTTTTCTTCTCTTATGTCTTCCAATCACAAACCTGGTGTTCAAATGCTACTCCACCTGCTCCCATCCCTTCTACCCCAGTCTTTGCAACATCACTACATCCATGGTTCCTCTACTGAGTAGACTCTGGTTCAAAAGTTTTTCCCCATATATAAGGGTGGTTATTTAAAAAAAAAAATGACAAGAAAACAGTGGGAGTATCTGAGCAAATGAAAAAAAAGCCATGCAATAGCCTAGCATAATGTTGCTTTGTCCCAACTGGAACAGACCTATTAAATCAGTTACTTGATAATGACTCAAAGAAATCCTCTGACTCAAAGGTCTAGTCTAGTAAGGACTAACAACTACATCTAGGCCAAGGTAATATAATAGAATGTAATTGACAGTCTTGATTCAATTGTTTAAATTTATTGTTGAGTTCTGCATCATTCAATATCAAAGGGAGAAGTCACTATAGTACGACCCCTGTACATGTGGGATCTGGAACTGTGGTTCACCTATCCACATCTGGCAAAATATGTCCTATCTAGGATTTTGCTAAATCCTCCAGGCGATTCCATGGTCTGCTTCCCCAGAAGTTAATAAACAGAGCATAGCAAGTCCCTATAATACCTTTCTAGCAATCTCTGTGGCATCTGTATGGCAACTTCCAGCAGAAGTCATTTAATGGAGTTTGCTATTAGCCAGTTTCCTGTTTCCATTGTGAGCTCAGAAAATACCCCCCCCACACACACACACACACACTATTTGTAAGAAGCTAGTGCAGAAGTAAATCCTGAATATATCACTGCACAAAGAAAAAAGTGCATTCAGTGAGTCATCTCTTCCTGGGCTCCTGACCAACTGGCAAGGTAAGAGAACCCAGGTTTTGCTTCTTGAGCTACCTGTTTGAGGGTACCACTGAAGGACAGTAAAAAGCTAATTTAAGATTATATATCATTCATGGGACATGTGGAGATATCATTCTTGTTTTTTCCCCCACAAGAAACCCAATGTATTCTGGGCATTTATAAAGCTCTCAAGAGCGGGAATTATGGAACAGGGTAGCTCACACGGTAAAAAACAGAAAGGCAGCCAGCATTTTAAAATTAAATGGAAGCAGTCAAGACGCCATTCATTTCTATTCAAACCCTTCCTTGCAGAAAACTGATCCAGAATCTGACTCCGAAAAGGTAGGCATTGAGAAGTCAGCAGAATATAAGGAGAATGAAGCAAAGCTGACACACACTGCTTATAAGAACCACTACTGAAAAAGCAAAGAGGGTCACAGAATTTGTGATAGAGTCACTACCTTTCACAGTTAAAAAAACCCCCAAGCCTACAAAAACTAACATGAGGTTAGTGCTTTCGCAATCAACTACAGTGTCAGCAACTGAATAAGATCTTATCTTCAGGAAGGTCAGGAATAAAGTCAGCCAACTCAAGAAATAACTAAATTGGGCAACATATATACACAGAGGAAAGCTATAAATAAGTAATTTTGCAAACAAAATTTATAACCCACCTTTTCACAAAAGCTTTCCCCTACTGAAGTTCCGGCATCCTTTCGCATTAAGAAATAAGCATGATGAGAGCAAGAAAAGAAGAGAAAGATAAACAAAATAAAAACTTGGGCAAGGTGGTAGTGGAATTTTATTAAAGAAATGCTTGTGCTCATTTTCAATATGTAGGCATTGCATGCACAATTACAGCAATAATACATTAAATCAAAAAATTAAATTGCAAACCTTGCGAAGTTTATGGTATTTTACTCTACATAAGCACTAGAAGATGGAAACCCTGACATGAAATTTTATACCCACTGAATATTAATGCTGGTTACAAAATAAAGAGTGTGTAGATTGAGAGGAAGCTGCTTCCTGGGTTTTTATTGTATTCTTCAGGGAAACCATGTAAATACGTATCAACCCAAGAGTGGAATAGGAGTCAAGTATACAGGCTGATCATGATATACTAAACACTGTATTAAACCATATCTAGACTCAGCAATATACAATATTTACTCTTTTATACAATGAAAAACCTTTATGAAAACTCTCTGCAGATTGACTATCTCTAGACTCCATCCATAAACCCAGACAGGCTATTACTATGGTATAATATCCCAGGAGTATATTTTGAAGCAACAGATATCCAAGTACAAGTAGGCATAGTTCATTTTGAATATATCTTATGGACCCACATGACATCCACTCCTGTCCATTGCACAACTTGCTTCTCTAACCACAGCTCAAATGCAAATAGGACAGTAAAGCAGCAACCTATTATGACTGTCTTTTCCAAGTTAGCCACAAATGGGAAATGTCATGTCTAAAAGAAGTATTTTTGAAAAAGCATTCCACAGATTTTACTTTTATTTTGTGATTTTAAAAAATAATAATTCAGGAGTGGCCAATGATGAAAGGCCAGGGGTCTCATTAGCTTCCAAGGAGACTCTGGAAGGAGGTGCACCTGCTGGAAAAAGATGATCCCCAAGCAAGAATGGGGACATTGTCATCATATTTGGGCCACACTTTGCCCAGCCGTTTTAATTAATATACATGAAAGTTAAGCAACCAAAGATGAAACACGTGACATTTAGGAAAAAACTACCAAAACTATTTGCTCTGAACAGCAACCAAGTGAGCTACCATTCCCACTCCTGTTGCTCTGCTGGAGAAAAGGAATACAGCAACATGAAAGATAACTAACTTTCCCTTAATCCTTAAGTTACTATCTAAAACCTGTAGGGTAACAGAAAGCTGCACACAACCACGGTTGAATTAGACCAGTGGTTCTCAACCTTTTTTGACCAGGACCACTTGACCAGATACCACTTTCCAACATTAGTACCAAAAGGGTTACGAATCAGATTTTGGCCACTTTAGATTCAGTTTGGTTATTTGTGGTGATGATTCAGAAAACTGCATCGGATAGACCACATCAGCTCTAGTTTCTGATACAGAACATATGACATACAGTAATCGCCATCTACTTGCCCACAGAAAACCATATTTAATAAGCCTCGGCACTATAAAAGGGTTTCGCGAGACCAGTTACTTTTGTTGCAACGGTGTAGTAATAGTGAGGCCACGGACCATATTTTAGTTCTTGCGGACATATGTTCTGTATCAAAAACTAGAGCTGATGTGGTCTATCCAATACATTTTTCTGAATCAGCACCCCAAATAACCAAACTGTGGTCCATGGACCACAGGTTGGGAACCACTGAATTAGACAGATTATTCTACTGTTTAGATGTAATTTTGCATAATCACAAACCATATGATAGAGTAATCTTTTAAAATCTCTTAATTTACCTGATTATAATAAAGATAATCATACGTCCCATCCCAGGGGAAATGTTTTATATTAATTATATAATATTGAGTATAGAAGCATATTTCATTTTATAAATTGAAAGTACCGCCACACAAGTGATGTACATACAGTTCTTGAACACAAGCAAAGTTTTTTTTTCTATAAAGAAAAAAATAACTCTTTAACAACTCTTCTAAATATTGTAGGCTTTAATTTTTTATTATTTATACACACACCTCGATAGATTTTATTTATTTATTTATTATTTGAACTTATATGCCGCCACTCCCCTGGGGCTCGAAGCAGCTTACAAGAATGGCTAAAATCTAACAAAATTTAAAAGCAATTTAAAACAATTTAAAAACAGCAATATCAAACAGTAAAAGCCTGTCGAAACAGGTATGTCTTAGACAGACAGACAGATAGATTAAACCATGCATCATTCAGTGGGATTATCTTTCTATACAGTAGAGTAACTAAATGACTTGTCCCAGGCTCTCAAAAGTGAAATGACAACCTACAAAAATATTGCTATGGGTGTCCAGGAATTCTACTGATTCAGGTGTAAAGCTGGAAGAGAAATTGGACACAGGCCTTCTGCTCCATACGAAGTAGCCAGCACAAATGTCTCTGCAGTTCTGTCTAGTGACCACGCACGGTTCCCATTACGTCTGCATGTGATAAAGTTCTGAGAGTAATTTCCCGTTATGAGAAAGAGACACCAGGTCATAAAATGTTCAAATCCCTCCCAGTCTGCAATCCTTGGACAACAATCTTTGCTGCTTGGCCTGTATATCAGGGCTTTAAGTTTCATCCTATAATATAACACTCTTAAATTTTAATATGATCAGTTGTGGTATGTAGCATAAGGCCCTTTCAGTAATGATGTATATCAAAGATTCGAAATGTCAAAAAAGCAGGGGGAAAATGTTTCAAGTTTATTATAAATTCATATCCTTATTTATCCGAAACCTATGGACTAGATACACAACCTCCTGTTCTTTGAACAGGTTTTTTGTAATAAAACTGACATCAAAAGCATTCATCCAGTCCAAAAAAAAACCCCTTTCGCCTGAGTGTTTGTAAATAGACAGATGTAATACCATTTTGGGAGGAAATGGGAAACAGATACAAAGGTTTCTAACAAAATAGAATGTCAGACAGGTTCACAAATCTATAAATTGACTGGAAAGATTATGGACAGTTTTAAGTGGCTAATGATTATTATGATGGGGTGAATGCAGTACTCTTTTTAAATATCTTCTGTCCTATCCTTGCCAGTAATCACCTCTCCTAGAGGGAGAAGCTCTCTATCAAATGCCGATTTGATAGACAGCTTCTACCTGAATTCTCTGTCTCTAGAAGGTTTTTGGTTTGGTGCCCTAATTGCCAGTGTTCTAATCACTTGTACTCTTTCTGAAACTCTATCTGAATTTAAGTGGATATGTTTATTCTAATAAGTTGGAGCTGCAGATTTTGTAATACAGTATGATCTCCAAGAATTCGATACTCAGGACATGATCCATGGATTCAACATACAACCTTTCACTTAAGACATGTTCCCAAAAGTATTTTCCCTTGGAAGTGTTTGTGGGCCCCTTTAGGTAGTCCAGTGTGATTCTATGGCATGCTTCCAACCCAAGCATAGTCAAATTATGGGATCAGTTATTAACCATGGTTTCAGGTATCCATGGGAGGATGTGTGTGTGGCAGATATGAAGATCATACTGTGTTAAATAATAACATCTTCTGACAACTGTGGGGTACATTTTTCTCAAGTGGATGTTGTTTTCTTGTCTACATTACATCTGGCCAGACTTAATGATTGTTGGGGAATTGGGGCATGATATTCTTTTGAATCAGAAACTTGATTCCAGATACCTATTGAATCCTACAGGCTAGATACTGGGATGCCCTACATATACAAGTAAAAACCTAATGAGATAGTTACCATCTCTGAATTGGAGAAAAATATTTTTTTCTTATTGTTGTCAAACAACTGGGAGTCATTTATTACAAATCATCCAGCAATCTATCTGCACATTCTGAACTAACCTTTTTCACCAACTTAAGTTGATTTCATCGGGATGACACTTTTGTATGCATACTTTATATAACATTGAATATAACATCTTATTGTTTGCTATTATAAATTTTGTATATATTTTAAAAATTAGGATGATTTCATTATGGGTGACTACTGATAACATTGAATTAAAAATCTATGCTATCTTTGCTTTTTCCATATGAATTAAATTATTTGTTTCAGTCAAAGATTTCCATTAATTAACAATCTCTTCTTCATATGCTTCCATATCCTCGGTATGGGGACAAGTGTACTTCTGTAAACAAAACTGTCTCTAAAAATAGAATCAAGGGAACATATTCTAGACAGACACACACCTTGGGCTACTGCAATCCTTCTCAATGTGACAATAAAACCCACATTTAAAAAAAGACATATTTAAAATGCCAAAACAGTCATCCAGAAGCTTTAAACTGAAGCCATATTATATTTTAAAAGATTTTACAGCACAAACACAATATCTGTGTTCTATGAATAGATTCCCTCTCCTCCCCAATTATGCAGCTTCTATGATGGCTAAACTGATTGGCCACTTTAACCAGGTCATACTTACTAAACAACAATCAGTTTAAAAAGATAACCAGCAGAGCAAGAATAATCGTTACTACAAATAGCTCAATCATCTTGACATATATCCTTATTTTCTTCACATTAAAGATACCCTAAGAATTTTTTTAAGTTTGAGACTAGCTACCTACCTACCGAATTCCAGAACATGAAAATCAGTAGAAAGTTAACAATAGTGACTGGCCAAAAGCTATGGTAGGAAAAGCAACATGTGACTCTTCAGATGCTGTTTGTCTGAAACCCCTGAGTCCTAGCCAGCACAGACAATGGTGAAGAATGATGGGTGGGGCATTTAACAAGATTTGGAGGGTCCCATCTCCCCCATTCCTGGCCTAAAGTATGAAGTTCACTGAGCTAGCAACATGTGAGTTCAACAGAATTCCTCTTATGTGTCAGTGTCACTGTATTTCTCATGGAGGTTTAACCATGTAGGTCAAAGGCAAGCACACATATTCCAAATATAGAATCCCATCTACAGCCAATTTACAGCCAACCTGCAGACAGGAGAAGAGTCACAAAGCTGGCCACCATCATGCCAAGGATCCAGAAATGAGAACAGCTTGTTAAGCTTTGGCAGCCAAAAGACCTTAAGTATCACTGAGGACAAAAAGACTACCATAGAAATTTATCTCATTTGTACTCAGTCCCAGTTTAGTTACATCAGCTGCAGCTATTGTTTCTTTGGGCCATGCTTGAACTGTAATAACATCATGTTGTAAAGAATCATTACAACTATGCTACAACAGTCTTGGGGGGCTCAACTCTGAATCTGAATTTATACTAGGAAACAGCAAAACCAGAGGTATATGGATGCTTGAAGTGGCAGAGCGTCAACTACCAAAATATAATATATGGGTTATCTCAAGTAAGGGATAGGGAGAAACTTTAAAAAACATTTCTATCCCAAAAGAAAGATAGGAAACAACCATTTTATAGTTCAAAAACACTCTGATTTTTAATGGGGTAATGTGTGTTCTGCATCTGAGGTGCTACATCTAAGTCACAATGACTTTGTTCACTAATCAAAACAAGTTCTTCCTGACATCAGCACTGAAGTGTAAATATAGCAGCTAAAAAGCAAGACATAGTCAAGCCTGAATCATCAATAAAACTGCCAACTAAGTCCATTTTCCATATAGCCGTTGTCACTAATTATGCATGAAGCCAGAAGGACACCCAATGGTCAAAATTCTGAGTCTTGTGTTAGGAAACCCAATTTCAGATATTAATCCCTTGACTCAATATGCTTTTTTAAAGAAGTCAATTTGGTGTCAAAAGAGATGTGAGCCCCAGAGACTTGCTTGGGGAGTTCAGCACTTTAAATGCCAAACTCAAAGCCAAAAGGAATGAAACCTTGCTTATTTAAAAACTTTAAAATAACCAAGGACACCCATATAGCCAAGGGATATGAATGAGAAAAAAGACATTTTCTAAGGACAGAAAGGCAATATAAAGGTCTCTTTTTCAGGCCTGATAAGATGTGACCAAAACTTAGTTCCAGCTTAAGGTGTGACTGACAGAACAAGCTTATCGGTACTTGCATGGATGTAAGCCCCACTGGACACAATGAGGCCGGTTTGTGTGTAAAGTAAGTACATAATAGGTCACTGTGAAATTAACAGTATTGCAGCAGGTATATTCTCTAGCAATGCCCCAATCACTGTCAGGTGTTACTACTTGATAGTTTATCTAAATGAGACAATAGCAGTGCAGTATAGTTTCACTAATCAACAACTGTATCAGAAGCCCACTGAGTATAACAAATGCGCTACACTAAACAGCCAGTGGACATAGTGAAAAAATTTCTTGTTTCATTCAACAAACTTACTCCATTTTATTAGATTTCAAAACCTGAGCTGCCCCAGAATATTAGGCAAAACAAACTGAATTTACCATAGAACCATAGAATTGAAAGAGACCACATGAATCATCTAGTCCAACCCCCTGCCATGCAGGAAAATTTCACACCACAGATGTGTTTTCAAAATGCATCACTTACAAAATGTCAGTACTGCCCAAGAAAATGCTATTGAAACAGATGTCTTCATAGAACAATGCTTTCTAGGTCAGTCTAACCCACTAAATGATATTGAGACATACCAAAAATACATCAATTATTTAAAATGCAACTTTCTGCCTGAAAACAATGTGAGTGCTGTTTGATATGATAGCGATTTCTTTTAAACCTTTGACTAAGCAAAAGAAAAGGTGTATGAACTGAATGTTATCCAGGTTGCAAAACTAAGAGCCACATCATGCAATATATATACAACTTCATATTTTACCATTAATTAAGGCCATTAAGACATCTATTTTCCTATTCTGCAGCTGCTGCTCGCAGAAAGTGTGTGCTTAGCCCTCAAGGGGAGGCCCATTCTACAGCCCCCTGACAGAAGAGTATAAGTGGAAGAGCCTTGAGGTATGAAGTCTATCAGAATAGAAATCAGACAAAATTCAAGCAGAAATTAACCATCTTAAACTCACACACACTAAAGAAAAAAGTGAGAACTTTTGGATTTGGAATTTTGGTTCATAGCATGAGCATTCTCCTTGCTCAGTTTGTAGATCTTATAGATTTGCTCCTAGAAAATGCCATAACACCCAGTAGTGTCTGAAAAGAAATATAGGTTTCTACATTGGCTTGTAGAATGTCTTCCCTTTTAACAATTACTTTACATGGTTCAGCTTCAAGCACAAGCAAGAACAATGCTCATTCAGCATTTTTCTGAGAACCAATATGAAACTGTCGGAAATATTATCTGTTTCTGCCAATAGGAGCTGATGAATATTACCTTAGAAAATTTAGCACTGGTTCATTTATTTCTCTTCTCTATTATCATGAGAACTTTTAAGCATGCAATGTAATGAAGGATTCAGGACTGCCAAATCCAAAAGGATACCTTGAATTTTCTGCTTTTTTCAGCTATTCCCCTCCTACTGCCACCACAGCTAAAATGGAATAATATTTTAAACCCAGTAATTAAAGAGGGAAGCAAACATTTATTAAGTTCTACATAAAGGTATCAATTCTAAATTTCCAAATTTTAAATGAAATCAGGGCAACACTAACCTGTGTTACCTTTACTCATATTAAGGATCCTCCTGTGATCTAGTACTTTTGTGGTCAAGAGCATGCCTCTGTGTAAATTACAACTCATCAGAGTACTATATATATTCATACTCTGCATCCAACCAACCAATCCAGTTCTACCTTGTTTGTGAGCTCTGACATGGCAAGCCAAGCAAAAACCAGCCACAAGTCCTGCCACATTATTAATTTTATATTTTTACATCAGAACCAGGACCACTTCTGAACATAAATAGTTCAGACCAATAAGTATTACATTTGCTTCATTTTAAAGTACAGTGACCATCACCTTACAACCTATTTAAAAATTCATCTCATCCAGACTAAATAATCACACTACAATTATCTACATAGTTCTATCCAATGACCTTCTAGATATAGTTATTCTAAACAAGAGTAAAAAATTGAGTGGCCATAAGATTTAACCTACTAAAGAAAATCTTATAGTTGACAATGAACTACAATGAAACACTGAACAGGTTTTCCCCCTAAAATGAAACATTGTGGGCCTGAAAAATGTACAAATATTCTATCGATGAATTATTTATAATTGAATACAGCCTTTAAGCTTCATAAGCTTTGTTTCAGGAACTAAAGTAAACAAACTGTGAGATTTTATCTGAGTCAACATATACAAAGCACCGACAATACCACAATTGTTCCACCTCCCTATCTAAACTTGTTTCAAGTACTTTCAGTCAATGACAAGCAGACTAGATCACACAAACACAAAAATAAGCTTAGTCTATCTTTCTCGTCTTCAAAAGAATCGCAGATCTCAACAGTCTTCATTCTTAAGATTATCAAATTGTTAGCTTTTCTGATTCAATAGTAAAAAAAAAATCTGCACTGCGTTTAGAACCCTCTATCAATGAATATATACACAATACATTTTACAGAAGGAATACCCATAGCTATCTTTTGATTCGATTTTTTCATTAAATTCAGCAAATACAGAGAAACAGCTACCTTTACTTTAATGAAGTAAAACAGTTTCACAGCACTAAAAAAATCATGCTAATTAAAAATTAATGCAGTTTTCTTTAATATCTATGTACAATACATTCAAGCACTGAAGGTGGCATAAGGCACCCTCAAGAGAAATACAAATCATATTGAGATATGTTATCTAGGTCACCCTGTGAATTATTTGTGAAAGGAAACGACCCACTCCTTCCTTCCTGCCTGCCGTATGTTTATTCATAATCTGCTTTTAGTCTTCAGCACATGTTGTGTCCAAGATGTTGGATGTTCAAGTCTCTCTTGCATTTCTAAGACGTAAGAGTAAAGTGTGATGGGCTCAATAAGAATGAGTGGGGAGGATCCCAAATTTAAACATGAACAGCAACTTACTGTAGGAAGGCCTTAGTAGGCGTTTTCCTAATAACAATGTTCATCATAGCAACCCGCAAAACATCTGTTATCACATGTCCAGCTGCCAGACAATGCCTGTTGTAATAACAGTAAACCTGAGGATATGTTACAAAATTTCAAGCTCTGACGGAAGTTTAGTTATCACTGTTATCACTGTATGTGTGTATGTACATACAGGGTGGGCCAAAAGTCACAAAGGGATTTCAATACTTAATAACACCTTTATTTTTATTTACAATACCAATACAGTATCATATATATATATATATATATATATATATATATATATATGAATGAAACGAATTTACATTATGTGTGAAAAATTTAATCTTGTAAAGAACCATGTGCATACACCCTATCTATCTATCTATCTATCTATCTATCATAGAGTTGAAACAGACCTTGTAGGCCATCCAGTCCAACCCCCTACCAAGAAGCAGGAAAATCACATTCAAAGCACCCCTGACAGATGGCCATCCAGCTTCCGGGGCAGAGAGTTATATCCTGCTTTATCTCTCCATATGGAGACTCAAAGTAGCTCACAATAAAATAATTACAACTTAAAATATACAAATATATAATAATAAAAGTATATCATATATGATTATACATTATCAGTAGTATATTTAATGCATTACTATTATGGCATTACAATATTATTATAAATTGTATTGTATTATTATTAGTATTGTATTGCATTATAATATTATCAAGGTTATATGTATATATAATATATTATATTATTAGCATAGCACAATATTAGTATTGTATATTACTATACTGTACGATACCACTATACTCCAAAATTATTAGTAATAATACATGTAATATATAATATACAATTATTATATTACATTTTATTATATTGTACTATATTATCATAGCACAGCACAATATTAGTATTATATATTACTATATTGTACTATACCACTATACTCCAATCTTATTAGTGACTAGCCGTCCCCTGCCACGCGTTGCTGTGGCCCAGTCTGTGTATATGTTTTCTGTGTGTATATATGTGTATATGTGTGTGTATATTTGTGTATATGTGTATACACGTGTGTTTGTGTGTATATATGTGTGTGTGTGTGGTTTTGCGCATGTGTTGTAATGCATTTTTGGTTTTTTGGCTTTTTAAGTCTCTTCTGCTGTGTTTTTCAGTGTTTTATGAATGAAGGCCACTCGTTGACTTGATAGGTGTATTGTGTCCAAATTTGGTGTCTATTCATCCAGTGGGTTTTGAGTTAAGCTAATCCCACAAGCGAACATTGCACTTTTATTTATATATATAATACATGTAATATATAATATACAATTATTATATTATATATTATTATATATTATATATTATTATACAATATATATAATACACTACCAGTATAGTACACTATTAGTATATAATATATTGTACCATATCATAAGTTGTAGTACATATAATATATATTATATTACAACATTATTAATATTATATATAATATATACCACTATACACAATACCACTATACTCCAAAATTATTAGCAATACATGTAATACAATCAACTACCAAACTTGCAAATTTTGTGTTTTGTCTGTTTGTTTGTTTTGTTCTGTTAGAAATTGAYTGGTTGCTCTGACACGACAAATAAATATTACTACATATATATATATATATATATATATATATATATATGTATGTATGTATATTATCATARCACAGCACAATATTAGTATTATATATTACTATATTGTACTATACCACTATRCTCCAATCTTATTAGTGATTATTCATGTAATATATAATATACAATTGTTATTATATTATATATTATTATAYTGCAATATATTGTTATACAATATATATAATACACTACCAGTATAGTACAGTATTGTACCATATCATAAGTTGTAGTACATATAAATATATATGTATATTATCATAGCACAGCACAATATTAGTATTATATATTACTATATTGTACTATACCACTATACTCCAATCTTATTAGTGATGATTCATGTAAAATATATAGTATACAATTGTTATTATATTATATATTATTATATTGCACTATATTGTYATAMAATATATATAATACACTACCAGTATAGTACACTATTATTTATTATTTAATTACTTTATTTGTATACCGCTCTTCTCAGCCTTTAGTATTATATATTGTACCATATCATAAGTTGTAGTACATATACATATACAAAATTATTAGCATTATATATAATATATTTGTATCAATACTTTACGTTATTATTATATTGCATGTAATAATTATATTGCATATACTGAGGGGCTCCCAAGTGATGCTGCAGGAGGCACCTTGTAAGAGGGAAGCAGAATAAGTTAGGACATTTAGAATTCGTTATTTCAATTAGCGTAAAACTACAATACACTGATTACGAACAACCCTGAACAGCACTCACATTTTCAGTGTCCCGCTCATTCACGGTGGGCAATGGAGTTCTGGTGGACATTTTCATTCACTTGTGCTGAAGCCCCGGTTTGCGATGGCCAAACCCAGGAATATTATTAATATTATTATATCAAAAAAATAAGGGGGAGAAGAAAACCCTAACGCCCTCCTCCTCCAAATATATATATATAGAGATATTTACAACAAAAAAAGAATAGTTTTACAGCATGACAGTGTTTAGGAGTTGCCACCATCAAGGGAAGAAAAGAATAGTTTTACAGCATGACAGTGGTTAGGAGTTGCCACCATCAAGGGGAAAAAAGAGGAGAGAGTGTGAGAGGGAGTGAGATGTGGGGGATGATTTCTGGGCCTCCTTCTCCTCCTCCTCCACGAAGAGGAGCCCCCTGCCTCATTTATAGCCTAACCTGATGGAGGAGCCTTGGGGGATCATCCCACAGGGAGATTAGGCTCCTTGGAAGGTGGAAGAGGAGGAGGATTAAAGGGGAGAGGGGCTCTCATGGAGGGCAAGGAGGGAGGAAAGGGGAATGGAGGAGGGATTAGGCAAAGAGGGGAGACTAGGTGGAGGGGGAAAGGCAAGGGAAGCAGCTCTCAGGGAAGCCCTGGAGGGGAAAAGGCAGGCCCTACAGTGCTCTAAGGAAAGGGAAAAAGGGAAGGAGGAGGGGGAAAGAGGAGGGAGGAAGAATGGCCCTGCTTCGCTGAGCACCAGGATTGTCCCTCGGAGGCTCCCGTCCGCCCTTCCGCCTTTCCTAGGCCTCACCGGGCCTAGGCTGCCATATTTCAATCCGTGCGAGAGGGAAGAAGAAGGAGAAAAAGAAAAGAAAGGCCGCTGCCCGCCTCTGAGCCAGCCAGCCAGCTCCCTCCTTCCTCCCTTCCTCCCTTCCCTCCCTCCTTCAGCAAAAGAGTGCCGGATGATCCAAGATGGCCGCCCGGCTTCCTCTGCGCCGACGTGAACCGGAAGAGACCACCCCTTGCACTGAAAGGCAGAGGGCGTAAGTGCGCAGGCGCAGTGGCGGCGCGTGCTCCCCCCTCCCTCCCTCCCCCCATCCTCCCCTTGTTGCTAAGGAAACGCCGAGCCATGGGAAAAGAAGGCGGGGCTTCGGTGTGGGCGGGGATTCGTGGAAAGAATGCCCTCCCTCATTTTGTGTTTTGGAGTTGGATGGAGAGTACACGCCATTGCCACTGCCAGAGCTCAATGCTTTGGGGTTTTGTGAGAATGGTCGTTTTACAGGTTTATTTTAAAGCCTTCTCTGCCCATGAGGGCTGGTGCCACACCAAACTACAACTCCCAGGCAGTTAAAAGTACCTGTCCGAATGTATTCTCCCCTATGAACCATCAAGAGTGCAAAGATCGTCTGGAGAGGCCCTCCTCTCGGTCCTGCCATCTTCGCAGGCGCGTCTGGGGGGAAATGAGAGACAGGGCCTTATCTGTGGTGGCCCCTCGGCTATTTATTTATTTATTTACAGCATACAATATTTCTATACCGCTTTTCTCACCCCTATAGAATCAAAGAGTTGGAAGAGACTAGGGCTGGGTAACAACGGAAAAATTTGTTTCTAAACTCTTTCGTTTTTAGGGGGTCCATTGCGTTTCGTTTTTTAAAAGAATTCCGAATTTTTTCTTTAAAAAATTTCGTTGTTTACGAAATTTCGTAAATTTCGAATTGATTCGTTAATGGCGGACGCGATTGCGCGATACGCTAAAAAACCCTCCAAATGGGACAGGGGGAACTTCTGAAGCTTCCCTCTCCCTCTGTTGTTGACTGTTGGTGTGATAATTTATTTTTTATCACTGATAAAACAAACAACAACCCTAAAACTTGCACCAGACATACGGAAATAATTATGAAACAATTACGAAACGATTTCGAAACAATTACGAAATGAATTGAAAAATTCGTTTTGATTTTTAGTTGCTCCTGAATGGTTCAATATCGCTTCGTTATATAAAAATAACGAATTAATAACGAATTACGAAATTAACAAAACGAAAAGAGTTGGAAGAGACCTCATGGGCCATCCAGTCCAACCCCCTGCCAAGAAGCAGGAATATTGCATTCAAATCACCCCTGACAGATGGCCATCCAGCCTCTGTTTAAAAGCTTCCAAAGAAGGAGCCTTCACCACACTCCGGGGCAGAGAGTTCCACTGCTGAACGGCTCTCGCATAAAATCATAGAATCAAAGAGTTGAAAGATACCCCATGGGCCACCCAGTCCAACCCCATTCTGCCAAGAGGCAGGAATATTGCATTCAAAGCACCCCTGACAGATGGCCATCTAGCTTCTGTTTAAAAACCTCCAAAGAAAGAGCCTACACCACACTCCGGGTCAGAGAGTTCCACTGCTGAACAGCTCTTGCATAAAATCATAGAATCAAAGAGTTGGAAGAGACCCCATGGGCCATCCAGTCCAACCCCATTCTGGCCTCTTTGTCCAAATGCCCAATCATCATCTCCCAAAGCAGTTACTTTACCCTCAGCTCAAGAACGGAAAACAGAATGTTGGTGGACAACAAGAGAGATTTAAAGATGGGCTTAAAGCTAACTTACAAAATGTGGAATGCAAGCAAACCTTTGTCAGGACTGCTTTCCATCTGGAAATCTATGTCCTCACTGCAAAAGACCATGTGGATCCAGAATAGGTCTCCACAGTCATTTACAGATCCACCGCCAAGACTCTGTTGGAACATGTGAGAAATCAGTGTGTGTGTGTCAACTGTAAAATAAGAAGCATGAAGCTGATTGGTAAGGCTACGCCCAGGGAGCTGGCTGAGCCTGGGACTTCTGGTTACTGTTACTTTTTTTTTAGGCTTGAGCTATGCAGGTGCTTGCAGAGAGAAGCAGAGAGAGATGGTTTGAAGTGTGCTCTTGCTTCATAAGCTGCTGAAGGGAGATTTCTCCACATGGACAAAGAAAGACCATTTTAAATCTCTCAAAAAAAGAACATTATGCGAGTCGATGCAACTGATCACATAATTGTAAATATGTTGTTCTGAATTACATAGAGTAGACTACTTGCTCTTAATAGATCATCTGTGTGGCATATTTTCTTCCTCTGGCAAGGCAGCATATGAGTTGATCAAACGTGAACTACGTGGTTTATTTTCACGTTACGCCCCAGACTCTACCTTTGGAAGACAATCATTTGGCCACAATTGATTGCCCGTGACATGTTCTGAAACACTTTGTTAGGACTTTTTTAAATCCCCCAAAGAAAGGGAAATTTTTATGACCAGAGTGTCTGAAATATCCTGGATACCTACAAAGAAAAACACAGTAAGTGGTCAGAACAAAATGCCAATTGAAGAAATGGAGTACATGTGGTGACCTTTTTAAGCCATGAAAGCAGTTGCTGGCAACTGGAGCCTTTCTTGCTCAGCTGATCTAATTTATTTCAGTCCAAAACAAATAGAATCAAACTTCCTGATAAGCTATAGTTTGGAAATTTGCATAGAATTCAGTTCAATGTCATTTATATCCTCGTTAAATGAACTATAGCATTGTATTCTGACCATGTGTGCCTTCCTTGGCTTCTAGGTCTGCCCGCTTTGATTTCACATAAAGTGCTTTTCACACAAAAGGGATTTTTTAAAAATCATCAAGGGACCTGCTATGCAAATATGTGGGCGATTCTCGGATCTGAAATGCCTCCTATAAAGAGTCATAAATCAAACCTTGAGTTTTCTTTCATTTCCCCTTTTCATGCATCATATAACAATGGCAACTGCAATGTTGAAATTGACGTTTGGGTGCATACGGCATGAATATGTATTTTACAACAATCCTTGTTCACATTTCCTGGGGGTGTTGTACATTTTGCTTGATGAGGATTTCTCACTGAATCAATGCCAATTCCTTTTAATGGCTAGGAGCAGCTAGAATACATCTCACCTGTTTGAACTGTGGCGGAAGGAAACATTTCGATGTTTTTTGCAAAATAGAAACATTACTGTAGCTTGCACCTTCCTATTATGAGGTGGTTGGGAGTGGATTTCAATAGTGTGCCATTGTTGATTTCAATATTTTTACTAATTTTTCTGATTCTTCTTCCTCTTTGCTCCAGTTTTACAATAAGTGGCACTTTAGAATCGAAGAAATACGGTCTACATGTTCCATTTTGTCCTGAGGCAGCAGGAAGCCCAGAGAGCCTTTTTTTTTCCAATTTGATTATGAGGTTTAAATAAAAGGGGAATTGTGCATATATTGGGATCTCAGCTTCCCGCTGCCTCAGGAAATAATGGAACATGTATTTTGTATTTTTTCTATTCTAAGATGCCATTTATTATAAAACACATCAATTTCAGGGGGAAAGCTAGACACATACACACACACATATATGGAAAAGCACCTGGATGGAGAGAAAGAGCGAATTAATCTATGGACAGATTTAAACTACTATAGTCCTGTGATTCTAAGATTCCATTAATTGTACAATGCACATTTATTTATTTATTTATTTGCAATATTTCTATCCCATCTTTCTTAAGCCCGAAGGCGAATGAAGGCAGCTTACAAATTGGCAGCAATTCAATGCCAAAACAATCCACAATATACAATTAAAACATTTAAAACAGTATTATAAAATCAATATAAAATCAATTAAATACAAAAATAATTAAAAACATATAATAACCATTGACTTCCTGTTAATCTCACTTTCCAATAGCATTGTTTAAGCCGTTCCGTGTTTCAAACTTACATAAATCCGTGTTTGTCTTTTGCACTGCATTTCCAAAGGCTTGTTCAAAGATTTTTTACTTTTTTTGAAAGGTCAGGAAGAAGGGGGCTAATCTAATATCCCTAGGTAGGGAGTTCCACAGCCGAGGGGCCACCACTGAGAAGGCCCTGTCCCTCGTCCCCACCAAATGCGCCTATGAAGAAGGTGGGATTGAGAGCAGGGCCTCCCCAGATGATCTTAAATTTCTTGATTGTTCATAGGGAGAGATACATAAGCTGGACCGGAACCATTTAGGGCTTTATAGGATTAAGCCAGCACTTTAAATTGTACCCAGTAGCAAATTGGCAGCCAGTGGAGTTGGCACAACAGAGGAGTTGCGTGTTCCCTGAATGCTGCTCCAGTAACTACCTGGCTATCACCTGCTGGACCATTTGAAGCTTCCGAACAGTCTTCAAAGGCAACCCCACATAGAGCGCGTTGTAGTAGTTTATACGGGATGTAACCAGAGTGTGGACTACCATGGCCAAGTCAGACTTGAAAGGTGTTGGCACTGCTGGCTCACATGTTTTAATTGTGCAAATGCTCCCCTGGTCCCCGCCGAAACGATGAATCCAGGATCACACCCAAGCTGCGAACCTGCATCTTCAGGGGGAAGTATAACCCCATCCAACACAGACTGTAATCCTATGCCCTGTTCGGCCTTTCAACTGACCAGGAGTAGCTCTGTATTGTCTAGATTCAATTTCAATTTGTTTGCCCTCATCCAGACTGTCACAGCAGCCAAGCTCAGTTCAGGACCTGGACAGCCTCCTTAGTAGCAGGTGGGAAGGAGTGACAGTGTTGGACTGTGTCTAGTGATCAGGGCACTCTGGATGTTGGGAATGACAATGCTGGTTCTAATGATGTTGGGAATTAAAATAATGCTGTTTCTAACAATGAGGGTGCTTTAGATGCAGAGAATGACAATGAGATTCCTGTTCAAAGTGTCTTTGCTGACGAGAATGCTCCTGAAGAGTTTGAGGATGATGGGATGGTCTCTGGAAGAGGGCCTGAATTGCTACCAGAGCATTCCCAGGCCTTTGAACTTGAGAAAAGCTCGGGACCTGGCCCAGCTACAGAAACTTATGAGCCAGAAGATAGAAGGCTTGTTTTTAGACAGAATAGAATAGTTCAACAATCTCTGCCAGGTTGAGAGAAAAATTGATAACAGACTCTAGGCTGAATAGAAACAAGTTAGAAACAATATAGAAACAATAGAAACAATAACAGACTCTAGGGTGAATAGAAATAAGGCAGGGATTTAGAGTAGATTTGGGGATAAAAGTGCCAAGTACAGAATCTGAGGCCAGACGAAGCAATGTTGGAACTGGATCAAGACGTAGTGGCGAACTTTGCAGTCTTGCCTTGGAAAGATTCTTGTTAAACCTTGTTTGTGATTTCGTGATTTGGAGTTTTACTTTGGAAGTTTCTGTGTGGATTTTTCATGTACTTTGATGAGTTTATTTCCTGGATTATTTGTTCCTGTTTATCTTTCTACCTACTTGGATTTACCTATCTCTTTGGAGTGTTTTTACTTATAATGCTTTTTTTAAAAAAAAAATTACCTACAATAAACTGCTTACATTTTGACTCAGCTGTGTGGTGTTTTTAAGTCAGAGGGTACAGCAATGGCTTCATGTAATGTTAAACAACATGGGAGACAGTATTGAACCCTGCAGAACCACACATTCATTTCAGTACTAACAAAAATACGTTAAGACACACTCACGATTCTAAAAAACACCCCATTTTTAGAAATGTATATAAGGGGGGAAATGTGTCGTAGAATTGAATAAATTCAGTCATGTTTCATCCTGTGTACATAAGCAATTGTGTGTCATTCCAAATTTCATTGGGCTGCACCTTCCAATATTCTTTATCCTTGGATATGCTGGCCAGGATGGATGGGAATTGCAATCTGATAGAATTTGGGGAAATTCCTATTCTTGATTTAGGACGTGTCAGGGCAACCAGTCAATTGTATTACATTTCTAACAGAACAAAACCAAGAAACAGACAAAATACAAAATTTGTGAGTTTGGTAGTTGATTAAATGTCCTTTGACCAGTATCTGGCCACTTGGAGTGCCTCTGGTGTTGCTGCAAGAAGGTCCTCCATTGTGCATGTGGCAGGGCTCAGGTTGCATTGCAGCAGGTGGTCAGTGGTTTGCTCTTCTCACATGTCGTGGATTCCACTTTGTAGCCCCATTTCTTAAGGTTGGCTCTGCATCTCGTGGTGCCAGAGCGCAGTCTGTTCAGCGCCTTCCAAGTCGCCCAGTCTTCTGTGTGCCCAGGGGGGAGTCTCTCATTAGGTATCAGCCATGGATTGAGGTTCTGGGTTTGAGCCTGCCACTTTTGGACTCTCGCTTGCTGAGGTGTTCCAGCGAGTGTCTCTGTAGATCTTAGAAAACTATTTCTTGATTTAAGTCGTTGATGTGCTGGCTGATACCCAAACAGGGGATGGCTGGAGATGTCACTGCCTTGGTCCTTTCACTATTGGCTGCTACTTCCCGGCGGATGTCAGGTGGTGCAATACCGGCTAAGCAATGTAATTTCTCCAGTGGTGTAGGGGCAGACACCCCGTGATAATGCGGCATGTCTCATTAAGAGCCACATCTTGATTTAGGTGAACAAGCCAGTATCTTTAGTGGTCACTTCAAAGGCATTTTCGTGCTTCTTTTAACACCAATCATTCTTTAAATAGTAGGAATTTGTGAGAATCCAAACGTCTACAACTGTTTAAATATTACCACCATTACCATAAGAAATGTTAGACCGCTGGCCACTATGGGGTGCATCTACACTGTAGAATGAATGCAATTTGACAAAGTTTTAACCGCTATGGCTCAATGCTATGGAATCCTGGGAGTTGTAGTTCGAGGAGGCACCCACATTCTTTGGCAGAGAAAGTTAAAGAGCTTGTAAAGCTCCTATGATTCCATAGCATTGAATCTTCCACAAGCAGGTAAAGACCTTTCCCTGCCAGCAGGCATTTGGAGATGGATAAGGGGCACACTGCTGGAGTTGTTTGAGAGATTTGGGAGAGGGGGTTGTATTTATTATATTTCAGCTGTATTTTGGAGCCCCCGGTGGCGCAGTGGGTTAAACCCCTGTGCCAGCAGGACTGAAGACTGACAGGTCGCAGGTTCGAATCCAGGGAGAGGCGGATGAGCTCCCTCTATCAGCTCCAGCTCCTCATATGAGGACATGAGAGAAGCCTCCCACAAGGATGATAAAAACATCAAATCATCCGGCCGTCCCCTGGGCAATGTCCATGCAGACGACCAATTCTCTCACACCAGAAGGAACTTGCAGTTTCTCAAGTCGCTCCTGACACAATCAAAACAAAAAAAAAGCTGTATTTTAACTTAATTAATTTTATTTTATTTTATTTTATTTTATTTCAGCGGTATTTTAACACAGTACTATTTGGTAATTTTTTTAATATTCTGTATTCCCCTTGTTTTAAATTGTGACCCAAGTATGTGGTTGTTTGCTGCCACAGTGAGAAAAGTGGGGTATAAATAAAGTAAATAAATAAATAAAACCACATTAATTCTGCAGTGTAGATGTGTTGATAGCCCAGCTTTGCAGTCTTTATAATTCTATGGCCTTCTGTATCAGATGAATTGGGCTGCAATCCATGAAGGTTTATGCCAAATAAAACCTGATGGTGTTTAAGATGTCACACTATATGTATTTAGGGTATAGGATTAATCTGCCCAAAACTTCCACAAATAAAACGGCCTTTGAGCGGTGGCCAGAATACATTAACGCAGGTGCCAGATTAGACTGCTGAAGGGGAGCATTCCAAAGAAGGATTGGAACAGCATCTTCCTTGTGCAGAAATGCATAAAGTGCTTGAGAAATTGTAGTTCTGTGCAATTATAAGGAAGGGACATAGTAAAGATTTATAAATATTTTCATGGCATGGAAAAAAGCTGATAGAGCTTTACTTCTCTCATGACATCTGATTTTCACATTATCTAATACAGGTTGAGTGTCCCTTAATCAAAATACTTGGGACCAGAAGTGTTTTGGATGTTGTATTTTTTCAAAGTTTGGAATACCTGTATTTGCATATGCATACATAATGAGATATCTTGGAGATGGGACCCAAGTCTAAACATGAAAGTCATTTGAATTTAATACACACCTTATGCATATAGCCTAAGGATAATTTTATACAGTATTTTTTAGTAATGAAGGAAAATTTGTGCACATCAAACCATCAGAACTAAAAGTATTGCTAGCTCAGCCATCCATGTTGACTGTTTTGGATTTTGGACTTCTGGATTCAGTCTATAAACCTGAATGGCAGCAGATTTAGAAGCAAGCACAATTGTAATGCACAGTTCACTTGAATTACTGTAAATACTCAAGTATAAGCCTAGTTTTTCAGCCCCCTTTTTAGGCTGAAAAAGCTCTCCTCAGCTTATACTTGAGTCAAGATTATTTATTATTTGACTCTGTCATTAGTATTATTTTTATTACATTTATTATTTTCTCTATTTATTGTTATTATTACATTTATTATTTTTACTTGGCTTATTGTTTTTATTACATTTATTATTTTACTCTATTATAGTTACAGTTATTATTTTACTCTATTGGTTATTATTATTACATTCATTATTTTACTCTATTATTGTTATTTTTACTACATTTTTTATTTTACTCTCTTTATTATTATTGGAAGTATACGTAAGCACATTTACACCGAAGGAGGTTAGAATAATGGTTTAATTAGAGTTGGACAGCCTTATCTTAAATTACAGTTTTATGTAAATATTCAAAAACATTTAACCTCCTGATGCCTCAATTCATATAACTGTATTGGTATCTATTTTTATTTTGAAATTTACCAGTAGCTGCTGCATTTCCCATGCTCGGCTTATACTTGAGTCAATACGTTTCCCCAATTCTTTGTGGTAAAATTAGGTGTCTCAGTTTATATTCGGGTTGGCTTATACTTGAGTATATACGGTAATTCGGATTTTAGCAGGACAGAAGACAATGGAGGATGAAGTTATCATTGGATGAATCATTATTAGATTATATTGGTTTATTTATAACTAGCCGTCCCCTGCCACGTGTTGCTGTGGCCCAGTCTGTGTATATGTGTTTTGTGTGTGTATATTTGTATATATGTGTATATATGTGGTTTTGCACTTGCATTATAATGTATTTTTATTTTTTGGCTTTTTAAGTCTCTTCCGCTGTGTTTTTCAGTGTTTTTAGGAGTGATGGTCACTTGTTGTGTCCAAATTTGGTGTCAATTCAGCCAGAGGTTTTTCAGTTATGTTAATCCCACAAACAAACATTACATTTTTATTTATGTAGATTCAGTGGTTCTCAACCTGGGGTCCCCAGGTGTTTTGGCCTACAACTCCCAGAAATCCCAGCCAGTTTACCAGCTGTTAGGATTTCTGTAAGTTGAAGGCCAAAACATCTGGGGATCCACAGGTTGAGAGCCACGGATATCATGACATTCTCCAGAAAACTGGACCTCCAGACAACTTATAAAATAATATACAATATAGGATTGAAGGAGGGTCAGAAGACCAGTGGTCTTCCAGATTCTGGAAAACTACTACCCATATCATCCATATGTATTTGTCCAACTTTCGAGGTCTGATAGGAATTAGAGCCCAACACATTTCAGTGGAGGGACTTAATGTTCAGGAACAGTGAACCATTTAACATCACATGCTCTTCTCCTGCAGTTGTATCTTAATCTTTAAGTTGCTCTTTAAAAAATACACGCAAAAACAAAAGCAAGATTTGGCTCTGGGAAATGTAGATAAGGAACAAGAGGAGCAAGTGATTTAGTTCCAGATAAATCTGGAAAAACCTGCACTCCGTTGAGCAGTAGAGTAGTCTTTGGTTTGTAGGCTCTCATGGTGGAGCATGAGGCACAAATGGAAATGCACACAGGATAATTTCCATCTTTCTTTCCTCACCATGAGACATGAATATGTAACATATGAGCATTGCCCTACTTTTACACATTCACGAACCAGCCATTGCATTGCAAAAGTTTTCTGCAAGCTCTTGTTCTCATGAGAATCACGTGGTGTAAGTATCTGATGCATTTATCTACATACTGTATTTCTTTACTTCTAAGGCACATTTTCCCCCCTATAGAACATCTCTAAAAATAAGATGTGTCTTAGAATTGCAGGTGTATCTTATTTTTTATTTTTTTGTGGTGGCGGTGGTGGTGCCGAAACTAGGGTGCATCTTACAATCAATGGTGTCTTACAATGGAAGATATATGGTATATAAATACTAGCATGTATATAAATGTGTTGGTTTGTTTGTACCACCAAACCTGATACACATACCCTTAATTATTCAAGCAACTTAAACTAAAAACATCCTTTTGGACCCAGAGCTGAGGTAAAGAAAAAAAACAAAGCAGACTGACTTTTGCCAGGTGAAGTGGCCTTCTGTCATTATTATTTTATTTATTTTATTTACTTTATTTGTACCCCACCCTTCTCACCCCAGAGGGGACTCCGAGCAGCCTTACAATAGGCAACAATTTGATGCCTTATCAAACAAACAATAATAATATAAACATATACATTAAAAACCTTAAAAAATTTAAATAACCAATATAAACATTAAAACAGTCCGAAATCATAGTCAAGGCCATTCCAGTCATGATTGCACATATTCCATCTTCTCTTATTGCACTGAGCTTCTACCCAAAGGCTTGGTCCCAGAGCCATGTCTTCAATTTCTTTCTGAAAGTCAGGAGGGAAGGGGCTAACCTGATTTCACTGAAGAGGGAGTTCCAGAGCCAAGGGGCTACCACTGTGAAGGCCCTGTCTCTCTTCTCCACCAACCACACTTGCAAAGGAGATGGGACCGAGAGCAGCCCCCCCCCCCCCAAAAGAAGATCTTAACTTCCGAGATGGTTCATAGAGGAAGATACATTCAGACAGGTAAGCTGGGCCAGAACTGGTTAAGGCTTTATAGGTTAAAGCCAGCACTCTGAATTGTGCTCGGTAGCAGATGGGCAGCCAGTGCAGTTGACACAACAGGGGGGTTGTATGCTCCCTGTATGCTGCTCCAGTGAGCAAACTTCATGTGAATGGGAAAGAAAGGGAGTGAAACCATTTGGCTGTTGCTCTGAGACATGAGGGAGGGAGGAAAGAAAGAAAGAGAAAGAAAGAGAGGGAGGGAGGGAGGGAGAAAGAAAGAAAAGAAAGAAAAAGGAGGAAAAGAAGGGAAGAAAAGGAAAGAGCAAAAGATATGGGGGAGGGAAAGAAAGAAAGAAAAAGAAGGGATGATAATAATAATAATAATAATAATAATAATAATAATAATAATAATAATATATTTGTACCCCGCTGCCATCTCCCCAAGGGACTCGGTGCGGCTTACATGAGGCCAAGCCCACAATACATCAATAAACAAAAGCAATAACAATAAACAATACAAAACAGTTAAAATAACTCAAAAACAGAAAATACACAATTAATAATAGACAATAACAATATCAAACATACAGCATATAAAAACCTATGGCTGGGCCAAATGTAATAATTCAAATTTAAAATCAAAAAGTGCTGGGCATGAACAAGGTAAGACAAATTAGAATAGGGTTTTCAGAGAAAGATAAGGGCGCGCAGACAATCCTAAATCAGAGAAAGAAAGATATGGGAAGAAGAAGGGGGAAGGTGTATGAAAAAAACAAAGGAAACCTAAC
Organism: Anolis sagrei ordinatus; assembly: GCF_025583915.1. Taxonomy (NCBI): domain Eukaryota; kingdom Metazoa; phylum Chordata; class Lepidosauria; order Squamata; family Anolidae; genus Anolis; species Anolis sagrei. Next base: position 17,950,410 of record NW_026844366.1, on the reverse strand, counting down.
ACCAGTAAGAATAGCAAATATAAATAAAAACTACTAAAAAATTGTTGGAGTGGATGCCAAGAATCAGGAACATATGTGGTGGTGATGTAAATATGTAAATCATTTTGGGGGGAAAGTATTTCGAGAAATAAAGGATATAATGAACATTAAAATAGAAAGAAGCCCTTGTATAGCTTTATTATCATTATATAATAATAAATAATTGAAAAAAGAGGATAAAGATGTGATAACATACTTATTAACAAGACTGCTTATAGCAAGGAATTGAAAAAGAGAAATAAATATACTAATAGAGGAGTGGTACAAGGAAGTACCACTTTTGAACTGTGGTGTTGGAGGAAAATTCTGAGAGTGCCTTGGACCGCAAGAAGATCCAACCAGTCCATCCAGTCCATCCTCCAGGAAATAAAGCCCGACTGCTCATTGGAGGGAAGGATACTAGAGACAAAGTTGAAGTACTTTGGTCACATCATGAGGAGACAGGAAAGCTTGGAGAAGACCATGGTGCTGGGGAAAATGGAAGGAAAAAGGAAGAAGAGCTGAACAAGGGCAAGATGGATGGATGGTATCCTTGAAGTGACTGGATTGACCTTGAAGGAGCTAGGGGTGGTGATGACCGACAGGGAGCTCTGGCGTGGGCTGGTCCATGAGGTCACGAAGAGTCAGAAATGACTGAACAAATGAACAACAAACAAGAAAGTACAGAAATTGGCAATAAATGATAAGCTGACATGTATATTAAAAGTTAAAAGAGGCATATAGCAACGAAGTGATATTGATGATGTATGGAGAAAAATTATTGAAAAAGTATTTCAAAAGAAAGAAGGAAAGTTAACTCCACAAGAAGAATTGAAATTTTGGACAGATTATACGTAAAAGCTGTAGCTTGGGAGGGGGGGAAGGAAGAAGAGTGGTGAGGGATAGATCATATGTATAAGTAGGAAAATAACACTAAATGCCAAGAGTTAAAGTATGGTCGGTTGTATTGAATAATATGTATCTGCTGTAAAATAAACAATGCATGATAAATGTATTGCACTATGATAAAATAATTTTTAAAAATGTGAAAAAGGAAAGCAAAGGAAGAAGGAAAGAAAGAAAGAAAAGAGAAGAGGAGAAGGTATAGGAGGGAAATGGAGGAAGGAAAGAAAAAGCCACAAAGAGAATGCAACACTGGGTATATATTCTAGTATCTTTAAATGAATCTTATTCATACATGCGAGATGTATGCATTGAAGTGATAACTTGAAACATGTAGATGTCTATTTTTATTTTTAAAAAGTGTCTATTTCCCCAGAGAAAGATGTACTGTCTCCCTGTGGCAAAAACCTGTGATATAATAGACTGACAAGACTTGTCAAGCCCACTGGCTGTTAATCTTCCTTTTGGTCCACGTGGGAACCAATGACCCTGCAAGGCTTTCCGGATATTACAAGGGATTATGAGGCTCTGAGTAGGAAGCTGAAGAACCTTGAGGCATAGATTGTAGTTTTGTCTTTCCTCCCAGATGAAGGATACAGCCCAGGAAGGGAGAGAAGAAGAGTGGAGGTGAACAAATGTTTCTGCAAATGGTTCCACCACGAACGATTTGGTTACGGGGATTTTGGTCTGTAGTTTCATGAAGATGGACTTCTGGCAACGGATAGGTTGAACCTCATAGCAGTTGGCAGAAATGTTTTTTTCTACGAGCCTCACAAACCCGATGAGGAAGGCCTTAAACTGAGTTATGTGGGGAAGGGAGACAGTATTTTTGATGACAGGGGTATCAAGTGCTGGAGATAATCGCTTAAACGTTACAGAGAGAACTAGACAAATCGTACAAGAATCCAACTTAGCGAGAGGAGGGGAACCTAAATAAGCAGCTAGAGGGAATGGTCCATGATTTTTGATGTCTCCACTAATGCACAGAGCATGGTAAACAAACAAGATGTACTTGAATCCTTAACATAGTAAAGCAAATAGAATTATCTCAGGATGCTGACAGCAAGCTGAAAAATCCTGAAGAAGAGGAGAAGTTTCAGTCTGGAAACAGGAACATGTCTCCATCTTGAAAAAAATAAGGTGAAAGGGGTCCAAAATGTCCATCCAGTTTGCCTGATATCAATACCAGGAAAGATTCTAGAACAGATCATTAAACAAGCAGTCCGTAAGAACTTAGAAAAGCTGTCATCACAAAACGTCAACACGAGTTTCTCAAAAACTAGTCATGCCAGACTAATCTTATCTCTTGTTTTTGATTGAGTTATAAGCTTGGTAGCTGTGGATGTAGCATATCTTGATTTTGGTTAGGTCTTCAACCAAGTCCCCTGTGGTATTTTTGCAAAAAACTAGTATAATGTGGGTTAGTCAATGCTACTAGTAGTTGCATTCGTAATGAGGAATGGGGCACACATGTTTTCTGCTGCATAGAGCAATGGATTCAAATTGCAGAAAAAAGATTCTACCTAAACATTACAAAGAACTTCCTAATGGTGAGAAGTGTTCAACAATAGAATATACTGCTGCTTCTGTAAAGTCTCCTTTTCTGGAGGATTTGAAACAGAGGTTGGATGGCCATCTACCAGGAGTGCTTTCACTGTGTGTTCCTACATGGCAGTTGGACTGGATGACTATGATTCTAATAAATGTATTTAAAGTGCACTCTGTTATATCTGGACATGGAAATTTTCAGATTTGCCTCTGTCTCACATTTTAAAATTTTGGTAAATTGTTCAAAATGAGTTGAAATGAGCATTTCACCATTTCAATGGGCCATATCCAGGTCTCAAACCTTTTTGTACTTACTATGCATATGTTAAAATGAATATCCTCTCGGGAATAGACAAGCCCAATTCAGCACTAATATACAGGATTCAACCCCAGGCCCTAGTAAGAACGAAGCATTCAAAGCCCTAAAGCCTAATGTCAGTTTCAGATTACCCAGATACAATTTTTTAGACTCCGGCATTCTTTCCACCCATGAATAAATCTGAGAATTTTGAAAAATTCTTTCAAAACAAACAAACTGAAACAGTTTCCCCTATTTTTAGTTTTATTAATAACAATTTCTCCTGGAAACCAGAACAAGTATTACCGTATATACTCAGGTATAAGCCGACCCGAATATAAGCCGAGATATCTAATTTTACCCCCAAAAAATGGGAAAACGTATGGACTCAAGTATCAGCCGAGGGTGGGAAATGCAGCAGGTACTGGTCAATTTCAAAATGAAAATAGATACCAATAAAATTACATTAATTGAGGTATCAGTAAGTCCAATGTTTTTGAATATTTACATAAAACTGTAATTTAAGATAACTGCCCAACTCTGATGAAACCATTATTTTCATCTTCTTCAGTGTAAATGTGCTTATGTATCCTTGCAATACTAATAAAGAGAATAAGATAATAAATGTAATAATTTATTAATAAAAATAAATTATTACATTTATTATTACTATTATTGATTAAAATAATGGAAATGTAGTAATAAGAGTTATAATAGAGTAAAATAATAAATGTAAATAATAAATGTAATAACAATAATAAAGTATAATAAATGTAATAATACTAATAGAATAAAATTATAAATGTTATTATAAATGTTATTATTATTATTTGTAATACATTTCATAGAATTCTATGATTCTATGAAATGTATTACAAATAATAATAATAACAGAGTAAAATAATAAATAACCTTGACACGAGTATAAGCCGAGGAGGACTTTTTCAGCCTAAAAAAAGAGCTGGAAATTAGGCTTATATTCACGTATATACAGTACTTGGTGGACTTTTGCTCCAAGAATCCCCAAGGCTATGTTACTTAGAAGGATCTTGAGTGCTGGTGTCTGAAAAATAATGAAATCATTGTGCAAACTTTCCCAAGCTTTCCTTGCACCTTTATGATATGGTAAGACTACTGATACTAGCAGGTCAAGCATGTTTAGGCTTGGGCTGTCAGCTTAACATGCTTTGTGTTTCAGTGTACTGTAAATCTACGATAACTTGCGGTTAGTTAAGGGCAGCAGGTCAGAACTTCCCCCGGACTCTCCCTTTGAAGCCAACAAAGTGATCCTCGTAATTAAATTTGCACAACATGTTTAAAACCAACAAACATGTTTTTATTGAAGCCTTCTTTTCACATTGCAGCACGTTCCTCAACAGAGATTCATCTTTTCAAATAGACGGCCTTCTGAGTCAGGTATGTAACTGTTCCAGCAACATATTTCCTGTATGGTTCATATACTGAATCAATGACTCCATTCACAGCAATGGGAAAGATTGGCTTCAATCGATGTAATGTTTTCAAGTCCAAATTAATAATTGATGGCCCTGAGCATTAGGAGGAAAGAATCTATTTGTGGCTACCAAGATGCAGCCTAAGCTTTTCTACTAACCTAAGTAGGAAGAAGACAGTGATCTATCACCACGAAGGTTGAACACCCTCCAACATTTCACATCAAGTGACATCAGAGCCTGGATGTAACACTGGCATATAATTCAAAAACTGGATGATATGGTAGTGTAGATGGGGCCAGTGTGTAGTCCAAATGGCACAAATTATAAATGAGAAATGGCATACAGACTTGGGGAGGCTACAGCAGTTTATGTTTGCCTATGTCTACAGGGAAGGGCAATTATTTCCACTCTCTCCTCCTTCACTTCTGAGTTAATTAAGTGCAGATTACTTTTGCATTTTGAAGTCAGTCTGCAACTACTGATGTAAACAGGATGAAAAGGGAAAGTGGGAAGAGAAGTTGTTGTTCATTCGTTCAATTGTTTCCGACTCTTCGTGACCCCATGGACCAGCCCACACCAGAGCTCCCTGTTGGCCGTCACCACCCCCAGCTCCTTCAAGGTCAATCCAGTCATTCAAGGATGCCATCCTTCCATCTTGCCTTTGGTCGGCCCCTCTTCCTTTTTCCTTCCATTTTCCCCAGCATAATTGTCTTCTTTAAGCTTCTCTAAGAGAAGACACAAGTATATTTCAAAGGGAGCTTAAAAAATAGGATGATGGAGGCATAATAGGGGGAGTGGGGTTGCAAGTAACCTTGTCCTCCCAATGAACAGATATTACAAACTGAGTAGGTGTCCATCTCTGGGCTGAAGTCTTCTCTGGTCTCGAGGTAGGAGTTATCTTTGAGGTTATGTTTGCAGAGGAGAAGATTGGAGATTCTGATTACATGAAAAAGTTTATTCGTCAAAAATCCTGTAGCATTTTAAACACTGAATTCTCTTTGCAGTGGAAGTAAGCTGAGGATGAAGGGGAAAGGTGGGAGGAAGAGAGAGAAACTGGGACATTTTTAAAGTATCTGAAAAAGTGGGATGGTGGAGGATTAATTGGGAATGTCCTTGCCACATCGGGAGAATTGGAATAGACCCAGCCTCATCTCAAGAGCGGAAGTTCACCATTACTGTATTGTTGAAGGCTTTCATGGCCAGAGTCACTGGGTTGTTGTAGGTTTTTTGGGCTGTATGGCCATGTTCTAGAAGCATTCTCTCCTGACGTTTCACTCTGGCAGGCATCCTCAGAGGTTGTTCCCCCTAACTTGCAATAAAAATCATTTAAAAAAAAAGAAAAAGAAAGTGTTCTCCCAGGTAGAAAAAATGGTATGTTTTAAATGTGTGATTTCCCCTAATTCTTAAGGGTCTTGCACCCCTAACCCCAGTAAATCTGGATTGTGAATACATAAGGAAGTATATTGACTGAGGACCCTATGAAGGATTAAGGTAGTGTTTCTCAACCTTCCTAATGCCGTGACTCCTTAAGACAATTCCTCATGTTGTGGTGACCCCCAAGCATGAAATTATTTTCGTTGCAACTTCATAACTGTAATTTTCCTACTGTTATGAATCGTAATGTAAATATATGATATGCAGGATGTATTTTCATTCATTGGACTAAATTTGGCACAAATACCCAATACACCCAAATTTGAATACTGGTGGGGTTGGGGAGGATTGATTTTGTCATTTAGGACTTGTAGCTGCTGGGATTTATAGTTCACCTACAATCAAAGAGCATTCTGAACTCCGCCAACGATGGAATTGAACCAAACTTGGAACACAGAACTCCCATAACCAACAGCAAATACTGGAAGGGTTTGGTGGGCACTGACCTTGAGTTTGGGAGTTGTAATTCACCTACATCCAGAGAGCACTGTGGACTCAAACAACGATGGATCTGGATCAAAATTGGCATGAATATTCAATATGCCCAAATGTGAACACTGGTGGAGTTTGAGGAAAATAGACTTGACATTTGTAAGTTGCAGTTGCTGGGATTTATAGTTCACCTACAAACAAATAACATTCTGAACCCCAACAAAAGTATTAGGCCAAACTTCCCACACAGAATCCCCATGATCAACTGTGTTTTTGATGGTCTTTGGCGACCCTTCTGACACCCCCTCACAACACCCCCTGGTCCCCATCCCCAGGCTGAGAAATACTGGCCAAATGTAATGGAAGTGTATGAGTTGGGAGAGGGCAGAGAAAGCTGAAGACTATGTGAAACTACAACTCCCACGATCCCACAGCCTTGAGCAGTGGCAGTTAAAGTGATGTCAAACTGCATTGCTTCTACAGTGTTTAGAGATGCACCCTTAGTGATTAGAAAGCTGCAGCTCCCTCCACGTCCCAATGTGCAAGCTGTAAGGTGATTGCTCTGGCACAGATGAATGATTCTGAAACCTTGAAATCAAAGTTCTAAGGAGCTTCTTTGCTATTCATGCCTCTTCAAGATTGCTCTCAACTCATACAAAAGCTCTGTTTTTTGGCAATTTTCTGCCCACATCCTCTTACTCTGTCATAAAATACAGTGCTGGGTGTTGTCCTTATAGCTTGGAGTGCTTCTCATTCTTTCTCCTCAATTTCCATGACCCCTAGTTGTAAAATTCAATTTTTTTTCCCCCTCAATTGAAACTGGATACCTCTGTGTCAATCCCTGTAGCTGCAGTTCTGCACATCCTCTTCCCTGGGTTACACAATCCCTGCAAAGAGCAGCATGCAGTAACAAGGCAGGAGTGAGTCACAAAGGTAAAGCGTTCTTATGTAATTAATATAATTATTTAGTGTATATTTCAGCTGGCAGATAACAGGAGTCCTGACAAGAGAAAGCAGCCCTGGGGCAGAAGAAAATATGTAATTTGGCTCACATTAAAGAGTCAAAATGTGTAAGGGCTGAATGATCATCCATGAGATAGATTAAATACTCTGGACAGGAAGACAAAAGCTTGGGTTGGAGAGGAGATTGCCTTTTAGATCATCATTTTGTATGCACTGGCGTACAATGGATCTGAAACAAACTGGATGAACCTGTATCATCATGCCTTCTCAGCCCTCTGTTATGCAGGTTCTAAAATCTATATAAATAATAATGTACTGTTCTTTTGTGGGATTAACATAACTCAAAAACCACTGGACGAATTGACATCACATTTGGGCACAATACACATATCAGGCCAACAAGTGACCATCACTCAGAAAAACTGTGAAAAACACAGCAGAAGAGACTTTAAAAGTAAAAAAAAACCCAAAAAATATATTACAACCCATGTGCAAAACCACATATATACACAAGCACACATATATACACATATACACAAATATATATACACACACACACAACACATATACACAGACTGGGCCACATGGCAGGGGACGGCTAGTAAATAAATAAATGTAATATAAAATTCCTTTCTACCCTTCCTTGCCATATCACTAATGGGAACCTTGGGAGCCCATCATTTCCTTCTGTCTGCAAAACCTCTTATCTTCTCAGATAAGACATCAGCTTTGTTTCTGTTTGAGACTTTTCTTTTATATTTATCTTTCCAACCTCTTTGTTCTTTGTTCTGTGCTCAGCCCTATTTATTTTATTTATTTACCATATTTGGTGCCGGTATTGCACCACCTGACATCCGCCGGGAAGTAGCAGCCAATAGTGAAAGGACCAAGGCAGAGACATCTCCAGCTCATCCCCTGTTTGGGTATCAGCCAAACACGTCAACGACTTAAATCCAGACATAGTTTTCTAAGATCTACAGAGACACTCGCTGGAACACCTCAGCAAGCGAGAGTCCAAAAGTGGCAGGCTCAAACCCAGAACCTCAACCAATGGCTGATACCAAATGAGAAACTCCCCCCTGGGCACACAGAGGACTGGGTGCCTTGGAAGGCACTGAACAGACTGCGCTCTGGCACCACAAGATGCAGAGCCAACCTTCAGAAATGGGGCTACAAAGTGGAATCCTCGACATGCGAGTGTGGAGAGGAGCAAACCACTGACCACCTGCTGCAATGCAACCTGAGCCCTGCCACATGCACAATGGAGGACCTTCTTGCAGCAACACCAGAGGCACTCCAAGTGGCCAGATACTGGTCAAAGGACATTTAATCAACTACCATACTCACAAATTTTGTAATTTGTTTGTTTGCTTTGTTCTGTTAGAAATGTAATATAATTTGACTGGTTGTTCTGACACCACAAATAAATCTGACACGACAAATAAACCATATTTATAACCTGCCTTTCTCACCCCGGAGGGGACTCAAGGCGGCCTTACAACAGGTAGCAATTTGATGCCATATACACATATATCAAAGAAATAATTACAATTAAAACCAAATAATTAAAACATGAATGATTATAACATCAATTAAAAACACACAGTCCAAAACATAATCCAGGACCGTTCCATTTGTCAATCACATTGATTCATAATCACTATTGCATTGCTCCAATTACTTGTAAAAAGCTTGGTCCCAAAGCCACATCTTGAGTTTTTTCCTTAAGGTCAGGAGAGAAAGGGCTGATCTGATCTCTGATAGTCGAGGTGCCACCACTGAGAAGGCCATGTCTCTCATCCCCACTACTTGCGCCTGCGAAGGAGGTATGACCAAGAGCAGGGCCTCCCCAGATGATCTTAATCTCTATGTTTAGCAGTCTGGTCACAATGCTTTGGATCAGTGATACTTCTGAGCATTTTGCATGACAAGAACTAAGTCCAAAGTATAATCAGTTTCATGGGTGGCACCAGATACCGCTCAAGACAGGCCCATGGTCTTTATGGAGAATGTGTAACTCATTGGTTGCTCCCAACAATCTCTGAGACCAGCTGCACCAGCTGATGAAGGGAAACAATTGAGAAATTGGATAGGTGGTACAGGATCTGGATTCCTATTCTTTTCCAGACACCCAGCTTAAAATACACACACTAGTAAACTGCAGGACGGTGCACCTGGTGATGCAGATGGAATCGCAATGGATCACTGCAGTGCCACTTTCCAGTCCTGCAGGTAGCACCAGGTGGTAGGAGTGCCAGGTTGAAAACTGAAGGTTCCTGTACCTTTAATGATTGCATGCTAGAGGGAGTTTCAGCAGGTGTTGCTTGTCATACCATCAGGTATCAAGCAGCACCTGCTGAAAATGCTTCTGCTCAACCATTAAAGGTACACAAGCCCTCTGCAGTTTGCAGTCTAGCAACCTTATAAGGTAGAGGTCAACACAAGAAGGAGGAGAAGAAGAAGGAGGAGGAATGTATTGCCCACTTCTCCCTGTAGCTCGAGGCAGGATGCAACAGGTTTAAAACAGAGAGATAAAATGCAACACTATTAAAATACATATAGAAGCAGTTCCCTAGTTACAAACATCCAACTTACAAATAATTCATAGTTAAATATGAGGGTGAGACACCCCTCCAGGCACCTCAGAAGGATAACATGGTCAATGGTATCAAAAGCCTGGAGTTGGAGCCCAACTGAACACACACACACATCATTCAGACAAATCTCTGGAATACAAGCTAGGTCTGTATTTCACAACCTTCCTAATGCCGCAACCCCTTAATCTAGTTGGTCAGGATACCCATGACCAATAGAAAATACTGGAAGAGTTTGGTGGACATTGACCTTGAGTTTTGGAGTAATAGTTCACCGACATTCAGAGAGCACTGTGCACTCAAACAATGATGGATCTGGACCAAACTTGGCACTACTACTCAATATACCCAATACACCCAAATTTGAATACTGGTGGAATTTAGGCAAAATAGACTTTGACATTTGGGAGTTGTAGTTGCTGGGATTTATAGTTCATCTACAGTCAAAGAGCATTCTGAATCTCACCAACGATAGAATTGGGCCAAACTTCCTACACAGAACCCTCATGACCAACAGAAAATACTATGTTTTCTGATGGTCTTTGGCGACCCCTCTAGGGATCATGAGTCCTCTAGGGGTCCTGACCTCTAGGTTGTGAAATGCTGGACTATGTTGACATGCTCATTTTTCCATTTCTGGTATTGAGCAGCAACATTTTCAGTCCACGCTAACCAGGTTGCCTGAAATGGAAGATGGTTTGGAGGGCACCACCTTCTGCAGCTTTGCCCTCTCCTATGTTGATATGTTGATACGACTATGTCCTTGCTCTGTGCCTTTCTCTGCCTATTAGCACATCAGTACTTCCTGGTTCATTTCCCCTTCCCAATTTTTAAAATAACATTATTTTTGCTGGTAGACCAAGACAAAAAAAAAAACCCAATATAGCCTCTCCCTGCTCCTGAACAGGAAGACTGACCCATGCCCTCTATCCACACCAGGAAAGGGTCCTCCAAAGGGCTAACACCCTTAATATGGTCCCCATGTTATCACCACTGCTGGCTCACTGGCTCAAGATGCCAGGTTGTATCTCCTTTCAAAAGGAGACAAGTAGTTTGCTAGCTGCTGGTTCAATATCTGGTCTTGGAGGGGATGGAGAAACAGCAGGTAGATCTCAAGGAAAAAAAACTTGAAAAGCAAGTTGGGGAAGGTTCATTTTCTAGTAACTGCAGAGCTTCAAATAATATAATAATAATAATAATAATAATAATAATAATAATAATAATAATAATAATAAGTTTTGAAGAGCAAATTAAATGGCGGAAATACGATCAAGGCTATCAACACCTGGACCATCCCCATCATTCGATACACTGCTGGGATTGTGAACTGGACACAAGCAGAGCTGGATGATCTGGACAGAAAAACAAGAAAATGAATGACAGTGCCTAAAGACCTTGGCCTGCACTTAAACACAATTGGCGCTGACAAAATTACCATCTGCTAGCTGCAGAAGGCCACTTTACTGGGATGTGCACGCATTATTCGCAGATACATCACACAGTCCTTGACACTTAGGAAGTGTTCGACTTGAGATTTTATGATACAAAATAATAATAATTTCTAACCAGAGAGATATTTTCTAGTGTGTTAGACTTCTTCTTAATTACATAACCTTCTGCAATATTGGGGCCCAGTAATGGCTCTCTTGACACCTCAAGCTTTGGCAGTGAAATTTCAGGGCTTGGGATGCGCTTAACTTGCAATCCTACAGCCAGAGTATCAGATCAGACAGCGGCTACCCACAGGCTAAGTCTGGGTCATGCGGGCAGGTGCCTTATATAGGCCTGTCTCATGTCTCACCTGGCTGTGTCTCAGAAGATGTTTCTGAATCTAATGAGACATGACAGCTGCTCATGGAGATTCAGCACAGGATTAGTAAAGTATTGCAAGACATTGTTGAAATCTTGCAAAAGTTAGATCAGTTTTGCTGGGTCGGTGCTGGACCTGTAGCTGCTCCAAGGAAGCAACAGAGTTTGGACCACTAGTACAGTTGCTGTATCTCAGCCAGCATAGGGTCTTGGTTCATCCCCATTTATATGTCATTCCAGCTATACAAATTGTGTATTCTGGCTGGTAATAGTTGCTCAATTATTGTAGTGGTTTGAGCATTGGGCTACAATTCTGCACAGTCATGAAAACATATTGGGTGAGTTTGGGGAAGTTGCACACTCTCAGCTACAGAAAACCGTATGATAGGGTTGTCTTAAGGTCACTGAAGTTCAGAAAGGACTTGAAAGTGCACAACAAAGTAAATTGTTGATTGATAAAACAAACATTTTTGCATTAGTGAACTGATTAATACTGATTGTATGTCGAATAATCATTGCCTTGTTCAAGCAACAGGAGTTGATGTAAAATCTCTCCATTAATTGGTAGTCCACTAGTTTTGTGTTAAAATTTGTCTTTGAAGCTCTTTTGTTCAAGAATGGCCACCTTAAAATCATTACTAGAATATCCTGTGAAGCTGAAGAGTTCCCCCGTGTTATTTGAAAGCACTTTTGCTATGAGGTTGTTGATTTGAGTGATTCGCTAGTTTTCAACCTTGTCGGGGGGATGGGGGTGGGCAGGCTTTAATGTGTCCTCATGGCTAAAAATCCATAAAGCAAAAATTTCAAATGAATGTTTTGAAACATTTCTAGACATTCTCATGAATACTACAGGAAAGGAGATTCCTCCTGAACATTAGGAAGAACTTCATAACTGTGAGAGCTGTTCAGCAGTGGAACTCTCTGCCCCGGAGTGTGGTGGCGGCTCCTTCTTTGAAGGCTTTTAATCAGAGGCTGGATGGCCGTTTGTTGGGGGTACTTCGAATGTGATTTTCCTGCTTCTTGGCAAGGGGTTGGACTGGATGGTCTACGAGGTCTCTTCCAACTCCATGGTTCTTCTCCAAAACGACAAAACTAAAAAGCAAAAGTAATGTGTAAAAAGTAGTTAGTAAAAAGAGAAATTAAGAAAAATAAATGCTGTGAATGTCCCAAATTCATTTTTATTAAAGAGTAAGTAATGGGCAGCAGTGGCGCAGTGTGTTAAACCTCTTAGTTGCAGAACTTGCTGACTGAAAGGTCAGCGGTTTGAATCCATGGGATGGGGTGAGCTCCCGTTGTTGGCCCCAGCTTCTGCCGACCTTGCAGTTTGAAAACATGAGTAGTTCAATAGGTAATTAGGTCATCTTCATCCCTCCTCTCCTTCAGAAAGAAGTTGAAAATGTGGATGTGGGACCAGGCCTTCAGGTGACTATGCTGACAAGGATAATGACAATGATGACAATTTGCTATGGTAATGGACTATGGACAGGCTTGATGGAGTCTCCGACCTCAGAACTCGGTTAGATAAGGCCATAAGGCTGTTATATTTAAGCATATTTTTAATTGAATTGATTTAATGTTTTAATTGTATGCAATTATTGGTTTTATTATGTATTTATTATATACACATGGAGGCATTAAATCATGCCAGCTGGAAGCCGCCCTGAGCGCTCCCCCCCCCCCCAGGATTGAGAAGGGCGGGGTACAAATATTTGAAATAAATAAATAAATAGGTATCACTCCAGCAGGAAGGTAACGGTGTTCCATGCAGTCATGCTGGCCACATGACCTTGGAGGTGTCTATGGACAATGCCGGCTCTTCGGCTTAGAAATGGAGATGAGCACCAACCCCCAGAGTCAGACATGACTAGACTTAATGTCAAGGGAAAACCTTTATCTTTAATGGACAAAGTTCAGGGTATTTTGTTAAATCTTATAACTTTTTTAAACAACCATGTTCTAATTTATGGGAATATTCTACTCACCCTTCTTCGATCCAGCAACTTAAAGGAACATGATGGATCTTCATATTCATATCTTACATTGCTATAAGATGTAATATGTGTGCAATATTTCCAGCATTTTTGATCTGTTAACCTTTTTCTGCTCCTGATTTATTTATATTTGAAGATGACAGGTCTTCTACAAGTTGCCGAATAAAGAGGAGGGATGTGTTTTCTAGGAAATACTGAAACTGAAATACCAAAATTGCAAATAAGTCCATGTTCTAAATTTATTTATTCCTTCATTAAAACATTGGCATCCTTCCTTTAATCAAAAGATTTCAGATCAACATGCAGATAAAATCAGAACTAATAGGTGAAAACAATGAAAATGATTTAAAATGACTGAAACATATTAAAACGCATTAACAAGTTAAAACAGGTTTCAAAGATTAAGACAGTTTAAAAACCTGGAATGCAGCATTTGAAGTGCATCAGTGAAGCCCAAAGGCTTTACATTAAATAAAGCCTTTTGAATTTCACCTGTATGGCATTACCTGTCACGTGCACTCATTTCAAAGGAAGCAAAAAAGATCCACATAGTTGCAGGAACCATCTCTTTGTTCTTAAGAGGTACAATTTATTTACATTATGAAGAAAAATGGGCTGAACAAACCCACCGTCTGGCTTGGACAGACACATTCAATGTTATGAACTGTTACACATTGTTGGCTGCCACAGAGTCCTCACCAATTGCGCATCAATCACAATATTGTATCCAGGCAGCTCCACCAGCAACTGCGAAGGTAAAGCACCAATCGGCGCTCTTCTGGGTTACTTCCAATCCTGGAGCCCACTCTTACTCTCACGCACACCCCGGGCTGGGATTATTAGCAAGGGCACAAGAAACAGCACCTCTGTCATCAACACTGGGGTTGGCTTATGATATTTTGCTCCCTGAGACAAAGGACAATGTTTCGTGGCACACTCACCATTGTCATTAGGGATGTACAGGAGGTGCGGTCTGTTACGCAGAAGCGGATTTTAGCCAGGTCCAATTGCAAAAGACATACAAGGAAGAGGAAAAAGGAGCAGAAAAAAAAATCTTTACTCTTATCAGCAGAGGTAATAAACTTGCAGTGTTGCATACAAAATCAAACAGTGCAACAAACTTACATAGTCCTTGTAAGTAACACAGAATAAGGCTTCTTCATCTTCATTCAAATGAGAGAGCAAAACATAAAGCTTGAGTAAATGGCTATTCTACCATAGCAAAGAGCATCACTGTTAGAGTATAGCAGCATTACAGCATCTCCTTCAGAGCAGAATATTACATCTCCCCTTAGAGCAGAATATTACATCTCCAAACTGTATTCTAAAATCTATACAGTTATACCATACCAGTTGTGGCTCAAACATGCTGGCTGACTTATATTATCAGCTGCCTATAATGGAGCCCCCGGTGGCACAGTGGGTTAAACCCTTGTGCCGGCAGGACTGAAGACCGACAGGTCGCAGGTTCGAATCCGGGGAGAGGCGGATGAGCTCCCTCTATCAGCTCCAGCTCCTCATGCGGGGACATGAGAGAAGCCTCCCACAAGGATGATAAAAACATCAAATCATCCAGGCGTCCCTAGGCAACGTCCTTGCAGATGGCCAATTCTCTCACACCAGAAGCGACTTGCAGTTTCTCAAGTTGCTCCTGACATGACCAAAAAGCTGCACATAACAATGAACATCATAAGGTTTTTCTTTAACACACACATTTGATCCAGCTACGACTTATTATAACACAATCCACATTGGTGATGCTGTCAGAGTGGGTGACATGAAAACAACTGCCTATAAAATGTTTGCGTACTGTTTCAGCAGAAATGTATTCATTTCTTGTAGCGCTTGGATTATTTGAGAAAGACCTACAAAACCCTATACGGCTCCGGCCCAGCGTACGTGTCCAAACGTATCCCCTTCTATGTCCCACTTCGGAGTTTAAGATCTTCTGGGGAGGCCCTGCTCTCAGCCCCACCTTTATCACAAGTGAGACTGGTGGGGACGAGGGACAGGGCCTTCTCGGTGGTGGCCCCTCGCCTGTGGAATGCACTCCCCGGGGAAATTAGGTCATCAACATCCCTCCTCTCTTTCAGAAGGAAGTTAAAAACCTGGATATGGGACCAGGCCTTTGGGTAAGCTGGCAGATGGATAAAACACAATGACGACCAGAGTAGGAAAGGACAATGACAATGCTGGATGGATTATGGATTTATGAATTGGCGAACGTTGACCACAAGATGATTTTATTGCTGCTATTGTATTAATTTGTTTTTTGTTGTTGTTATATTGTAATTTTGTATATTGTATTTTGTGAATTGTTGGGCATCGAATTGTGCCTTTTGTAAGCCGCCCTGAGTCCCCCCTAGGGGGTTGAGAAGGGCGGGGTAGAAGCACTCCAAATAAATAAATAAATAAATAAACTCTTCTGAGGGCCAGGCTGTGGCACAGCTAGTTAGTAGCCAGCTGCATTAAATCACTACTGACCGGGAGGTCATGAGTTCAAAGCCAGCCCGGGTCGGAGTAAGCTCCCAACCATTAATAGTCTAGCTTGTTGTTGACCTATGTAGCCCAAAAGACAGTGCATCTGTCAAGTAGGAAATTTAGGGACCACTTTATGCGGGAAGGCTAATTTAACTCATTTACGACACCATAAAACCTTCCAGCAGCATGTAGAAGAGGGAGGAAGTACTCCATCAGAGGACCCGGTGTCACAAGTGGGACGGAGAAGCAGCAGCTCCCCCTGTGGTCAGAACCAAGCATACCCTCATGAAGCTGGAAAAGCTAGAATGTTAAAATGCCTCTGTGTCTGTCTATATATGTTGTATGTCTAAATGGCATTGAATGTTTGCCATGTATATGTGCATTGTAATTCGCCCTGAGTCCCATGCGGGGTGAGAAGGGCGGAATATAAATATTGTAAATAAATAATAAATTAATACATGTTGTTTATTCGTTCAGTCGTCTCCGACTCTTCATGACCTCATGGACCAGCCCACACCAGAGCTCCCTGTCGGCCGTCACCACCCCCAGCTCCTTCAAGGTCAGTCCAGTCACTTCAAGGATGCCATCTATCCATCTTGCCCTTGGTCGGCCCCTCTTCCTTTTGCCTTCCACTTTCCCCAGCATAATTGTCTTCTCTAGGCTTTGCTGTCTCCTCATGATGTGGCCAAAGTACTTCAACTTTGTCTCTAGTATCCTTCCCTCCATGAGCGGTTGGGCTTTATTTCCTGGAGGATGGACTGGTTGGATCTTCTCGCAATCCAAGGCACTCTCAGAACTTTCCTCCAACACCACAGTTCAAAAGCATCTATCTTCCTTCGTTCAATATTAATACATCAATATCAATACATCAATATTAATACATATTGATTATATTAATACATCAATACATCAATATTAATACATATTGATTAGAAAAAAGCCAGTCTGTTGAGAGGAAAGCATATCAACCAAATTATTGTTTGTAAATATATGTCCTCAATGTGAAAGACCACCACCAAGATTCTATCTCTTGGAGACAGTTCAAAAGGCTTGTTCTCCTTGTTCTCGTTGGGGCCACAACTACCTCTGGGAGACAATCATACTTGGCCATGAGTGACCGCCTATGATATGATAGCTGTATCAAGGTACATACAAGACTGAAATGCTTAAGCGGCTGAGGGGGAAAAGGAAAGGGCCTGAGGCTGTTAGGAATTTTGGGAGTTGGAGTCCAAAACACCTGGAGGGCCCAAGTTTGCCCATGCCTGATCTACACTTTAGAATTAACACAGTTTGACCCTGCTTTAACTACTATGGCTCGATGCAAAGGAGTCATGGGACTTGTAGCTTTATGAGGTCTTTAGCCACCTCTGTCAAAGAATGCTGGCACCTCGCCACACTCTCATGATTACATAGTACAGAGCTACGGCAGTTAAAGTGGTGTCAAACTGCATCAGTTCTATAGTTTAAATGGACCCTTATACTTCTTGGGTTGCCCCCTTTTCTCTAACCAATGCAGCCTTTTGAAATGTTGCAGCTGAAAGTGAGGTTCTGCAAATACTGTCTCTAGCTCGTAGCTGCAAGTGCCTGCCGATTTAGTGCTTCTGTTTCCCTCCTGCACAGCTAATCTTAACTTACAGCATTAATATCAACAGGTGCCTTCAAGGAAAGAAGGATGAGGGGATATTGGTGCAGCTGAAGCAAGTATTTATAGTCTCTAAACTTAAAAAACAAGCTTATATAGATCATACATGTAACCTGATCCCGAACCCACACACATTCTTGTTTTGAAAACTGACAATGCTGGATTTTCTGTAGAGACCTGTAACCAAAAAAAAATCATACATTTGCATGTGTGTGCATCTATACCACACATACATATAGACACACCAAGACATATATATATTTAAAATGAAACTAGCCGCACCCTGCCATGCATTGCTGTGGCCCAATCTGTATATATGTTTTGTGTGTGTATATATGTGTGTATGTATTTATGTTTATGTTTATATATGTGGTTTTCAACATGCATTATAATATGTGGCTCAGTCTGTGTATATGTGTTTTCTGTGTGCATATGTGTGTATATATTTGTGTATATGTGTATATATGTTGGTTTTGCACATGCGTTGTAATGTATTTTTATTTTTGGCTTTTTAAGTCTCTTCCACTGTGTCTTTCAGTGTTTTTATGAGTGATGGTCAATCGTTGGCCTGATAGGTGTATTGCATCCAAATTTTGTGTCAATTCATCCAGTGGTTTTTGAATTATGTTAATCCCACAAATAAACATTACATTTTTATTTATTTAGACTAGCCATCCCCTGCCACGCATTGCTGTGGTCCTGTCTGTGCAAATGTGTTTTGTGTGTGTATTTGTGTGTGCATATTTTTGTGTATATGTGTATATATGTGTGTTTGCATCTATATGTGTGTGTGTGCGTGAGTGTGGTTTTGTGAATGCATTGTAATGTAGTTTTATTTCTTTTGCTTTTTCAGTCTCTTCTGGTGTGTTTTTCAGTGTTTTTATGAGTGATGGTCACTTGTTGCCCAGATATGTGAATTTGGTGTCAATCTGTTCAGTGATTGTGCGGTATATTGGAAACTAAGCAAGAGAGGTTTATATATCTGTGGAAGATCCAAGGTGAGAGAAAGAACTCTTGTCTGTCAGGGGCAAGTGTGAAGGTTGCAATTAATCACCTTGATTAGCATTGCAAATCCTTGCAGCTTCAAGACCTGGATGATTCCTGCCTGGAGGAATCCTTTGTTGGGATATGTTAGCTGGCCCTGATTGTTTCATGTCTGGAATTCCCCTGTTTTCAGAATGTTGTTCTTTATTTACTGTCCTCATTTTAGAGCTTTTTTAAATACTGGTAGCCAAATTTTGTTCATTTTCATGTTTTCCTCCTTTCTGTTGAAATTGTCCACATACTTGTGGACAATTTCAACAGAAAGTAGGAAACCATGAAAATGAACAAAATCTGGCTACCAGTAGTTAAAAACTCTAAAATTTGCTGGCCATACAGCCCAGAAAACTCACAACAACCCAGTGACTCTGGCCATGAAAGCCTTCTACAACAAATCATGGGAGTTGTAGCTTTATGAGGTTTTTAGCCTTCACTCCTAAGTGCTGATGTCTCACCAAATTACAACTTCCAGGATTCCATAACTTTGCACCATGGCATTAAAGTTGTGTCAAACTGCATTAATCCTACTGTGTAGATGCGCTCTTGATCTACATCTTTCTAGAGTTGGTTAGCAGGAAGGGGTTTTTATACGTGTCATCCTCCACTTCTCCTTCATGTCTGGATCTGCTCAGTACCGATTCTTTAATTTGTCCACTTAGTCTTAATTGGCTCCCAGCAATGTGTCTTTCCACTTGGGGTTTTGCTATTGTGTGAGTCCTTGGGGATTGTTTGGCATTTACACACAGCTGTTCGTAGCACCAGAATAGGCTGAAGAGTTGCCGGGCAGGTGTTTCAGTGTCCCATTAAGGACACCATCTGGTTGCCCTGTAGGTTGCATTTCACAGCTATTCTTCCTGCTCCATATATTTAGGAACTAAAGGAATGCCAGGGTTTCTCATAGAAGATGCTAATGAAGGATTGGTTCCATGTCTCAAAAATGTCCTCAGAAACTAGCTGGAACTAGAGGACTTGCCAGGTGAAATCCAAATCTGAAGATTCCTGGTCAACTTTATGGTGTAATCTATATAAATAAAAATGTAATTTTTGTTTGTGGGATTAACATAACTCAAAAACCACTGGACGAATTGACACGAAATTTGGACACAATATACCTAACAGTCCAACAAGTGTCCATCACCCTTAAAAACACACACACACACAAACCCCAGTGGAGCAGACTTAAAAACCCCCAAAAATACATCATATATACATATACACTCATATACATATAAACATGCACATATTCATACACACACGTATACATAGTCATACACACACACAGCAATGCCTGGTAGGGGACAGCTAGTGTAAAATAAACCACACGTAGTTCATGTTTGATCAGCCCACACACTGCCTTGTCAGAGAAAGAAAATATGCCATGCAGGTGAACAATAAAGAACAAGTAGTTTACTTTTTGTAAATCTAGAACAACATATGTGAGAATTCTCAGTGAAGAGATCTTGGACTGGAACTCTGGACAAAGATTTGGATTTTCAGACTCAGACTTCATTGTGTTATTATTTTAAGGGCCATTATTTTAATGTATTTGTCGCAACTCAGGGTAGTTTTCACCTTGCTCAAGACACCAGCACATACCAAGGCTGTAGTTTTGGTTTATTGAGAAAAAGCAAAATCAAAACAGAGAAATAAAGATGCAAAAGTTAAATAAGCAAAACAGAGTCTTAAATGCAAAGGCAAGGTTTCCAAGATCCCCAGGCAAATAACATGAAGCATAATCCCTTAGCAATGGTCAAACAAGAGTCCATGGCAAACAGGTAAAATCAGGATCATAATCCCATTCTCCAAAAAGCCAGGAGCGTTTCGCAAAAGCCAAGGCTATTCCACAGAAGTTAACGGGTAAGAAGTAACATTGAACTGACAAGAAATGCCTGTCAGCTACATCATTAAATAACCCTCCTGAACATGAAAGCATTGTGTTGACCTTTGGCTTCCCTCTTGCTAGCAAGGCATGTGCTTCTCCGAACCTTTAATTACAAACAGTCCTGTCTGTTCATTAATTCACTATTATCTTCAAACTCCTTATCTCGGCCCAGCTGGGCCAGATCACTCTGAGAACCGAAAGGAGCCACCAGTGGCACTTGTGGGATTGCACTGTCTCTATCTAAAGGCACATTCCTTTCCCCAGGGAATAGGATTGCTGTTTCTTCTTCGGAAGGCACACTATCAGCCCCGTCTGGAGCATGTACAGGAATCTCATGTACAGGAATCTGAAACCCATCAGTCTCCTCGTCATCCTGCAGAAAATCATGCTCAGGCTCAGAAGACCCAGGCCCAGACCCAGGCGGGCCGAACAGTTCAGTTTCAGACTCAGACTGAGCCACAACAATATTTAAATGTATTTTCCTGTTGTTGACCTGTTTATGTTAATTGCTCTACTATAATTGTTCTTTGTTGGCATTTAATGATTGCCAACTGTAAGCCACCCTGAGTCCCCCTTCGGGGGTTGAGAAGAATGGGGTATAAATGTTTCAGATAAATAAATAAATAAATACAATGTGATCAGTTGCACCAACTAAAATAATGTCCTTTTACGAGAAATTTAAAATGGTCTTTTTTTGTTCATGTGTATAAACTCCATCAACTCATGAAGCGAGAGCACACTCCAAATTCTGTCTCTCTGCTTCACTCTTCTTTTCTCTCTGCACCTACACAGCTCAAGCCTGAACAAAAATGTAACAGTATCCAAAAGTCCCAGGCTCAGCTTGCTCCCTGGGCATTGCCCACCAATCAGCTTCATGCAGTTGACACACATACACTCACTGATTCCTTGCATGCTCCAGTAGACTTCACATCAAATCATTTAACAATAATCTATTAGAAACATTATTGTAAAGATTGAAACGGATGAAATATATTATTAATCTTGGAAATTGAATTTTTAAAAAAACCAATTTTGAGGATCCCAGGATTCCATATCATTGAGCCATGGCAGTTAAAGTGGTGTGAAACTGCTTTTATTCTAGAGTGTAGATCAGACATGGGCAAACTTCGATCCTCCAGGTGTTTTGGACTACAACTCCCACAATTCCTGGCCTCAGGCCCTTTCCCCCCTCAGCGCGGCTGAGGGGGGAAAGGAAAGGGCCCGAGGCCAGGAATTGTGGGAGTTGTAGTCCAAAACACCTGGAAGGCCCAAGTTTGCCCATGCCTGGTGTACAGGACCAATGTGGTTAAGACATTCTTTGGAAAGACCTAATTTGCCTACTCGTCACGTAGGCTGTGCGTCCTTCCATTTCAGCCACCAACTCCAATCCTGGCTGTACTACTTCAAGGCCATAAGAAAGGATTTTCTTTCTTGATTTTGGCATCCTTTCCAGCAGGTGCTCACCGGAGGCTAGCTTTCAAATCCAACAAGTTCGCCGAGCCGAGGCTTTTCTTTCTTTCTTTTTATTTTCCTCTCCTGCCAGCCTACACACTGCGAGCGAACAGTGGGATGCTGCCATTGCTGCCGAACAGAGGCTTGCTATTAGCGGTGCGGCACCAGCTGCTAACAGGAGACACCGTTCATTAGATCCACATGAGAGCAACCTCTGAGCTGTAAACAGTTTGTCCTGCAGAAAGGAGCAAATGCTATTTCTGGTGGCAGGAGCTGAACCTTCTAGCTGAAATGGGGCAATTACTGTCCGTGGCTGAAAATCTCCCAATCTGAAGGGAAGACAGGCCCTCCACAACAAACACATTCACCAGACCTCATCTGGCAAGAGAAACAAGGGGAACTATGACTAAATAATAGGCTTGGGCAATCCATGGTTCTAAATGGTTCTAAAGTACTTAGAAAACTAAAGTTCTGGTGGTGAAAATTTCAGAACTCTAACAAAACTCTCAAAATTTCATAATAAATGGCAGTTCCTAATTGGTTCTGTCATTAAAATCACTAATAATGAAATAATAATTAAATTTTGAAAGTTTTGTTAGAGTTCTGAAATTTTCACCACCAGAACTTTAGTTTTGTAAGTACTTTAGAACCATTTAGAACCATGGATTGCCCAAGCCTACTAAATAACATCTATACTATACTATAGAGTTATTGCAGTTTGATACCACTTTAACTGCCATGGTTTAATGCTTTGGAACCCTGGGAGTTGTTGCTTTACTAGGTCTTTTGCCTTCTTTGTCAAAGAGTGCTGGTACTGAACCAAACTACAAATCCCAGGATTTCATAGCATTGAGCCATGTCAGTTGAAGTGTTATCAAACTGCATAAATTCTGCTGTGCAGATGCAACCCAGTGGCGCAATGGATTAAAGCACTGAGCTGCTGAACTTGCTAATCAAAAGGTCGCAGGTTTGAATCCAAGGAGTCACTTGAGCTCCCACTGTCAGCCCCAGCTTCTGCCAACCTAGCAGTTCAAAAACATGCAAATGTGAGTAGATCAATCAATACTGCTCTGGCGGGACAGTAACAGGGCTCCATGCAGTCATGCCAGCCATATGACCTTGGAGGTGAATATGGAAAACGCTGGCTCTTCAGCTTAGAAATGGAGATGAGCACCAACCCCCAAAATTGGACACGTCTGGACTTAATGTCAGGGGAAAACCTTTACCTTTACGTTAGATGCAACCCATAGGGTCTAGATTATTCCTTTATAAAAGTATCACAGGGGTTGGAGAGTTATCTCTGGGCTGGATCGCTAATGTTAGTTCTCTAGAGATGGGAATATCTTGGGGAGTTAGTCAACCCCTGGCATTGGACTGGAAGAGTATTGTCACAGGGGACCCCACTTCCTCAAAGTCATCCCCTGTGGGTTGAATCCACAGATCATACTTTTTGGTCCTGAATATGGTTGGGGAAGTTAGAATTCGGTTGTCGAAGGCTTTCATGGCTGGAATCACTGGGTTGCTGTGAGTTTTTCAGGCTGTATGGCCATGTTGCAGAAGCATGCTGTCCACATGTTCACCCATATCTTAAGACAGGCATCCTCGGAGGTTGTAGGTTATCACCCTGAACAGTTTGGGACCCGCCTACCTTCGTGACCACATCTCCTTCTACGAACCTACACGATCCCTTCGACCTTCTGGGGAGGCCCTCCCCTCGCTACCACCTCTGTCACAAGTGCAACTTGTGGAGATGAGGGAGACGGCCTTCTGTGTGGTGGCCCCTCAACTCTGGAACTCGCTTCCTGGAGAGATTAGGCAAGCGCCCACCCTAGCAGTCTTCAGGAAGAGCCTAAAAACCCGGCTGTCCCAGTGTGCCTTTGAGGAATGAACAACAATTCCATACCTGACCAAATCCAGCATAAAAAGCCCTTCGATCCACTTTATCTCACCCTTTAATGAAATTAAACCCCATTGTTTGTACTACCTGAACCTTCCTTCAGATAACCTGTACTACTCATCTCACCTAGGGTTTTTAAAATGTTATCCTTTGCAATTGGCACTGCCCACTCTGTTCAATTTCTTGTTATTTTATATTTTATCCTGTGTTTATTTTGTATTTTTTCTTTTGTTATATTTTATTATATTTTTATATGATGTATTATTGTATGTTTGTATTTTTGCTTTATTGTAATTGTTGGGCTTGGCCTCTTGTTAGCTGCCCCGAGTCCCCTTGGGGAGATAGGGGCGCAGTATAAATAAAGTTTTGTTGTTGTTGTTGTTGTTGTTGTTGTTGTTTTTATTATTATTATTATTTATTGTGAGGTCTGTTGGAAACTAGGATGCCTGCCATAGATGTGGGTGAAATGCCAGGAGGTAACGCTTCTGTAACATGGCCATACAGCCTTGGAAACTCACAGCAACCCAGAGGTTAGAATTATTTGTGATTTTTCTCTTTTCACAAGAATCCCTAACTCCAGCAAATGTGGGGCACAAACTGCATTATGAGTAACCAAGACTGGGAGGCATTAACACCAAGTAAGGTTTAAGCTAGTAGGAAAAGAGGAGGACTATGTTACAGGTGGATTGGCTCAGTAAAAGAAACCAGAGCCCACAGTTTGCAGGATCTGAACCCTAATAATAGGGTTGCTTGGAAGTCTACTATTTGTCTCTGTGTTTCCTTGCCTTCAAGTCACTTGTCAATGTACAGTGACACCCTGAATTTCATAGTGTTTTCTTAGGCAAGGAATATTTAGAAGTGGTTTTGCCAGTTCCTTCCTCTGAAATGTAGCCCTCAGCACCTGGTATTCATTGGCAGTTTCCCATTCAAATAGCAAATAGGACAGATCCTGCTTAGCTTCCAAGATCAGAGGGGATGTGCCACTTCTTGCCCTGAGCCGAAGCTTACTTGACAGCAAATAATAACAACTGAAGATATTCTATGTAGTTCTGCTTTCCATATTCAAAAGGAGGATTTTTCCAGCCTTGAACATTCAGTGGTGCCATCTTCCACAGTTCCCAGATGTATAACTCTCTTTTGAGATGTGGTTCTGTAACACTGTAGGTGGTATTTATCCAATAGGTTTGTATAGGAGTGTTGTGATACTTGCTGTTTAATTCATTCTTTTTCCCATTGATCCTCTGCAGCATAGAATTCCTCAGGGTCAAATTTCTTCAAACTATCCATCACAAATCTAACATCTCTTTTGTAATGTAAGTCATTGCCAGTTCAGATCCCTTAAATGTGTATGTGTGTGAAGATATATATTTTTCCATCACTTCATACTTATTTATATTGTTATTTGATTAATAGAAGGCTCATTGGATTCCTAAAGGAACAGTTAATGGGGCAAGCTGCTATGGTTGGTAGAAGTGGAGAGAATCCAATACTACAGGAAGTAAACATATCTATTTGCAGTCAGGTAGCAATGTAATTTTCTTACATATGCCTCAGCAATCAGACTTACAAATTGTGCTTGTGTTTGTGTCCTGATGTTCTTGTTGTGCGCCTTCAAGTTGTTTGTGATTTATGGCAACCCTAAGGTGAACTTCGTATCTTGGCAGAATTTGTCCAGAGAAGGTTTGCCCTCACCTTCCTCTGAGTTCGAGGGAGTGTGATTTGCCCAAGGTCGCTCAGTCTCCATGGCTAAGAAGGGGTTTGGATCCTCACCTCCCAGTGTCCAATCCAATATTCAAACCACAACACACCTGGCTCTCTCCTGATGACTGATTCTGAAAGAAAACATACTGAGACATCAAGAACAAAGCCTTGAGACTGATCTGAGTGGACCAGTTGAGAGCATTTGGATAAAAATAGAGAAATAAAGAATGGCAACATTTTGGTGGGGATTTACTACAGTCCACCAAACTAAGAATAAATACATCAAGGGAACCACTGACCACATAAGGAAGATGATGAGGAAACACAACATACAAACAATCTAAAGACCCAGTAATAAAATCCAACTAATGCTATGTTCAACAAAGGACAAGGGAATCCTCTCACTTCTGCAGGAGTCTACTGTATGCTATGCAGCTCTGGACAAGTCTACATAGGGACCACCAAACGCAGCAGCGCCCAAACACGAATCAAAGAACATGAAAGGCACTGCAGACTAACTCAACCAGAGAAGTCAACCATAGCAGAGCACCTGATGAACCAATGTGGACACAGAAATGCTGGACCATTCTAACAACTACCATGTCAGGCTACACAGAGAAGCTATTGAAATCCAAAAGCATGTGGGCAATTTCAACAGTAAGGAAAAAACCATGAAAATGAACAAAATCTGGCTACCAGTATTAAAAAAAACTCTAAAATTATAACAGTCAATAAAGAACAACACTCAAACACGGGAACTCCAGACAAGAAATAATCAGGGACAGCTAATCATCTCTAAACAAAGGATTCCCCTAGGCAGCAAGAAGTCACACCTAAACACTGCGAGGCCATCAAATGCTAATCAAGGTGGCCAGTTGAAACATTCCTACCTAGCTCCAGCAGACAAGAGTTCTTTCTCCCACCCTGGACATTCCACAGATATATAAACCCCATTTTCCTAGTTTCCAACAGACCTCAGAACTTCTGAGGATGCCTGCCATAGATGCAGGCAAAACATCAGGAGAGAATGCTTCTGAAACATGCCCACATAGCCTGAAAAACTTACAGATTTACAAACTTACAACAACCTAAGATAGATAGGTGATGGACTCTATGCCTCAAGTACCTTCACAGAAAATAGGGGCAGTCTTGTTCTCTGCTGCCGCAAAGAGTAGGACCAAGTCTAATGTTTTGAAGTTACAGGGGAGTAGACTTTGAATAGTAGAAGAAGCATTTTTCAGTAGGAGCGTGTTGACAATGGAACTAACTGCCTAGAGAGGTAGTGGGGTCTTCTCTGGACATTTTCAAAGAACGTTTGGACAACTCCTTGCTGGGGATGATTTAGCTGGAAATCCTGTATTGAACAGGAGGTTGGACTAAATGGCTCATAATCCCCCTTTCTGACACTTTATGATTCTGTAACTCAGTGACTCTTAATTAAATGCAAAATACAGAAGTGCAAAAAAGTGTGCACTATGACACCAAATGTTTCCCAGCACCTCAGAGAATACAACTTCGAAAATATGTGCTAACTGTATGGCTCTGACCAGCTTCTAAACTAGCCCATTGTCTTCAGGTATGGTGTGAAATACAACCATTTGCTAGCCATAAAGCAACAGCTGCCTATAATGCTGTCCTTTGGGTGACACAATTTTGTCCTTTCTCATAAGTAGTAAAATATCTTGGATCAGCCCTGCTCATCTTTGTCGTACATGACCTGGCTAGGTGCAGCTAATCAGCAATGCTGCTATAGTCTGGGAAATACTTCCCCAAGATCTCCAGATCTTGGGAAAGCATTTGTACTGGGAAGTAGTGTCACACAGGAGGTACTTCTGCTTTGAATCAAGCTATACAGGACTCTTCAGGAATAGGAGCGGCTGTTTATATTTATTCCGCAACCCCCTGGGCTTTCATCCTTTTGGCACTGACTGACTTATACTTGATCTCTGCACACATCCAAACGGAAACTTAAATAAATGGCCTTGCATTCCAGTCAGCTAATGGGAGAATGGGACATGGAAGTGTAAAATCTAGTATCCCAAGTATCAGTTCTATATTTAGAAAAACCAAACAAGAGGACTAACTGTTCCATCATAACCGGACAAAACTAAAACAAATACACCTGACATGGGCCCCATCAACACTGACCATTAAATGCGGTTTCAAACCAGAATTGAAGAAGGTGGTTTTCCTGTGCAGATGGTTACATCCCGTATAGATTACTGCAACACTCTCTACATGGGGTTGCCTTTGAAGACGGCCCGGAAGCCTCAAATGGTTTAGCGTGCGGCAATCAGGTTGCTAACAGGAGTGGCGTTCAGGGCACATACAACTCCCCTGTTGAATCAGCTCCACTGGCTGCCAGTCTGCTACCGGGCTCAATTCAAAGTGCTGGCTTTAGCCTATAAAGCCCTAAACGGTTCTGGCCCAGTCTATCTATCTGAAAGTATCTCTCCCTACGAACCCCCCAGGAACTTAAGATCATCTGGGGAGGCCCTGCTCTTGATCCCGCCTGCTTCGCAGGCACGTCTGGCGGGGACAAGAGATGGGGCCTTCTCTGTGGTGGCCCCCTGGCTGTGGAACTCCCTCCCTAGGGATATTAGATCAGCCCCCTCCCTCCTGACTTTCCAAAAAAGAGTAAAAACTTAGCTCTTTGAGCAAGCATTCGGAACCCCGGCGTAAACAGACAAACTAGAGTTGGAAATTGACCCAGGAACGGCCAAGACAATGTAATGAATGAAGATTTGAACGAGAGGACATAGTCTCTTTTTAAATTGTTTATTATGCACTGTCGTTTATGTTTAATTGCACTTCATATTTTTGCTTTATCAATGTATGTATTTTGTTTTGGCATCGAATTGTGCCGACTGTGTATACCGCCCTGAGTCGACTTCGGGCTGAAATGGGCGGGATAGAAATAATGTAAATAAATAAATAAATAAATAAATAGATCAGAAATCCTGGGGATCATGCAAACCACAGAGCACTGATGTTCATGAAGGGTTTGTTGTCTGGCTGCCACAGTTTGAAGATAGCTTCAAACTACATTACGTTGTAACTGTAGATTGGTTCTGGATTTAAAGGGAATCCATGCTCTAGTGCAGTGGTTCTCAACCTTCCTAATGCCGTGACTCCTTAATACAGTTCCTCATATTGTGGTGACCCCCAACCATAACATTATTTTAGTTGCTACTTCATAGCTGTAGTTTTGCTACTGTTATGAATCGTAATGTAAATATCTGATATGCAGGATGTATTTTCATTCACTGGACCAAATTTCGCAAATACCCGATACGCCCAAATTTGAATACTGGTGGGGTTGGGCGGGATTGATTTTATCATTGGGGAGTTGTAGTTGCTGGGATTTATAGTTCACCTACAATTAAAGAGCATTCTGGACACCACCAATGATGGAATTGAACCAAACTTGGCACACAGAACTCCCATGACCAACAGAAAATACTGGAAGGGTTTGGTGGGCATTGACCTTGAATTTTGGAGTTGTAGTTCACCTAAATCCAGAGAGCACTGTGGACTCAAACAATGATGGATCTGGACCAAACTTGTCACAACCACTCAATAAGCCCAACTGTGAACACTGGTGAAGTTTGGGAAAAATAGTCCCTTGATATTTGGGTGTTCTAGTTGCTGGGATTTATAGATCACCTACAATCAAAGAGCATTCTGAACTCCACACCGATGGAATTGAACCAAAGTTGCCACACAGAACTCCCATGACCAACATAAAACAGTGGAAGGATTTCATGGACATTGACCAGGGGTTTTGGAGTTGTAGTTTATCTACATCCAGAGAGCACTGTGGACTCAAACAATGATGGACCTGGACCAAACTTGACATGGATACTCAATAAGCCCAAATGTGAACACTGGTGGAGTTTGGGGGAAATAGTCCCTTGATATTTGGGTGTTTTAGTTGCTGGGATTTATAGTTCACATACAATCAAAGAGCATTCTGAAGTCCACACCAACGATGGAATTGAACCAAAGTTGCCACACAGAATTCCCATGACCAACATAAAATAGTGGAAAGGTTTGATGGACATTGACATGGGTGTGCTGTCACACACTGGGCCTGTGCACATGACTATAGACAGGACATAAATTCTGTGTGCCCAACGGGACGCCGGGGCTGCCTCAGATTAAAGGCCCTTAGATTCCCCCAAACAAAGTTCTGTAGAGGCTTAAAGTAAGTCCAACAAAGTTCTTTATTGATGAAAACAAACAGGTACTTTCAAGCTTTCTTAACAGTCTATTGGTTCTTGCAATCTTGTTCACTGGGAACAGGCACTATCTTCATAACTATAACTAACTAATGGGGAAATCCTTAACTTCTAATCAGGGCAGTCTGTACTTGCCTCTGTTGACGTGGAGCCCCTGCACCCGGTACCAACTGCGTCTGGCTTCCGTGAGAGACCCTTATCAAGCAGAGGTTTGTAGACTTCCAGGGAAAAAGAAGGAGTTCAGGTTGCTGTGATGGCTGGCTGAAGTCCCTCAGTGAAAGGAGCTGTAAGGCTGTATAACTCCAGTAAGGCTGTAGGCTGTATATCTCCCGGCTAAGCCATAGAAGACGAAGCTTTCTACAGGAGCTACTTCGTTTTATGTCCTGTGCGAAAGGCTTCTCTGTGAGAACTGAACCCAAAAAGGCTCATATTCCCTCCAAAACTCAAAAAGGGATGGGACCAGGGAACCTAATGATAATTGACAGGTGGCTTGCCCTATGATTGCAAACTATAGCAGGAACCTACCCTGCTGCAAAATCCCAAGCCTGGGATTGCAAACAAACATTTAATGCAAAGCAAACAGAATTGAAGCTCCTGGTACAGCTGTACCAGCACAATGGGGTTTTGGAGTTGTAGTTTATCTACAGCTAGAGAGCACTGTGGACTCAAACAATGATGGATCTGGACTAAACTTGACATGGATACTCAGTAAGCCCAAATGTGAACACTGGTGGAGTTTGGGGGAAATAGACCTTGACATTTGGTAGTTGTAGATGCTGGGGTGTGTAGTTCACTTACATCAAAGAGCATTCTGAACTATACCAATGAAAGAATTGGGCCAAACTTCCCACACAGAACCCCCATGACCAACAGAAAATACTGTGTTTTCTGATGGTCTTTGGCAACCACTCTGACATCCCCTCATGACCCCCCACCCCCGGGGTCCTGACCCCCAGGTTGAGAAACGCTGCTCTAGTGTGATGAGGTTGTAGGTATCCAGTATGTACTAACTCAGCAGCCTTTTCAGTCAATGTTAAGTGGGGTAGAAGGAATGAAAAACTGAAGGAGATGGAATGCCTTTCTTCAGAGCTTTACAACATAGGGTCAAGCTAGACATGAAGGGGAATGCATAACTCAAAGATATGTCACGTAGCAATCGGATTTGAAAACTAAGTCTATGATTACTTTCCAGTCCTTAGTTATAAAATATGCTAAGTGCAAAGAATGCAACTGAGTCCAGTCATGTGCTATGAAAAACAGATGTCCTTCAGCATTTGCGGAAACACATCCTTTAAATGTATCATCAGATTTGACCCTTGTTATCGTGTCCCAAAGGAGGGAATAATGGCAAGTTGGCCAAGTGGAGCTGTGAACATGAATGCTCCTGTTTGGAGATGAGAATATACTGCAACATTTTGAGCTAGGTCTCCCTGTTCAACCTTTTGGTGAAATTGCTGATCCCACTTAAATACTGTAATAATTGGTTGGTTACAATTATCCAGGCTCTGAATGTTAAGATCCTTCTTTTCTAAATGCAGAAGTGAATCATAGTCATTATTCCCTTGGGCGAAACAGCGAGCGGGGGAGAGAGAAGAGTGTCTGCTTCTGAACAAGTTAGTCAGACTTCCTCCAAAGCTTCACAGTTTCCTTTCTTGCCATGCTGCCCTCTCCTATGAATCGACATCAGTTCCCCCCCGCTTCACTAAAAAACCCATTTTCTGCAATGAAATTGAAAACCATCTGTGATTTAAGACCTGTTTCCAGGCTATATAAATCATTACTACATGTTTTTGGATGGCCTAGAAAATGTTATTGCGCTTGAAGGGATGAGGAATGTATTCTTATAGTGTGCAAGAACAAAAAGACGATGAAGAAGGATCCGCTCTAGGCAAAAGATGATTATATACTTTGTAGTACAAAGGAAGCTTCTTTAAGGCAATTATTTTCCTTGAAATTCCAATCAACTGTCCATTTCTCTCTCTGCTGGAAGAGGGGAAAAGACCAAGAGAATACACATCTGAGGGCGCTTCCAGACAGCACTAAATCGTGGGTTTTAAACACCGGGACTGGCTGGGAGTCAGCTGCATTGCATCACTACTGACCAAAAGGTCATGAGTTTGAAGCCAGCCCGGGTTGGAGTGAGCTTCCAACCAATTTGTGTAGCTTGCTGTCAACCTTTGCATCCCGAAAGACGGTTGTATCTATCAAGTAGGAAATTAAGGTACTGCTTATGCGGGGAGGCTAATTTACAATGCCATAAAAGCATGCAAAGAATGAGGAAGTACTTCATCAGTGTCACAAATGGGTGGTGAAGCAACAGCTCCCCTGGTGTCCAGAATACCCTCATGAAAAAGCCGGAATGTTAAATAGCCTCTGTGTGTCTGTCTATATAGGTTGTGTGTCTATGGCATTGAATGTTTGCCATGTATATGTACATTGTAATCCACCCTGAGTCCCCTGCAGGGTGAGAAGGGCAGAATATAAATACTGTAAATGTAAATAAATAAGGGGCAAAAAAATCCCAGGACTTCAGAAGAGGTCCACATACAGATTTGTTGGTCCCGGGAGTTCTGCCTCTATTGTCCAGATTTGATGTTTTGTTGTGAGATTTAGAGGCTCTCAAAATGGCCACCGTGAAACTTCCACTGGAAACTTTGGCAGTTTTTTTTTTAAACCCTCTCAAGATGTGGGTATGTCGACAATCACTGCAGCGAATCACTGCAGTGATTTGTCCTGGCCATTGAAACTGTGCTCTCCAGACATTTCATGAAGTATCTGCCACACAAATCAGCGTTTACAGGATAGGACCACTTCTGCCCAAATCAGCAATACACAATCAAACAGGAACACAAACTTTCAAGTCAGAAACGGAGCTTTCACATTATTGGCACTTTTCAGAGCCTGGTTGCCTGGCCATCTCTCCAGACAGATTGCAGCATTCATACTTGCCTCAAACAGACAAGAGTTCTTTCACCCACCCTGGACATTATTCCACAGAGGATGATGGAAGGCTGAGATCCTTGGCATCTGGAGAGCCATAGGCTGCCTAATTCTATTTCAGACACTGAACGAAACTTGGAAAAAGTTACTTCTCTCGAATTATCACTTCCTAAATGCATTATACTTACCCATACTTAGTCTATGAATAAATATGTCATCTGGCTCCCTGTGACCTCTGGCCATGACAAAGTTCCCCTAGTCAATGTTGTACATCTTTAATTGCTAATCAAGGTGGCCAATTGCAGCAGATATATAAACTTCACCTGCCGAGTTTCCAGCAGACCTCACAACCTCTGAGGATGCCTGCCATAGATGTGGGTGAAACGTCAGGAGAGAATGCTGCTAGAACATGGCCATACAGCCCGGAAAAGTCACAGCAACCCAGTTGTTGCCGTTGTCTGCCTTCTAGTTGTTCGTGATGATATGAGAAGGAAGATACTGTTATCTCAGCTCCAGAAAACCACATGTTAGGATCATCGTAAGTTGGAAATGACTTGAAAGCACACCACAACAGCAATGACTAAACTGACTGGGTCTGTTTGGGATGCTCAGATTGAAAGAAAAAATGCACAGGTGCCCTGTATCTGTTCATATTTCTAGGTGAATTTTTTACAATGTGATTTTAAGTTGGTGGTGTTTAATCATCTATGTTTCTTCTCCAAAGTATGTTATTTTCCCTTTTTTATTTGTTTGTTTGCAAGCTATTCCACCCATTTATTAACAGAAGAGCAGCAGGAGGAGAATATGGTAATTTCCCAGCCAGTCATCCTTCCTTGCTTGCTTGCAGAGTGTTGAAGAGAGCTGTCTGCCTGGCTCTGTGTCAGGGCCATCCACTTCACAACAGCTGTGTCAGTCGCACAACAGGGAGGCAGCTCTCTTGTGGCCTTGGAGGACGCCAAGGTTGAATTAAAGTGACGGAAGGGGAGGGATGCCCCTTCCTCCTTTTGTGCAGATGTGGGAAGCTCCCTTTCAGACCCAAGTGCAAGGCTTGCCTCCTTCCTGGGTCTCAGCTGCAGTGAGAAGGGCTCAGCTCTTTGCCTCAAGGCTCTCCCAAATTAGTCTCAAGATGTGTGAGTTCTCACTAAATGGCTCCTTGGGGTTTGATGCCTTTCCTCCCAGTTCTTTTCCACTTGTTCCATAGAATCATAGAATCACAGAGCTGGAAGAAACTTCTAAGCACTATTCAGTCCAACCCTATTCCGCCATGTAGGAATACACAATCAAAGCATTCCCGACAGAGGGCCATCCACCCTCTGGGAGGGAGGGAGGAAAGATAGAAAGAAGGAAAAAAGCAAGCAAGGAAGAAAAGATGAAAGGAGGAAAGGAAGGAGAATGGGAGGAAGGAGGAAAGAGAGAAGGAAGGAAACAAAAGGGAAGGAAGGAAGGAGGGAGGGAGGAAAGGAAGGGAAGGATGGAAAGAGAAAGAGGGAGAAAGGGAAGGAGGAAGGAAAGAAGGAAAGACAAAAGGGAGGGAACAAAGAAAGGAAGGATGAAAGGGTGGAAGGGAAGGAGGAAGGAAAAAGAGAAGAAAGGATGGAAGGAAGGGAAGGATAAAGAAAATAAAGAAGGAAGGAAAGACAGAAGGGAAGGAAGGAAGGAAGGAAGGAAGGAAGGAAGGAGAAAGAGGGAGAGAGGGAAGAAATAGAGAAGGAAGGAGACACAAAAGGGAAGGAAGGAGGAAAGGGTGGAATGGGAGGATGGAAGGAGAAGGAGAAGTAAGGATGGAAGGAAGGGAAGGATAAAGAACATAAAGAAGGAAGGAAAGACAGAAGGGAAGGAAGGAAGGAAGGATGAAAGGGTGGAAGGGGAGGATGGAAGGAAAAGAGGGAGAGGGAAAG
Source organism: Anolis sagrei ordinatus (assembly GCF_025583915.1). Lineage (NCBI taxonomy): Eukaryota > Metazoa > Chordata > Lepidosauria > Squamata > Anolidae > Anolis > Anolis sagrei. Next base: position 17,915,791 of record NW_026844366.1, on the reverse strand, counting down.
GAGAGGAGGAAAGAAGGAAAGACAAAAGGGAAGGAAGAAAGGAGAAAGGGTGGAAGGGAAGGAAGAACAAAAGGGTGGAAATGAAGGATGGATAGAAGGAAGGAAGGGAAGGATAAAGAAAAGAAAGAAGTAAGAAAAGACAAAAGGGAAGGAAGGAGAGAGTGAGAGAGGGAAGAAAGAGGGAGGGAAGGAAGCAAACACAAAAGGGAAAGAAGGGTGAAAGGTTGAAAGGGGAGGATGGAAGGATGAAGGGAAAGAGCAGGAAGGATGGAAGGAAGGGAAGGATAAAGGAAAGAAAGAAGGAAGAAAGAAAGGGAAGAAGGAGAAAGAGGGAGAGCGGGAAGAAAGAGGGAAGAGAAAGGACAAAAGGGTGGAAGAAGGATGGATGGAAGGAAGGGAAGGAGAAGGAAAGAGAAGGAAGAAAGGAGAAAGGGGGAAGGAGAATGGAGGGGGGAGGGAGGGAAGGGGGGAAGGAAGGAGGAGAGGGAGGAAAGAGAGAAGGAAAGAGGAAAGAAAGAAGGAAAGATGGAAGGAAGGAAGGAAGGAAAAAGAGGGAGACAGAAGAAAGGGAGGATGAAAGGGTGGAAGGGAAGGAAGGATAGGATGGTGAGAGAGAGGAGGGCCAGAGAAAAGAGCCAAAGGGGCCGCATCCCCCATGCCTGCTGTGGAATGAATGCAGTTGGACACCACTTTTAAATATTAGCCTGAGCTTGTAATTCTATGGCACCACCTTGACTACATGGAAGAGACTATTAAAGGAGAGGGTAGATTTTTGTAATAAACGCAACATATTGGCCTGATCTCTTTGCATGCTGAAATTCTTTGGCACGCTGCTGTTGCGAGGTTTAAATATGTTCCTGCTATGGCAGTGAGAGATCTCAATTGCAAATGGCAAGGCTAGGCACACTTAGATCCATTGAACCTTCTTTTAAAAGGAAGAGAGAGGTTTGTACCTTTTCCAGATGACGGTAAAATTAACAAACCTGCAGGCTGATTTCAGCATCGCTTTCCAAGAAGCAGACCACTTACGGTTCTGCCAGAATTATTGATGCGCAAATACAGTCAGCTCAGACCTGAGTGACACTCGGTGCTGCTCAGGAAGCAAAGTGCCGAACTTTGACACTCTTAAGACATCAGCATTCAGTTCTCCTTTTTTTACTGGTTCAATTTTATATCACAGAACTAAACTGTCGATTGCTACAGAAAAACCACAATTTCATCTGGATGTGAAATCTGACATATTTCCCCCCTTTTCAACCATCCAGCTTCGGAGAGGGCTATTTCTGGTAATAGTGGGACGCATTGCCTCTGTCGCTTCTCAGTCCTCCTTTGCCAACAAATACCTCTTAGCATTCGTTCATTTTGGGAGGATTCTGGGATAATTATATTTGGCTTTAAAACATGATGTATGGTGCATTTTAAAGGGAAAGTGCAGCATTGTTTCCTTGGCTTGCTTCCATTTGCATGCCCAGGGGCAAACTTTCTGACAGCAGCCACAGAAATGCGGAATATGCACTCTAAAGCAGACCCGGGCAAACTTGGGCCCTCTTAAGTGTTTTGGACTTCAACTTCCACAATTCCCAACAGCCTCAGGCCCTTTTCTTTTTCCCCTCAGCCACGTAAGGAGCCGGGGTAGCGTAATGGGTTAAACCCTTGTGCTGGCTGAACTGCTGACCTGAAGGTTGGGTTGCTGACCTGAAGGTTGTCAGTTTAAATCCCCGAGATGGGGTGAGCTCCCCTCTGTCAGCTCTAGCTTGCGGGGACATTAGAGAAACCTCCCAGCTGACACATCCCGGCATCCCCTGGGCAACGTCTCTGTAGACAGCCAATTCTCTCACATCAGAAGCGACTTGCAATATGTTCTCAAGTTGCTTCTAACAAGATAAAAAAAACCTTTCCCCAACCCCAGAGACACAAGTGCTGTTGGACTGCAATTTATTTATTTATTTATGACATTTATATGCCACCCTTCTCGCCCAGAAGGGGACTCAGAGCGGCTTGCAAGTGGTAGGTAAATACAATATAGTATATTATTAGCATAGCACAGTCTATATATATATAAATGCTCTGTTCATTTTGAGTGACATCATAACTCAAAAACCACTGGACGAATTACTACCAAATTTGGCCACAAGAAACTTACTAACCCAAGGAGTGACCATCACTCAAAACATTGATTTTGTCATTTGGGAGTTGTAGTTGTTGGGATTTATAGTTAACCTACAATCAAAGAGCATTCTAAACTCCACCAATGATGTAATTGAACCAACGTGGCACACAGGACTCTCATGACCAACAGAAAACACTAGAAGGGTTTGGTGGGCATTGACCTTGAGTTTTGGAGTTGTAGCTCACCTACATCAAGAGAGCACTGTGGATTCAAGCAATGAAGGATCTAGACTAAACTTGGCATGAATACCCCATATGCCCAAATATGAACACAGATTGAATTTGTGGGAAATAGAGAAGGAAGGAGAAAAGGAAAGAAGAAAAGGGAAGGAAGGAAGGAAACTGAGCGAAGGAAAGGAGAGAAAGAGGGAGGAAAGGTTGGCCACAGCAACGTGTGGCGGGTACAGCTAGTGTAATATAAAATATATAATTATAATATATCATTATTATTATTATTCTTAGTAGTAGTAGTATTATATTGTATTACATTATGCAATTCCCATCATCCCCAGTCTGCATCAAAAGTGATGGGAGTTGTTCAATAACACCTGGAGACCCAACTGGGTAAAGACAAAAGAGCACTGACCACCATGTAAAAAATTGTAGTTTGCCCTCTTTATCCATGGATGCAATGGCCCTTTGAAGACAACCTGAAGGCCCTTGATGAAAATTAGTTTGACACCCCTGCTATACAGCATATTGGGAACAGTGGTCCATTTTATCTGGAAACCAACTCATCTGGAGGTTTGGGAAATTGGTTGCAACTTGATGCAAATTTTCCACTTAAGAGCAGGAAAGAGTAGATTTCATGGCCATGTAGCCCATCTGTGACACCTACTGGATTGATCCATCATTGCAACCATAGCAGAGAATCCAGCACACAATGTGGTAAGTAATACAAGGCTGGACTCTGGGTTACAAATATACTGGCTATTTTTTCTTGGACAGAATATTTGGTACCTAAGACAGAGATAGAAATATAATAGAAAGAAGAGGGATATGTTCTTACACCACAAAGAAAAACAGCTGGACTTGTTTCAGTACTCATTTTATTCATCAGAGATTGCATGTACAGCTTAAAAAGGTGAACATTTTGCTGTTCACCTTTCAATGACTACACAGAGAAGCCACTGAAATACACAAGTATGTGGACAATTTCAACAGAAAGGAGGAAACCATGAAAATGAACAAAATCTGGCTACCAGTATTAAAAAACTCTAAAATTACAACAGCACAACAACAGAGAGTAAACAAACAAGGACATCTAATCACCTCTCAACAAAAGTTTGCTCCAGGCACTGTCAGGCCATTATATGCTAATCAAGGTGATCAGTTGAAACATTCACACCTAGCTCCAGCAGACAAGAGTCCTTTGTCTCACCCTGGTCATTCCACAGATATATAAACCCTTTTTCCTTAGTTCCAACAGACCTCACTACCTCTGAGGATGCTTGCCATAGATGCAGGCGAAACGTCAGGAGAGAATGCCTCTAGACCATGGCCATATAGCCCGAAAAAACCTACAACAACCCAAGTTAAATATAGTTTGAAACCTGTTCTTACGTATTGGCATAACCGTCTTTTTGGGGGAAAAAGAATAGTTTGAAAGAAACTCATTTTGAAACGTTGTACTGTAAGTAACAAGCATTTGATCCTATGTAACCACCACGCTTATACCATAAGAATGATACAAATAAACTAAATAACTGTTTCACCTTCCAACAAACTCTCTCGCTCCATGTATCACTTCCAGCTTGAGAAGTCTTAAAAGGACAAAGAAGTAGACAAACCTTTACTCCTTAGTGTCATAATTTGTACAGAATGTCACCCTGTCCCATTCCTGACCATTTTGCATTTTTGATTACTTAAGCAAATAAGAGGTCCCTTCAGGCAGACCACGAGACCAGAGAGCGTCCCACTGTGTAATGACTAAAATGGCAGTTCAACAACATGTGGAAGGCTTTTTGCTCATCACTCATAGGCTAAGATGTTGTTGCTGTGCGCACAACATCCTAGCAAGTAGATTCCAAGTTATGATGAGCCTATGGCAAAGCTGTCATGGGGTTTTCTCAGCAATAATTGTTCAGAGTCCACTTGCCTTTGCCATCCTCTGAGGCTAAGAGAGTGTGACTTTCCCCATAGTCGCCCAATGGATTTCAATGGTGGAGCAGGGATTCAAACTGTAGTGTCCAGAATCATAGCCTGATACTCAAAGCATTGCATCGCGCTGGCTTTCCAGAAATTTATTTCTAATGCATCATCCCTATAATCCAAGTAAAAGGAATTTTATCTTGCTATTGCCATGCCCTCTAGTGGTTTCCCAACCATGATTATAGGCTGTGCTTTAGATCCAGTGTTTTTCCTCTTATGAGAAGCTGCAGTGACCTCCTTTCCAAACTGACATTTTGCTAATATTAATACATTTTCATAGAACCATAGAGTTGGAAGATTCAAGTCCAACCCCTTGCCAAGTAGCAGGAAAATCACATTCAAAGCACTCCTGGCAGATGGCCATTCAGCCTCTGTTTAAAAGCCTCCAAAGAATGAGCCTCCACCACACTCGGGGCAGAGAGTTCCACTGCTGATCAACTCTCATTTTAGTGAATCAATGAAATTAGTTTCACTAACTCACATCCAGATTCTTTGTATCTTCTTTCAGAAGCAGATCTCATTGAAATCAAGAGGACTTAATACAGTGTTTCTCAACCTGGGATCGGAACCCCTGGAGGGGTCGCAAGGGGATGTCACAGGGGTCACCAAAGACCAGCAGAAAACACAGTATTGTCTGTTGGTCATGTGGGAAGTTTGGACCAATTCTATCATTGGTGGGGTTCAGAATGTTCTTTGATTGTGGGTGAACTATAAATCCCAGCAACCTCAATTCCCAAATGTCAAAGTCTAATTTCCCCAAACTCCACCACTGTTCACATTTGGGCATATTGAGTATTCATGCCAAGTTTGGTCCATCATTGTTTGAGTCCACAGTTTTTTCTGGATGTAGGTGAACTACAACTCCAAAACTCAAGGTCAGTGCCCACCAAACACTTCCAGTGTCTTCTGTGTGCCAAGTTTGGTTCAATTCCATTGTTGGTGGAGTTCAGAATGCTCTTTGATTGTAGGTGAACTATAAATCCCAACAACTGCTACTTCCAAAGAACAAAATCAATCCCCCCTCAACCCCATCATTACTCAAATTTGAGCGTATTTGTGCCAAATTTGGTCCAGCGAATGAAAATATATCCTGCATATCAGGTATTTACATTACGATTCATAACAGTAGCAAACTTACAGTTGTGAAGTAGCAACAAAAATAATTGTATGGCTTGGGGGTCACCACAACATGAGGAACTGTATTAAGGGGTCGGGGCATTAGGAAGGTTGAGAACCACTGACTTAATACCTCAAAAATTACATTTAAGGTTCTATGTGTCTTTCCACAGTTCTTGCCATTGCAAAACATTTGTGAAAGTTCATAACAATTGAGAACAATTTTTAAATAGAAGTCTTTGTTACATATTTGAGCATCAGACTCTTTATACATTTCAAATAAATACTCCAATTGGAAATTTCTGGAGATACATTGGGAACATTTTGCAAATAAAGTTTTCCTTCTACCATGGATCTATGCGCCCACCATTGTTAACCCATGTTTCTATGAACTTCTTGAAATTACTAGCTAGTCCAGTTTTGAAAAAGTAACTTTTCACACTACAATATCTAGAACTTGCCAAATGTCATAGCCAGCGGCCATGTTAATGGTGCTACTCTGGAAAAAAAAATTTTTTTCCAAGCTCAGGGACATTTTATTTGTGCGGCCTTCCTGCATGGATATTGCTTCCAAAAACAACAGTGGTTCCCAACCTGTAGTCCGTGGAGCATCAGTGTTCCACAAGAACTAAAATATGGTCTGCGGCCTCACCATTACTACACCGAGAGCGACTGGTCTCACAAAATCCTCTAATAGTGCCAAGGCTTATTTTTTTTGTGGGCAAGCAGATGACAACGACTGGATGGCATATTTTGTGTATTAGAAACTAGAGCTGATGTGGTCTATCCAATGCAATTTTCTGAATCATCACCCCAAATAACCAAACTGAACCTAAATTTCACCAAATCTGATTTGTAACCCTTTTGGTGGGCCCCCTGGTGGCGCAGCAGATTAAACCACTGAACTGCTGAACTTGGTGACCAAAAGGTTGGCGGTTCAAATCTGGGGAGTGGGATGAGCTCCTGCTGTTAGCCCCAGCTTCTGCCAACCTAGCAGTTCGAAAACATGCAAATGTGAGTAGATCAATAGGTACTGCTTCTGCAGGAAGGTAATGGCACTCCATGCAGCCATGCTGGCCACATGACCTTGGAGGTATCTATAGACACCACCGGCTCTTTGGCTTAGAAATGGAGATGAGCACCACCCTCCAGAATCGGACACAACTAGACTTCATGTCAAGGGTAAAACTTTACCTTTAACCCTTTTGGTACTAGTGTTGGAGAGTGGTCCCTGGTCAAGTGGTCCCGGGTCAAAAAAAGGTTGGGAACCACTGAAATACAGGAAGAGGTTGCTATAGAATTAAATAGCCTTGTTTTCCTGCATTGTTTCTCTCTCAACCTGTTGAATCAAAGCACATACATTGTGTGGAATCCACTGTGTCCTTTTCCAAAATTCCAATAACAAACCTTTTGAGGTAGATGGTGCTGAAGAAGATTGATTTGCTTGAAAGCCACCAACAACCTTAGTCAAGTAAGGATTTGAACACAGGACTTCCCGGTTCTAATTTAAGTATGGAGCATCCTTCCCAGGAAAATTAGACAGGAACCTTTCCTACTTTTTGTTCACAGACAAGTAAAGACTTTTCTGTTTTGATAATTGACTGTATAAGGCCAGTCGCATCACAATAATATGCTGGATTTTTGTTGATTGTTGTGTTATTATGCATGTGCATGATATATATTACATGTTTTGATATATGTTTGAATCTGGTTTTGATTGTTTAATCTCATTTTAACTTGGATGTCTTGTGGATTTTTAATTACATTCTTTTAATTAGTTGCAAGGTACTGTGACGCCTTGATTGGGAAGGACATAGGATGATGATGATACGTATAATCATACCTCCGCATTTGCTGAGGTATGACTATAGCCTTTGGATATTTGATTATTAATGGATTTGATTAAAATATTGTCTCTAGCAATTGCTAGGCCCTACAGTATTACTTTTATGGCCAACTTCCTCCATATATGTTGGAGGACCTAGGGTGTACTAGAGAATACATCTCTTTAGGAATCTCTAGTGCAATGTATGGTCTATTTCAAGTGGAAGTAGATTATAGAGGTGTCTTGGAAAACTTTGAAATTTTGAGAGATATGTTCTCTCAAGTAAAAATTGAGCTCTACAGGCCAATGGAGACTCCACCACAGACATCAGAAAAGCTGCAAGACAACGAACAAGCCACAAGAGTACAGACAAAGATCCACCCAAAGGAAAAGTGTTCTTACCATACATCAAGGAAACCACTGACCGCATAGGGAAGCTGATGAGGAAACACAACATACAGACAACCTACATACCCACTAAGGAAATCCAACAAATGTTACGTTTAACAAAGAACAAGAGGGATCATTTCACCTTTGCAGGAGTCTACTGTATACCATGCAGCTGTGGACAAGTCTACATAGGGACCACCAAATGCAAAATTGCCCAAACACGAATCAAGGAACATGAAAGGCACTGCAAACTACTCCAACCAGAGAAGTCAGCCATAGCAGAGCACCTGATGAACCAACCTGGACACAGCATATTATTTGAGAACACAGAAATGCTGGACCACTCTCACAACCACCATGTCAGACTATACAGAGAAGCCATTGAAATCCACAAGCATGTGGACAATTTCAACAGAAAGGAGGAAACAATGAAAATGAACAAAATCTGGCTACCAGTATTTAAAAAACTCTGAAATCAGAACAGTAAATAAAGAGCAGCACTACAGAAATCCCCAGGGGAATTCCATATAGGAAACAATCAGAGCCAGCCAGCTAACACCTCCCAACAAAGGATTCTGCTAGGCAGCAATCAGCCAGGCTTTGAAGCTGCAAAGCCATTCAGTGCTAATCAAGGTGGCCAATTGCAACATTCACACCAGCCTCAAGCAGACAAGAGTTCTTTCTCCCACCCTGGACATTCCACAGATATATAAACCCCACTTGCCTAGTTTCCAACAGACCTCACAACCTCTGAGATGCTTGCCATAGATAAGGGTGAAACATCAGGAGAGAATGCTTCTGGAACATGGCCATAGAGTCTGGAAAACTCACAGCAATGCCAGTGATTCCAACCATGAAATCCTTCAACAACAGCAATGTTTGAATTTGCAATTTTGTTTTGCTCTCATGGGAGTTCTGTGCCCCTTGCCCCAGTGAATGTGGAGGGATGACTATAATTATCATCACCATCACTGCCACCATGATCATAATAAGATGCTCATCACTTTTCAAGGTATTTCCATACTGCTTTTCACTGATGTTAACAAGACCTAGATTCTAGTCTTGGTGGGATGCTGTCAGTTTTACGAATGTGGTTCTAATTAATGTCAGGTAGGCGGAGGGAAATAATTCTGTGCCGCTCGTTTAAATATAGATATGTCACTTTTTTAGCTTTAAAAAAGGAGGGAGAATTTCATCTCAGCTGCAGAAACCTCTTTGAAGCTTCCTTCACTTAGGAGATCTGAAGCCAAAGTGCGACATGAAGATTTATCTCAGAGTTGTTATCAGGGAGGTGAAGTTAACTTCTGAAAGCTACAAGACTTTTTTTTTTCAAAAAATCTATTGAAGACAGAGTTTTTCTTCTTTTCTTTCCAGGATCCAAAAGTTGCAGCGTTTTGGCTTCATGGCTTGTCTGTAGTGAGGAGGCAGAAGTATACAAAGATATAAACACAGAGAAAATCTTAGGAAAAATTGTGTTACAATTCCCAGACTCTCCCAAAAAAAAACAACATAATTTCATGATATTTATAGTTTAATAACAAAAATATATTATTGTAATATATAACTGTATTTAATAAACCAAAAACTAATTATTTAACTTACCTGCTTTTTCTATAATACCATATATCTCAGCATTATAGAAAAATGCTGGTGTAGGAGCCGAGGATGAAATGTCCTTCTTGGGATGCGGCCCCATCTTCTCTGTGTGCAGCCGCATGCGGCTGTGTGTAATTGAAAATGGCTACGCGTGTCAGTGCTGACACACGTGTCATAGGTTCGCCATCATGGACCTAGGACCTTAAGATCATCTGAGGAAGCCCTGCTCTCGATATCGCCTTCGTCACAAGTACATTTGGCTGAGATGAGAGCCAGGGCCTTCTCAGTGGTGGCCACTCGGCTGTGGAACGCCCTCCCTAGGGATTTCAGATCAGCCACCTCCCTTTCACATTCCAGAAAAAAAGTCAAGACGTGGCTTTTTGAACAAGCGTTTGCAAATGTAGAGTAACTGACAATGAGTCCGGACAACGTTTTTAACAAGGAGACACTATGAATTTATATTTTATTGATTTGTTTAGTTTTTATTATATGTTATATTTTTAATTGTATTTATGACATTGTAAGCATTCAATTTTGCCCTGTTAACTGCCTTGACTTGCCTACAGGCCAAGAAAGGTGGTATACAAATACAACCAATCAATCAATAATAAAAGGTTATATGGGTACTTCTTTACCAGAAATGTTGGTACCAGAGATAGATATCACGTACAATTATTTACAACATTGGTACTCCGCCCTTCTCAACCCCTGAGAGGGGACTCAGAGCGGAATATGATAGGTTCCTATATCACAAAATAGGATAGTTCCATGTGTTTCAGCCAACTTTTTAATGGGTTCCTTCCTAATCCATCTAAAATGCAGGCATGCGATTTCCATCTTAAGGACAGACAATCATCTCGAGCTCAAGGGATTACCTGGGAAAGAATCCCACTGGAGCACTGCATGACACCCAAACAGATGGGTGTTATTCTGGACCATTCTCTGACTTACAAGAAGCACTGCTTGACTATCAAGCAAAAAGTGGGTGCTAGAAATAACATCATACGAAAACTGACTGGCACAACCTGGGGATCACAACCAGACATAGTGAAGACACCTGGACACCTAAATTGAAAGGAGATGTTAACGAGCTGGAATGTGTCCAGAGGGTGACTAAAATGATCACGGGTCTGGAGAGCAAGCCCTATGAGGAGCAGCTTAAAAATCTGGGCATGTTTAGCCTGCAGAAGAGAAGGCTGAGAGGAGACATGATAAGGGTCATGTATAAATATGTGAGGGGAAGTCATAGGGAGGAAAGAGCAAGCTTGTTTTCTGCTGCCCTGGAGACTAGGATGCGGTACAATGGCTTCAAACTACAAGAAAGAAGATTCCACCTGAACATGAGGAAGAACTTCCTAACTGTGAGAGCTGTTCAGCAGTGGAACTCTCTGTCCCGGAGTGTGGTGGAGGCTCCTTCTTTGGAGGTTTTCTTTGGAGACTTTTAAGCAGAGGCTGGATGGCCATCTGTCAGGGATGCTTAGAATGCAATTTTCCTGCTTCTTGGAAGGGGATTGGACTGGACGACCCATGAGGTCTCTTCCAACTCTATAATTCTATGATTCTATCTGCCCTTGCACTTTGCTACTCTGCAGTCACCAGCCAATCCCATTGCAATGCCAGAAATACAACTTAATAGTGTAACATTAGAAAAAGTTGACCATTTCCGCTACCTTGGCAGCCACCTCTCCATAAAAGTCAACATTGACGCTGAAATGCAACATCACCTGAGCTTTGCAAGTGCAGCATTTTTCCGAATGAAGCAGAGAGTGTTTGAGGACTGGGACATCCGTAGGGATACCAAGGTGCTTGCTTATAAAGCTTTTGTTCTCCCAACCCTGCTATACGCCAGCGAGACGTAGACTGTCTACAGATGCCAAATTCAATCAGAATCCATCAGTGTTGCCTCTGAAAAATCCTCCAAATCTCTTGGGAAGATAGGTAGACAAATGTCAGCATGCTGGAAGAAGCAAAGACCACCAGCATTGAAGCAATGCTCCAACACCATTAACTGCCAAGTGGAAGGCACGCAAAGCCAACCCTGACTGGGACCATCTTCTACCTGGAAACCAATGTCCTCACTGTGGGAGAACATGTGGATCAGGAATAGGGCTCCACAGCCACCTATGGGCCCACCACCAAGACACTACACTACACTTGGAGGACCATCATCCTCAAGCTACGAGGGATCATTTAAGTAAGCAAATAATAATAATAATAATAATAATAATAATAATAATAATAATGGGTTGTTGTAGGTTTTTTCGGGCTATATGGCCCTGGTCTAGAGGCATTCTCTCCTTGGCCATATAGCCCGAAAAAACCTACAACAACCCAGTGATTCTGGCCATGAAAGCCTTCGACAATACAATACAACAACAACAACAACTATTATTATTATTATTATTATTATTATTATTATTATTATTATTATTATTATTTATTACCCATCTCTCCTGATGTCTTGAGGTGGGGTACAAAGTCAAAAACATATGAACATGAAATATATACAGTCAATTACATATCTAAAAATGCAAAAATATTAAAAACTTGCAACAAACACTCATACAGAACTGACATACAGTAGCAATAGAATATAAATCAAAATTCATGATTGGAAGTTTGAAACTGGGTCTTCAGTTATGTTTTTAATTCCAACACCTCATTTAGCTATCGGATCTCTTCTGCCAGGTCATCCTGTGGTGGCACAAAGGATTACACTCTTGTGCTGGCTGCACTGCTGACCTGAAGGTCGGTGGTTCAAATCTGTGAGATGGGGTGAGCTTCCATCTGTCAGCTCCAGCTCCCCATGCAGGGACACAAGAGACGTCCCCTGGGCAACATCTCTACAGATGGCCAATTCTCTCACACCAGAAGCAACTTGCAGTTTCTCAAGCCACTTCTAACACAATAAAAAATTATCCCACATATAAGCTGGAAGCTGTTCCTCATATTGAACACTGTTGTTGTTTACTGCTGTGCTCTGTAGTCCATACTTTGTATTTTAAACTGTTGCTTTGAACTTGTGCCTTGCCTTGTTGTAGCAAAAACATTCCCAGCAGCCCTCCAAGGTGCTAGGCTGATAGTCTTACCTATGACCTGCTATTTGATACCTTCAGCTATAGAGACCAGAAACTAAACCCGTGACTTTCTGCACACAAAGATAAGAATGCTTTCCTGTAAGTCTGGTGCCTCAGCTTCTTCAGCCATGACACAGAACGAGGCATTTCTACCAATGAGTTCCAGTTCTTTTCACAGTTTATTACATTGTTCTTACTGTTTCTCGATGCACCTATACTTAGCCATAGATTCAGCACCTATTGCTGGCTTTCAGGATTTCAAATCAGCGTCGTCCTCAGCTTTTCCAAGCGTACTTTCATAGATGTGGGGCTCTGTTCTTGTTGTGTACTTTAAAATGTTTCTGACTTATGATTCAATCACATAGTTTTCTTAGCAAGCTTTGTTCAGGAGTTTGCCACTGCCTTCATGAGACTGAAAAAGTCCCAAGATCACCCAGTGGGTTTCCATGACTGAATGGAGATCTGAACCCTGGTCTTCCAAGTTGTAGTTCAACACTCGAAACACAAAACCATGCTGGGTCAACATGAGGCCAAGAGTATTTTTTAAGAGAAGGGTGATGTACGAGGGTTCAATGGAAAGTAATGCCTTCACCTTCATAACTCCTCAACAGATGGCAGTACTGGTATGCAGCAGGTACTGGCTTGTTCAGTAGACTCTCCTTCACAGTTCCATTTTGGTGGGAAGCCTTAGCACTGAACGGTTGTGTTGTTAAAATACAAAGTATGGAACCCTGTGCAGACGGTCGGTCAATGCGACTTAAGCAACGTGCAGTCATTGAATTCTTGATAGCAGAAGGTGTCACCCCAAAGGAGATTTATCAGAGAATGCAAGCTATTTATGGTGATTGTGTTGATTTGAGTATTGGGCGTCGTTGGGCAAGAAAGTTTAAAGATGTTGAGATGGGAACATCTGACTTGCGTGACAAAGAAAGATTTGGATGTCCTGTGTCCTTCGTAACTCCTCAATAGAATTATTTATTTATTGTGTCAGGGGCAGATCAAAAAGTTGCATTGCATTTTTTAACAAACAAATAGTCAAAACACAAAATTTGCAAGCTTGGTAGTTGATTAAATGTCCTTTGACCAGTAGCTGGCCACTTGGAGTGCCTCTGGTGTTACTATAAGAAGGTCCTCCATTGTGCATGTGGCAGGGCTCAAGTTGCATTTCAGCAGGTGGTCTGTAGTTTGCTCATCTCCACACTCGCATGTCGTGGATTCCACTTTGTAGCCCCATTTCTGAAGGTTGGCTCTGCATCTCGTGGTGCCAAAGCAGTCTGTTCAGCGCCTTCCAAGTCGCCTAGTTTTCTATGTGCCCAGGGGGTCTCTCATTTGGTATCAGCAAATTTGGTATCTCTCAATAGATGGCGGTACTGGTATGTGGCAGGTACTGGCTTGTTCAGTAGACTTTCATTTACAGTTCCATTTTGGCGGGAAGCCTTAGCATTGACCGTTTGTGTTGTTAAAGTGCAAAGTATGGAACCCTGTGCARAAGGTCGGTCAATGCGACTTAAGCAACATGCAGTCATTGAATTCTTGACAGCAGAAGGTGTCACCCCAAAGGAGATTCATCAGAGAATGTARGCTGTTTATAGGGATTGTGGTTGATATAAGTACTGGGCGTCGTTGGATGAGTAAGTTTAAAGATGTTGAGGTGGGAACATCTGACCTGCGTGGCAAAGAGTTGGACGTCCTGTGACAGCAACCACCAAGTTTCACAAGCAAAAGGTTGACAGATTGATTCAGGATGATCGCCGTATCACTCAGAGAAATTTCAAGCATAATCGGCATTTCACAAGAACATGTGGGTCACATTATTGCTTTGCTTGGCTATTGGAAGATCTGTGCATGATGGGTACCCAGGATGTTGACACCTGAAACTCGCCCAACGATGGACAGTRCTCATATCAACACAATCACCATATACAGCTTACATTCTCTGATTAATCTCCTTTGGAGTGATACCAAAGGAGATTCAATGACTGCACGTTGCTTAAGTCGCATTGACCGACCGTCTGCGCAGGATTCCATACTTTGCACTTTAACAACACAACCGTTCAATGCTAAGGTTTCCTGCCAAAATGGAACTGTGGAGGAGAGTCTATTGAACAAGCCAGTACCTGCCGCATACCAGTACTGCCATCTGTTGAGGAGTTACAAAGGTGGAGGCATTACTTTTCATTCAACCCTCATATGAAGGAAGAGTGCTTTATAGAATCATAGAGTTGGAAAAGGCCCCAAGGTCTAAGCCTATTCTGCCATTCAAGAATACACAAAGCACTCCAAACAGATAGTCATCGAACCTCTGTTCAAAACCCCCCAGAGAAGGAGACTCTATCAAATTGCATCAATGTATGTTGTTATGGGGGCCCTGGTGCCGCAGTGAGTTAAACCGCTGAGCTGCTAAACTTGTTGACCGAAAAGTCACAGATTTGAATCCGGTGAGTGGCATGAGCTTCCGCTCTCAGCCCCAGCTTCTGCCAACCTAGCAGTTTGTAAACATGCAAGTGTGAGTATAGAATCATAGAATCAAAGAGTTGGAAGAGACCTCATGGACCATCCAGTTCAACCCCCTGCCAAGAAGCAGGAATATTGCATTTAAATCACCCCCGACAGATGGCAAGCCCACTAGTCCTGAGAAAATTCTTAACTGGGTGTAAACTAGTCATAGTGATTGTTTAAGGCAGTGATTTCCAACCTTTGGCCCGTCAAGTGTTTGGGATGTCAACTCCCAGAAGTTCTAGCTGGCTTCGCCAACTGCCAGGAATTCTGGAAGGTGAAGTCCAGAACACATAGAATCATAGAAACATAGAGCTGGAAGAGACCTCATGGGCCACCCAGTCCAACTCCCTGCCAAGAAGCAGGAATATTGCATTCAAAGTACCCCCGACCGATGGCCATCCAGCCTCTGTTTAAAAGCCTCCAAAGAAGGAGCCTCCACCACACTCCGGGGCAGAGAGTTCCACTGCTGAATGGCTGTCAGTCAGGAAGTTCTTCCTCGTGTTCAGATGGAATCTCCTTTCTTGTAGTTGGAAGCCATTGTTCCGCGTCCTAGTCTCCAGGGAAGCAGAAAACGGGCTTGTTCCCTCCTCCCTATGACTTCCTCTCACATATTTATACATGGCTATCATATCTCCTCTCAGCCTTCTCTTCTTCAGGCTATTGGCGGATTGACGGTTGGGGTCTAGTTTAGGACACTCCTTCATTGTTCTAAGCACAAAGGGCTTGAATTTATAGAATCATTGATTTGGAAGAGATCACAAGGCCCATCCAGTCTAACCCCCTCCTATGCTGGAATACACAATCCAAGCACCCTCCACAGATGGTCACCGAGCCTCTGCTCTAAAACACCCAGAGGAGCCTCCACCAAACTCCCAGGCAGCATATTCCACTGCCAAATAGATTTTGCCTACAAGCTCTTCCTAATAGTTAGGTGGACTCTTCTTTCCTGCCATTTGAATCCATTGCTGTGTCCTACTGTCCAGGGCAGCAGAAAACAAGCCTGTTCCCTCCTCAATGTGACATCTTTTCAAATTTGTAAACATGTCTATCATGTTAATTAATTTATATTACTGTTTTAAATGATTAATGCTTTTGTACTGTGTTGTTGATACTGGTTGTTAACCGCTCTGAGTCGCCTGATGGCTGAGAAGAGCGGTATGCAAGTGAAGTAAATAATAAATAAATAAATAAATGTCTCCCCCCAACCTTTTTTTCTGCATGCTAAACATACGGAGTTCCCAAAATTGCTCCTCACAGAGCTCGGGTTCTAGATCTTTGACAATTTTGGTCACCCTTCTCTTGACACCAAGCATGAGCTCAAAGTCCTGCCACGCAAAGCCTTGGAGCCTCTACAAGGGTGACATTTGCACACTGAGAACAAACCCTGCAGAGAATTTTGTGACCTTGTTTGGTTAAATGTGGTCAAATAATTCCCATGAGTTAAGAGAACACCTTTATGCCCAGCACACAAATACTTTATTTTCTTGGCATTTTATGACTGTTGCAAATGGGGTTTGCAAGGCCCTCTACTTTGCATCCCAGGCATGGGCAAACTTTGGCCCTTTGAGTATTTTGGATTCCAACACCCACAATTCCTAAAAGCCCACCTGAATACAAGGCATGGGCAAACCTGGGGGGCAATCTTTGCCCATGCTTTGTATTCAGACAAATGCCCCAGCAGAATTAGTTTCCATAAATTTGCATTGTGTCTTTAAGAGCCGTCGCAAACTAGCCTCCTGCGGGAGCAAACTGTGCCAGCACGTCCCTGACGTCATGAGACTGCGCCTCTCTCCCCGCCCCTTTCTCCGTGCCAGAGTGGTTTTTCCTTTGCTAGGGCAGCATTGCCAGCGTATTCTCTCTGTTGGCAGAATTCAACTGAGAGAATACGCTGGCAATGCTGCCCTAGCAAAGGAAAAACCACTCTGGCACGGAGAAAGAGGCGGAGAAAGGGGCGGAGTCTCATGACGTCAAGGACATGCCCGCAGTTTGCTCCCGCAGGAGGCTAGTTTGCAACGGGTCTAAGCTTGTATGATCCTTGTGAAGAATCTCATCAAGAGGTAGCAAGAGGAAACAGTAGATGAAATAAAATTATTTTAGACAAAAGTGCAACACATCTTGACTGAAGTTAGTTCCATGATTCCTAACAAGTCTTGGGCTATCTGATTTGGCCCCAGCCAATAACAAGCATGGGGTCCTGTGGGCTAGATTGATACAGACTAGCACAAGGATTTTCAAGTGTCAAAAAGTTAGATGAAAATACTCCACCTCAGCTAATGAAGATGTTCAAGAAATAAATAAGCTGGGAAAGGGCCTGCCTTTGAAAAGATGCATGCAATCGCAATAGCCAATCTGCAGCACTGGCTTTAAGATTAGCCCCAATCATCCTTACTCGGGCTGCCTCTGAAGGAAACAAATGTCCATAATCCTGCATATAATTCTCCACATTAGTAATGAAATACGAAACTTCCTCTGGGTCCCCCTTGAATTTGACCTTCAGCTCTGCTCTCCAAGAGCCCTGGTACTAGGCCTGTGCGGTTTCGTTCGTTAATTCGTTAATTCGTTAAACATTCGTTAATTTTTGCATTTACGGTACGATAACAAAACATATTTCCAAACCTGGAAGGGTTTTTAAATATCGAAACGGCAACTCCCACAGTATTTACGAGCTTTCGCCCGTTTTGTAAATGGGGCGGGGCCTCCGCGCCTCCGCGCGCCATCCAACCGGCCTCCGCGGACGAGGAGGGCGCAGGAGCCGGAGCCGATTGGATGGCGCGCGCGCGCTCACCCTTACAACCGGCCTCCGCGTGCCATCCAATCGGCTCCGGCTCCTGCGCCCTCCTCCTCCTCCTCCTCCTGGCACTTCCTGCAACACAGCTGGGAGGAGGAGGAGGAGGAGGAGGAGGGCGCAGGAGCCGGAGCCGATTGGATGGCGCGCGGAGGCCGGTTGTCTCTTTAAGGCGCCTCTCCCAGCTGTGTTGCTGCTGCAGGAAGTGCCAGGAGGAGGAGGAGGAGGAGGAGGGCGCAGGAGCCGGAGCCGGAGCGCAGGAGCCGGGGAGGGGATTCCTGCAGCGCCGGCTCTGCCTCCGTGGCCCGCCTGAGATGAGAGATGAGATTGAGAGATGTTCCAGAAGCATTCTCTCCTGACATTTTGCCCACATCTATGGCAGGCATCCTCAGAGGTCTGTTGGAAACTAGGCAAATGGAGTTTATCTATGGAATGTCCAGGGTGGGAGAAATGAAAGCCATTCAATGCTAATCAAGGTGACCAACTGCAACATTCAAACTTACAAAATGTTTTGTAAATATTTACGAAATTTCGTAAATAACAAAACATTTTTTTTGGAAAGTTTTGTAAATATTTTAAATATCGAAACAAAAAAACACCCCAATTACAAATCGATTTTAGAAACAAATTTTTTCTTGATCAAACAGGCCTACTGGTTACCCACAGCCTCAAGGACACTCAAACCTCTTGCTGGGAGACCTCTTCCACGAGGCTCACCTCCTCCTCCAAGATACCCTTCCAGGGTGACTCCTCTAAAGCCACTCCCTGCTGCTCCCTGAGAGGAAACTGGAGTTCCAGCTTCCATCCCTCCTCCAATGTGGAAGGACAGCTGTTGTAACATAGTCTCCATAGCAGTCAATTTTGCTTCCATCAGCCTCCACTTTTGAGGAGTTTCCTCACCTTGCTCCAAACCCTGAGACTGTAGGTTTTTGTAGCAAATAATCACTCACAAGTCAGTATGGAAATGAATATAATTTCCATTTGTGGTACACTGTGATGCCTCAGATGTGGCTTATGGAGCAGTGCTATTGCAGGTTTCCCCGGAAAAAGGACTAGTGCCATGTGCGTATTTGTCAAAAAAGTTTTCAGAAACTGAGAGAAAATGGCCAGTATGGGAGAAGGAGGCGTTTGCCGTAAAAGGGGCATTGCTTGCCTG
The DNA here is from genome assembly GCF_025583915.1 of Anolis sagrei ordinatus. Classification (NCBI taxonomy): domain Eukaryota; kingdom Metazoa; phylum Chordata; class Lepidosauria; order Squamata; family Anolidae; genus Anolis; species Anolis sagrei. The sequence goes on along the minus strand of NW_026844366.1, from coordinate 17,897,027 downwards.
GCGACATTTGCTTGAAGGGGCCCAACACCCTTTTGAAGTTTGGACCGATCATAAAAATTTGAAGGCCCTCCAGACTCCTCAAAGGCTGAGTCCAAAACAAGTCAGGTGGGCCGAGTTCTTCAGTAGGTTTAATTTTACCTTAAACCACTTTCCTGGAAAAAGTAACTGCATGGCGGATGCCTTATCAAGATTGCCACAGTATGAGAGCAGAGCTCCTGAGGTGGTTGGAACGGTGTTCACCCCTGAGCAGCTGGGGTTGGTAGTTCAGACGAGGTCCCAATCCCAGCGAAAGGTGTCAGATGCTAACCGTGGAAAGTTTTTAGAAGGTGGGTGGTTGAAAGTGTTCCAAGATGGATATAAGGCTGATCTGTGGCTACCGGAGCATCGGGGTGGACTAGAGGAAAAAGATGGACTGTGGTATCACAGAGAAAAGGTGTATGTTCCGGAGTCTGTTCGTGTAAAGGTATTAGAGAGGTCTCATGACCATAAAACAGCTGGGCACTTTGGATTTGTGAAAACTTTACAGCTAGTATCCCGTCAGTTTTGGTGGCCAAAAATCCGGAGAGATGTAAAGAGCTATGTCTTAGGGTTTGGAGCAAATTTGTCTTAGGGTTTGGAGCAAATTTGACATACTATGTCAAATTGCTATAGAAGCAGTTGGATCCTTTTCCTCCTCAAAGAGCACCAGTAACTTCCAATGCAAGAGCCCTCCATGCAAGATTACTGGAAATCTTCAGCTTCTATTAAAAATTTAGGACAAAAAACTGGGGAGCAAATATGCAGTTTATTGTACATAGCTTAGCTCACTCACTGAAAAACAGTATTTTTTTTTCTATCACTTAAAAGTATCTGACTTTCAACATTATCTGTTCCTCTGAAGGAACATAGTTGTTCTCACTGGCTTCATACTTCTGTCACTGAATCACATAGCAATTTTCATTCGAAGCACTAAAATATGTTTTTGCATCTTCCTTACAATTGTAGGGTAGTTTCCTCAGTTATATATAACTAGATATGACACTAGTTACACAATCACAAAGTTTAAGTGTGTGAAATGGTTGGTTCTCCAAATACAACTTAATTTACTTTCAGTTGCTCACCTACATAGGCTACACACACAAAAAGCTATCCACAGGGTTTTAGAATTATTTCCCAGCACTTCTATTATTTTGCATGGCTACTTAACGATAAGCGAAAAAGAAAAAAATAGTTCCTCATCCTAATGTATAACCCATGGTTAGATGTTTTAAGTGGAGTGTTCCAACTTCAAAAATGTTTAACTCACACCAAATTTCATTTGAGAACAGGCATCTTCCCAATCTTCACTGGGAAGATTGGGAAGCCAATTGCACTTCGGTATAGTTTCATAAAGCAAGTCATTACCTATTATGGCAGTTAAAAGCACACAATGGCAGACATAGAAAGCACCATGCAAGCCATTCACTTATCTGGAGTGGTAACAAGTGCCTGGATCATAGTACAGGGTTAGTCAAAATGAATAGGCCAATAAGAAAATTAATTTTAGACGAATGTATGTTTATTGTAACCAAACTACAGCTACGTATCGACAGATAAACTATCAAAGTTTTGTCTCACCTTCAGAGATGTTCGATATGGGCGCCCCGTGTGACACGGCAGATGTCCAAGCGATAGTCCAGTTCATTCCACATCTGTTGCAGCACATCCGACGTAATGGCATCGAATGCAGCAACGTCTGGGAAGGTGTTCGTTGAGGTCCTAACCCTAACCCTAACCCTTGAAATTCTCGCTGGACCGTAATTACTGACATTGTTTTAGCAAATGTCATCACACAAAACGCCTTCTCTTTGCTTGATTCCGCCATTTTGAAAACAGCGACCCCTAGCGACGCCTAGCGGCATTAACGTACATGTGTGTTGCTCAAAAAAAACTTTGATAGTTTATCTGTCGCTACGTAGCTGTGGTTTGGTTACAGTAAACATACATTCGTCTAAAATTAATTTTCTTATTGGCCTATTCATTTTGACTAACCCTGTATTTCCCAGTGTAGCCATCTACTGCCATTGTCAGAAATTTACTCAATGAGGAAGCTACTGAAGGGGGGGAGGGGGGAATGTGAAATCCATGTTGTCCCAACACACCACAAAAACCCATCTCTGGATATCCTGCTTTTTGTGACGTTGTATTGTATGGTGAATAACTACCACAAAAGTCCTATAACTGAAGATTTCAAAACCAAATCCTTTATTTTCACAACTGTATAAATGTGCTCCAAGTATTTATGTCCAAGACAAGTTTAAAAGAAACATGCTGTACAGCAAACGTGGATCAGTTTGCTGGTGTATTAATTCCTCTCATCTGTTAAACTTAGTTACAATACCAGTCATGGCAAGATACATTTGAGTTCAAGAAGTGAAGCACGATGTTTATAGGTATTACAGCTTGTGCACACATGTTGCACTTCTGGCAAGAGATGCAGAGAGGTATGCACTGCAACACTGGGAATTAGGCTGACTTGCTTTAAATAGCATCAATATCAATGTCCTCTTCTTTGTTGTTTGCAGGCTTCACAGTTTCAACTTTAGGTACACTGGCAGTCTTGGAGTACACCACCTGCAAGAATCAGTACGGGTTAGCCGGTGTAATGCTGAAGTTTCAGGTTCCAGTCATTTCAGCAGATTTGACACAGTAGCTACGATTTGGGTGATGTAATTTTAATATTTATTCTAGGTTGTTATGTCTTAATGTTCTTTATGTCTTATGTTTTAATGATTTTAATTTATAGTTTTATGTCAGTATTTCGTTATTTATTTGTGTATTTTAAATGTTAAATCTTTATGTTAAGCCTCTTTGAGTCTCCTGCAGGAGAGATAAAGCGGGTTATCAATAATAATAATAATAATAATAATAAGTTTGAAATAATTTCTGCCATTGCCTTTCCATTTAATAAGATCAACAGCGGTGACAGATTTTTCCCTCGTGCTGCTCATTTACTGTTGTGCAGTGCCAGGATAGTATTATTCTGCACCTCACTGGTACAGAATTGTCAAATATTTCATCACTATACTTGATAACACCCACAAACACTAATTTAAACTAATGTGGATCCCCTTTCTTATGAAAACAAACGTATACCTTCCAGATGAATGGGCTTTTAAAAAATCTCTGGGATTATGGCTGGGAGTAGACACATTTTCAAAACCAGGAGATTTCTATCTCTGGGTTTTAAGGGGAGGCCTTTATACACTTCACATGGATGCTCCCCCTCCCCCCCAAGGCAACCTGCCAACATTTCCTATTCTTGGACGAAAGCAAACAGGTTCACCCAGATGATCAGGTTTTCAAATGTACAAGCCAACGGAAGTATTAAAACTTGATCTATTCTCACTACCAGGTTTTCAACACAGGCTTCCAAAACATGCAAAAGACAATGCGTGGTTTTAAAGACTTGTTAAAGGGAAGGTAATGATCTTCATTCTTACCTCAATATTTTCATCTTCATCCTCCTCCTCTTCATTACCAGATGATTCCTCTTCGGCCTCTTTTAGCCATTTAATGAATGGCTCTGCTTTGACACGAATTTCTTTGGCAAGCTCTTTAGAGACATATTTCTTTGAGGCCTACAAAAGATTAAAATTAGCTGTTTAATATATAGGCAGTATGTCATCTATTTGGTATTTTTACATACAGCTGCAAAAATCTTAAGAGCTAAACAAGTTCTATTCCATTAGACTTAAAGGGCAACCGATGTTCACTTATCCAAGATAAATAGCTTCACCTAAGATTCAGAAAAATGGGAACAAGTATATGGTTGGCTTTTAGAAAAATTCCCTTGCTGTTTTTTTGTTTTTCAAGATGTTTTTATAAATAGTTGCGCTCGACAAACAACCTTTTGAAATTCAGTGTTCTTTATTGCTTGCAGGTTCAATAATTAAGATTTGTTCTCTTTTGATGTTGCGTGCACCTAGTTTCCAAGCAAAGGTGACCCTATCATAGGGTTTCTTTGGAAGTCTTGTTTAGAGAGGGTTGCCATGGTCTTCTTCCGACGCCGCAGAGTGTGACTTGCCCAAGGTGACCTAATGGGTTTCATGGCAAAATGGTGATGCAAACCCTGTTCTCCAAAGTTGTAGTCCGCTGCTCTAAAACCATTACATAGCACAGTGCTTTATTCTCGATTCCTTGTGCTGTTAAATTCAGAGGGCAAAAACTAGTGCCTTGGAATAAGCACTGTAGAACTGAACCAATGTTATAAATTCCACATTATGAGCAGTGAGCTCCATATTTGAAGTCCCTTTATAGAGTAGATTCCCTATAGGCCAAAATACTGTTGCCCTACATTCTCCTTTTTAGGAATGTCTTCTGCTACCTCTTTGTAATTTTGTGAGAATCAAGGCTTAAGATGAGAACAAAAAAGACAATAGTTCATGATTCCACTGGGCCAAATCATATAGCAAAGGCTATCATGTCAAAGGCAAAACTTGGTTTACACAAAGTTCAGACCGATGTGCAACACTGACCTTTTCTGCCCAGCTTAAAATGACCTCCTCTTCCAGAAGATCTGCATCATACATTTCTTTCAGGATATGTGGAATTTTAGAAATCAGCTGAGACTGGTGCATGGCCACCACACATTCCAAACCATGGAGAAGGTATCGCTGAGCCTTCTTGTTGTTGTGACAAAACTATGACATGAACAAGAATAAAGAAAAATGCTAAGTCTACTTGAATAGATCACCTATCTAGACGCCGCAAGCATTTAGTTCTTTCACTCATGAGAAAAGATTTGAGATTCTCAAATTAAGTTGAATTAGGTTTCTTCAAACAGGTTAGTGCTGAACAATGTGCTGTAGCATTTAGGTTTTCGTTATACGTATGTATTAGGTATGCATAGTTCTTATTTTTCTGTTTGTGATTGTGTTTATTTTGCTGTGAATTTTTAGGTGCTTAACTGAATATATATACATATAGCTTGAAATTCTCCAATCTATGCTCTGGCACCCTAGTTTCTAGACAAAGTGTGGCAGGCAAGAGTCCGAGTCCTCTCTTCGAAGTCCTCAAATCAAATGGATCATTATAGTAAGGCTCCTCATTTCTTCTCTGAAGCCTACTGTATTCCTATAGTATATGTAGATAATCACCTCTCTCACTATACATCAAGTAGAGAATCACACAAAATGAGGAAAAGGGAAGTTCTCCCTCAACCTTGCCTTCTATACTGAACGTTAGATGTGCAAGTAGGTGAACCTCTTACTCTGTGCACCCCAGCAATTAAACAGTTTCCTAACCTTCCTATTTCACAAGATTCTTCAGCTATGATAAAGCTTTGAAAAAGTGAAAAAACTTACACGCAAAAAGTGGCGCCTGTATTTCTTTATCTGTTCTCTTATCTTTTCATCAAAGAGGACTTCAGTCAATACCAGGGGGCCCATAGCTTTAACATCCAGTCTTTCTGCCTCGGCCACAATGTCTTTGTCAGAAGACTCTATGACACCTTCTTCCTTTTTTTTCTGAAAGGAAAGAACACCAAAAAATTAGTAATATATAGCTAACACCAGTTCATTTGTTAAAGTACATCACCCTGATTTGCCTTCACTGTGTGAAGTGAAAATGTATTAGTTTATTTTAAACATATTATTGCCCTGCTTTATTTCTCCTGCAAAATACTCAAAGCAGTTTAACATAAAAGCATCAGCATATAAATTAAAATATACCAATATGCAAACATTATAACAGGATTAAATGTAAACAGTATTTTTTAAAAAAAAATCCCAGTTAAAAACCATTAAAACACAAAGTTAAAGAAATGACGGCACTCCCCTGACTTGATCTTAAAAACTATGATCTTTAAAAGCCTGCCTGAATAAAAAGGTTTTTAGCCTGCCAGTGATTAATGCACACCAATATATCTTTACCTTAACGAAGTCAAATAATAAATTGACTCTTTCTTCAACAGTCCTTTCTAGGTCATCAGTCAATGTGAGAACTTTTGCATGATCGCTGATTTCATCCATTCGGCGCCTCTGGGCTTCTTCAGTTGTGTCTTCGCCCCAGTCATCATCGTCATCATCCTGGAAAATGGAGATCAATACAACAGCAGGAAATATTTTCAGATAGTCATTCAACATGTATTTCTTATTAGAAAGCAATATATAGTATCAATAATGTTGTTGCTTATGATCTGACGAAACATCCCTCATCCACTCAGATTTGGCCATGTCTACTTACCGCTACAGGAGGACTAAGTTCGTCTGGAGGGGCTGACTGTGGCGGTGGTGTCTCAGTATTAGACACAGAACCATTCTCTTTATCCTTGCCTTTCCTATTCTTCTTGTCTTTCTCTTTCTTGCCTGTACCAGACTCACTGCTCTCTGCAAACATTAATGAATCCCCAATCAACAGATGCTTTCAAACAGATGTGCACCTGAGCCTTTGTTAACTTTTAGTTTCAATTGGCTAGCAAACATCACTAAAAATAGACAAAGTTTCAACTACAGGAAGTGAAGATCATCTTAATCCAACTGAACCAGCTTTGAAAAAGGCATCTTGGGAAGATATTTGGTCTACAGTGCAAGAAGAAGCCTCCATAAGGCAAACATCTGACCCTAAGCAAACTTAAAAAAAAAATTCTTTACAAAATACAATTCATGTGTTCTGATGTCTATTGACATGCTAAATTAGAACATTATTGCTTATTGATTCTTTATAGATTAATCAATACAACAACTACTAGTTGCCTTTTTTAAACTTCTGAAATAAAAATCTAGACATCACAGCAAACATCAAAAGCATGAAGTGATATCAAGTTAGCCAAAAATGTCTATGCCAGTACCGTAAAGATAGAAATGCACCTATGAATGATGCAATCATCGGATGTAAACTAAATCCAGGTATTTTGCAACCTCCTGTAACTCATTAGCTCCAGTTAACATATCCATCCATGAAGGAAAGTGAGAGTTGAAATCCAAAACATGTGGGAGCATTAGGTTACGTTAGCCTCAAATAGAGTGCATGGTATTTCTTTAAGGAGAAACTAGCTACTCTGGGATGTTCGAGTCCATATAACAGATGACCTCACCTACAGAGACCTCTGGAATAGGTTAGACTATGTTTATTATAGCAAGCTTAAATTGAAGCAGATAATGAGATATCTACCACAGAGTGTTGCTTGCTTAAATGTCTTAAAAGCAGTCTAAACAGTACTAGTAAACTACCTTGTACCACAAATCACTACAACCATGCAAACACGTTTTCTACCACTGAGGACTAAGATTTTCTTTTTACTCACCTTTTACAATGAAAACCAAAATCAGCAATAAATACATTCACTTACCAGGCGGGTTTTTGAGAATGAACGTGCAGAGCTTATGGTTTGTGTCAAGCATGCCGCGATAGCCACAGGCTTTGCAAGAGTTACCAATAGTTTGTTTCTTAGGATTGACATGCTGTCAAAGAAAACAGTAATGTTAATGTTATTTTATGTTATTATGGAGTTCAGGTGTATGATTCTGTGTCTATCTATATGCTTCTGAACTTACTTAAGATGCTAGTTTAGGGCTTAAGAATCCTAAATGCCAAGAGCCAGAATACGTATGACACCAAATATTCCAAATTTAAAATTGGCACAGCATAATTCTATATATGTCTCTCATTCATTTTTGTATGGGATCACATTCTTGATTGCACCAAGGCCTTAGAATACCTGTGTTCAGGTACAAATAGAAGGATCTGAGACAATGAAAAAACCATCTTGCACTTACTAGAAACTTAGTGAAAAAAATTTATCACTGTATTTTGCCAACTTCAAAAATGAGAACTCAAAGCAGTGTTCTGCTATGTTTGCTGCATTAAATACCATTAGGCTGTGTCCCAAGAGTATTAGTGTATGGCTAAAATAAACAACAGAACATGCAATCTCTAACAGAAAACACCACTTACCAGATCAGTTTCGGGATTCTCACACTCAGGACAGAGAACGAATTTTTTAATGAACCCATCCAACATGTCTTGTAGCTTATTCGCCTCATGAGATCCATTGACAATGTAACGGTCATTCTTAACATCAAACTGGGTCTGCGCTCCCAGCTCACAACCAAAAAATTTGGTGGGATCTTTAATGAGAAGAAAGTATGGTCACAAGACTTTGCAAGATCTTTCTTTCTCACACCCATTTACAGATGTTGCATTATTCAGAGCTCTCTCCCTCCTAATTTAATTGTGTAGAAAAAATAGTTATACTTCTCAACATGCAAATGGATCTTGTAGCCCCTTAGAGACTAAGTGAGAACAAATTTGGCAGCATAAGCTTTTATAGACTAAATCTACTTCCTCAGATGAGTAGAGCTAAGTGCCTATGATTCACAACCTGAGTTTTTTAGTGTGACTATTTACTTTTTAAATTCAAATTATGACAGTCTCTTCCAACAACAGTAGCACACTGCATCATTACAACATTTTTATTTGTTGCTAATTCAATTTGTCACTGCCTTTCATGAAATACACAGCAGCACAAAGCCAACAGTTCAAAGTTTCAAACTATTATTAACTTGATATTCCACATGTCCTGCAAAACTAGCACTTGCTGTGGCTTAAAAATTAAAGGGTGATATTCTGCATGATTTGCCATCACCGTGACATAAAGCTGAACAAACTTGGCAAGAATACTGGATTCGTGGAGTAGGAACACAAAATGGCATGGAAGCTAGTATCAGCATGACTTCTGCAAGGGCCCTTTTGCTTTGATTCCATATAGGCAATTTGCAAACCCTAAAAAACCCACTCATTTGTCAATAACAAGAAGCTACAATTTAAAAAAATGTATTTATCAACTTACACGTAGGAGGCCGATTAAGCGCCTTTGCAACGTCAACCATGTTGACTATAACTGTCTTTATCCCATTTCCTTTGCCCTCAACCTAGAAAAGGAAATTTGGTTAAATGTTTGCCTTGTGTGCAGTCCAATTCAAGCCAGAATTATTAGATGTCACAATTTTTAAACATGGCAAGTTCAAGCTATGACTTGAAGAACTTAAAACCTACCTTGGCAATCAGACGGGGCATTTTGTAGCGATAGAACTGATCGGACACACTGCGGTTGACATTGACAGACATTTTGGCTTATTAGTAGCTTTATCAATAAGATGGAGAGATCTTTGATTGCAACTTTTTGGTATCTTCTGTCTGGAGAAGACGTGATGACATAAACGACTGCAAGAGTTCTCGGTCTCTGACATGAAAAATTTTTCGCCACTGAGGCTGTGAGGTTCTTGCTTGTATGCTATATTTCCCCAATACAGGTACCAATGGCTGCGCAACAGCTCTGAAAGATTAAGAAAACAAGAACAAAAGTTTGCCCAGTTACTATTACCCAGCACTTTTTAGATATTGACCATCAAGTACTGATTTGTATGATATTGTTGTGGTTTGAATGCCTACTGAAATCAGAAAGGGGGCAGAACTGAGATTAGGAAACTATGCGTGGTAAATGAACATGTAAACAGCCCAAGGCCTCAACTATATTGAACATTTAATCAAGTCGAAAACTAGTTTCAAACAGGAGCATACATTGAACAAACACAAGTGAAAGCAAGCCCTTAATGCATAACAATGCTCTATGGTAGGCATGGGTAAACTTTGCACACCCCCCCATGTGTTTTGGACTTTAACTCCCACGATTCCTAATAGTGCACTGGCTGTTAGGAATTGTGGGAGTTGAAGTCCAAAACAACTGAGGGCTGAAGTTTGCCAGTGCCTGCTCTATGGTTTGTGTAATCAACATCCAGGCCTCAAACAAGATTTGCTGTGTAATCATTTGCACAGCAAAACCACCTTCTTCAATCCTGCTTTGAAACCACATTAAGTGATCAGTGTAGATCAGGGGTCCTCAAACTAAGGCCCGGGGGCCAGATACGGCCCTCCAAGGTCATTTACCCGGCCCTAGCACAGGGTCAACCTAAATCTGAAATGACTTGAAAGCACACAACAACAATCCTATCTCATCAGCCAAAAGCAGGTCCACACTTCTCATTGAAATACTAATAAGTTTATATTTTTTGAATTGTTCTTCATTTTAATTATTGTATTGTTTTAAGTGTTTCTTGCACTACAAATAAGATATGTGCCGTGTGCATAGGAATTCATTAATGTTTTTTTTTTCAAATTATAATCCGGGCCCCCAACAGTTTGAGGGACTGTGACCTGGCCCCCTGTGTAAAAAGTTTGAGGACCCCTGGTGTAGATGATGCCAAAGAGCTAATCACAACAGCACAGCCAAATCCCTCAAGTTATCCAAAGGTCCCATACAAAACATCATCTGCATGAAGGGCTCACAAGACCTTTCTCTCAGAGGACTCCTTAAACACATGGCCACAACTGTAAGCTCCCCCCTTCCCAGCCTTGAGGGAATAACAGGGAGGAGGAAAACAACAGACTAGGGACAGAAAGGGGTGGGGAAGAGTAGAAAACCCCTTTACCTTCTGGGAAGTAAATCCATTCACAGACCACGAGGCTGTGCCGGGGTTATTAATGACACTTCCTCTCCCCCCCCCCYCTTTTACAACCTCCCTTCCTCTTCCCTTCCACCCCGCTGCTGTCGGAATGACTCAGAAATGCAGCAATTAACCACTGAGTCAGCCCTAAAGAAGAGGCGGCGGTAGAGGCACCGAGCCGCGCATGCGCTCGCCTCCCCCATGGCCCTCTTCCTCTCCTGCGCGCGCTCGCCCCTCCATCCCTGGCTTCCCTCCTCCCCGCCATTTCTCAGCACCTCCCCCCCCCCTTCTCACGCTGCGGGTTTAGGAACTGCGCCACAGTGAGTGCGCATGCGCAGGAGAGAGCAGGCGAGGGCTCACGCGCTCCGCGGCCCCTCCCTCCCTCCTGCCTTCCTTTCGGCCTCCTCGCAGCATCACGAGGAAGGAGACGCCATTTTGTGGTGCAAAGCGAGGAAGACAGGCGCGCCACACAAACACACACACACACAATTGATGGGGAGAGGAAACCACCAGCTATCCCCCCCTGGCTCCTTTGGGGCCCCGATTTCTTAACTAAAACGCCCCCCACCTTTCCAACAACATGGAAACAGTTCTACTGAACTACTCAAAGAAGCAGAGGAGCTGCTCCCTTTTCAAGCAGAGTTTGTTCTGCTTTTACTATCCAATCTCATGAGTAAGAGAAAGGCCTGGGTTCCTCAAATAATAACAATAATAATAATACTTTATTTATACCCCGCTACCATCTCCCCAAGAGGCTCTGTGCGGCTTACATGAGGCCAAGCCCGCAGTACATCAATAAACAAAAGCAGTAACAAAAACAATACAATACAATTAATATAAATCACATAAACAAAATAAACAATAAACAGTAACACACAAGCATTTAAAAACCTATGGCCGGGCAAAATGTAATAGTTAAAATTTAAAAAATAATGCTGGGCATGAACAAGGTAGGATATAACTGGTGTAGGGTTTTCAAAGAGAGATGAGGGGGTGTCTGTCAGGGGTGATTTGAATGCAATATTCCTGCTTCTTGGCAGGGGATTGGACTGGATGGCCCATGAGGTCTCTTCCAACTCATGATTCTATGAGGGAACGCAGTCAGTCCTAAATCAATGGTAAAGTGTATTCTGAGGGCCTATTGGTGAAACTGGAACAACCAAGTTTTCAGGCTCCTCCTAAAGACTGCCAGAGTTGGGGCATGTCTGATGTCCTTGGGAAGTGAGTTCCAGAGTCGGGGCCACCACCGAGAAGGCCCTTCAACTTGTCCCCACCAATCGCACCTGCGAAGGAGGTGGGAGTGTGAGGTCTGAGATTAACACAAAAACTGAGGAGGGGGCAAGAAAAGAGTGGCTTCCCATCTCTCTGGCTCTTCTTCCTCTCCCACTCATGGATAAAAAGCAATGCAATTTGAAACTGCTTTATATAGTCAGAGCGGGCTCATGTAACATAGTGAAGGGGTGAATAGAAATAGTTCCCTACAATAGTTCATTATAGATAAACTGCATTATATGCCTACACTAATCATAAAAATGCAGTTTTAAACCACATTATGTGGCAGTGTACATGAGGCCCAACAAAAATACTTCTACTGGATCATAGGATAGAGGCTGCCCCGTTTCAAGCGTATTCTGCCATTACACAAACATGAATACTCCAACCTCATATAGAGCTGATTTTTTATCTTTTCAGTATAAAAAACGCTGGAGGTTTCCTCCAGGAGAAACATTTCTATTGAAATTCAAGCTGAGTTTAATCCACCATTAGCCAGGCATCCAAACATCCCAATTTTATACTCAAATATGAAATGGGTCTGGAATTATCATTTTCTTCCCCCTTTTGGTTTGAAACCTGGTTCCCATATACACTGAACATTTAATGTAGTTTGAACCTTGGCTTCAAAACTATTACCAGACAACCAACACAAAAGCACAGGAAAGAGAGCCTTAATGCATGTCAGTGCTCTCATATCAGCCCAAAGGCGACTCAGAGCGGCAATCATCCAGGTAATCATCCAGGCCCAAAACCGGTTCCAGAATTTCCTATGTTGTCATCTGCACAGCAGAACCACTTAGAAACTGCAATAAATTGTCACTGTAGCTGCCCATACTGACTAATTTGTGTGGAAATGAAAGGGCAAAGTGGGTTTTAATTCCTAAGAACGTCTGAATCATTTTGAACAAAACACACGCATTAGGTAGCATTGAGGGAAATGATGCAAGATATACTCAGACCTATTTTGTATGGTTACTGTTTTAGTTTTTATACTTTGTAGCATATACATTGTATATTGTATTGAATTTAATGTTAACCACACTGACCTCTTATTAGAGATAAAGCAGGATATAAATATAATTTTATTACTGCCTCAATAACTGCATGAAATGGTCAGTATACTCTATTTAGAAAGCTAAAGCAATATAATAATAACTATTGCTGCTCTGTCTTGATAAATGCATAGTCAGTGTCAATGGGGCCTTTCTGGGTCTCTTGAGAGAGAAAACAGGATATAAATATAATATTACGACTTTTGTCTTAATAAATCCATTATATGGTCAGTGCAGGTGGTGCCTTTCTCAAGTCTATTCTACACTGCCATATAAAATCCAAATTATCTGCTTTGAACTGGATTATATGCAGTTTTAGAGAGGTAAGGTGGGATATAAATATAATCTTATTACTGCTTTGTTTTAATAGGTTAGTGTAGATGGGGCCTTTCTCAACACAGACGCTTCACAGGTTTATTCTAAAAGTTTCAGGGATTACAAACCACCTTTCCCAGATTCCACACAAACATGTCTTTCGTGTCCCCCTCACCAAAACCTTCATTTGATTATGATTGTATAGATGTATTTTAGCTCCTCCAAGTCTCTTATTGGGAGATGGAGGCGGGGTATAAAGTTTATTATTATTTTATATTTTGGATATTATTTCATATGGTGGATGGATGTATTTCTATTCAATTCAAGGTGCTGGTTTTGACCTATAGAGCCCTACACAAGTTTGGTCCAGGTTACTTGGGACACTGTGTCCTCCTATACGGTCTAGTAAGGAGACCCTGATTCTGACTCAGTCCCTGGCCAACATGCACTTAAAGATCACTAGAGAAGGTACATTCTTGGGTGCGGTTCCTAAGCCGTGGAACTCGCTCCCACCCTCATGACATTTAGGAAAGATGTAAAGACTTTCCTTTGAAGCAGCTTTTAACCGAAGCCAGGCACTTATAGATACAGAAGAACGGGGAATCTTAGACTGAATTTAATGTTCAATAATAAGGATTAATGAACCCCTAATACTTGTGTAATGATGGTTTTTAATTATTTAAAGTAATTAAATAAGTCATCCCAAGTCCCTTCTGGGAAATGGTGGCAGAATATAAAATACATTTATTACAATTTCTATGTACGTTTTAAATATGATGTGAGTCGCATTGGCTTTGTGCTGGAGAAAGAAATCTCTGTAATAAACAAATAAGTAAATGTATTTATTTTCATGTTGGATGGATGTATTTTAATTGGTTATTAATAAGAGCTAGTTTTTGCCTCTTGTGTATGTTTTATTTTGGCACATAATTTTATACTTACTGTGATGTTTCGACGTTGTAATTAATGCTTGTGGTTGCTTTTGTATTTGTACTACAATTTACTGATTTGTGTTGCTTTGGTTGCTGATTATTACTATGTATAATGTATTTTTGTTGTAAGCCACCCCCCGGGCTCTTTTGGGAGAGGAGCGGGATACATATAAAGTTTCATTATTATTGTTCCTATGTTGTATGGATACATTTCATGTTCCTATGTTGGATGGATGCATTTCATGTCCCTATGTTGTATGGATGCATTTCGTGTGCCTATGTTGTATGGATGCATTTCATGTCCCTATGTTGTATGGATGTACTTCGTGTTCCTATGTTGGATGGATGAATTTCGTGTCCCTATGTTGTATGCATATATTTTGTGTTCCTATGATGGATGGATGTATTTCATGTACTTATGGATGCATTTCATATTCCTATGTTGGATGTATATATCTCATGTTCCTATGATAGCTGGATGTATTTCATGTCCTTATGTTGAATGGATGCATTTCATGGTCCCATGTTGGATGGCTGCATTTCATGCTTCAAAATGTTCAGTGTTTGACCATCCCTTCGTTTTGAAAATCAGTTGAGGATCCAAGGAGTAAATTTTCAAAAGCAAGGGATGCTCAAACACCAAACGTTTTGAAGCACTATGTTGGATGGATATATTTCGCCTCCCTACATCATGTCCTTATGTTGGACTGATGTATTAGGATCCAAGGAGTAGATTTTCAAAAGCGCGGGATGCTCAAATACCAAACATTTTGAAGCACTATGTAGGATGGATATATTACGCCTCCCTATGCTGGATGGATGTAGTTCATGTCCTTATGTTGGACTGATGTATTTTGTGTTCCTATGCTGGATGGCTGCATTTCATGTTCCTATGTTTTGTTGTACCCTGCCTTGATCCTTTAGGAGAGACGGGTAACAAATGCAAATGTATTATTATTATTATTATTCTACAGCAGGTATGGGCAAATTGGGCCCTCCAGGTATTTTGGACTTTCAACTCCCACCATTCCTAACAGCCTCAAGCCCTTTCCTTTTCCCTTCAGCTGCTTAGGCTGGCCCTGAGACTGTTAGGAATGGTGGGAGTTGAAGTCCCAAACACCTGAGGGGCCCAAATTTGCCCACCTTGAGCCTTTAGGAGAGGCAGGTGACAAATGCAAATTTATTATTATTATTCTACACTAGGCATGGGCAAACTTGGGCCCTCCAGGTGTTTTGGACTTAAACTCCCACCATTCCTAACAGCCTACCCACTGGATTGCCATGTCCCAGAAGCGACTGAGGGGAAAAGGAAGGGGCCTGAGGCTGTTAGGAATGGTGGGAGTTGAATTCCAAAACACTTGGAGGGCCCAAGGTGCCCATGCCCATTCTACAGCTTCTTGGAATGCGCTTCGCCCACGAAACAGCGCCCACTTCAGGACAGAGAAGAGAACCTTCCCCCCCTCACACCAGAGTTCCCGGATGTTCAACCGCCCTCCCTCCCTCCCTCCCTTCATTTCCCTCAGAGGCCTACTCACCGTTTTCGTCCAATACAGACATAAACCCAACGCTGCTCGCCCCGGGCTGCGACGAAGCCGAATCGGTGCGAGGAGAAAATCGACGAGGGTGTCGGGGTCTCACGGGGCGGCTAGTCGCGGCCGAGCGAGGGAGGGAGGGGGAGCGCGGAGGAGGAGGAGGAGGCGGACGCCGCAGCCGCCCGAGGAGGAGGGGAAGCGGGGCGCCCGAGCGTCGTCCTCACCGAGGCTTCAGCGGGGTTTCAGCGGCAGCGGCGGGCGGGCCGGGGACTCTGTGGATGAGGAAACAGACACTTTCAGAGCCTCGCCAAGGCTTCCTTCCAGGCGGCGGCCCGAGGAGGGGCAGCAGCAGCAATGGCCGCCGAGCACTTACCTCTAGAATGTTCTCGCGCCGACTGAACAGCCCCGTCGCCAAGGCTGGGATCAATCAGCCGCCGACGAGGCCACGCCCACTCCGGCCCGCGATTGGTTCCGCGCTCGGCGTGGGCGCGCTCCATTGGCTCCCGCCACCCGCCAATCAAGCTCCTCGTCGCCTCCCTTTGCTTCTTTTCTCTTTCTCTCCCCCACCCATCGAAAAAAGGACATCGCGTTGACAAGGCGGGACTCAAGTCTCGCGAGAGTTGGGCTCCATTGTGCAAGGGAGAAGGGAGATTGAGTCAGAGCCTGGATGGTTAGAAGGGAAAGGAGCTCGACCAGGCCTAGGTGTTTTGGACTTCAACTCCCACAATTCCCAATAGCTAGAAGCCTCAGGATGGAATTAAAGCAATGATATGAATTCCTGGGACTTATAGTTTGTCATATAGCTTAGAGAAGATAGAGGGGAGCAGAAGACACTTCCATCTTGCCTTTACTAATAATATAATATAGTATATTGTATATACGTGTAATATTTATAGTATTATAATGTAATACAATGTAATATTAGTAATAATAGTAATAATAGGTAAAGGTAGTCCCCTGACCTTAAGTCCAATCATGTCTGACTCGGGTGTGGTGCTCATCTCCATTTCTAAGCCGAAGAGCCAGCGTTGTCCGTAGACACCTCCAAGGTCATGTGGCCGGCACCTGCACCCTCCCAATTTGGTGGCACCTGCAAACTTGTTAAGCAAACCCTCTAAATCTTCATCCATGGAGCGCCGTTACCTTCCCGCCGGAGCGGTACCTATTGATCTACTCACATTTGCATGTTTTCGAACTGCTAGGTTGGCAGAAGCTAGGGCTGACAGCGGAAGCTCACGCCGCTCCCCGGAATCGAACCTGCGACCTTTCGATCAACAAGCTCAGCAGCTCAGTGCTTTAACCCACTGCGCCACCGGGGCTCCTATATACAGACATAGACAGAGTATTAATAATAATAATACAATATTATATACCACTCGATATGAATTCCTGGGACTTATAGTTTGTTACTATACAGTACAGTGGCCCTTATTTCTCATGCCAGTAAGGTAATGCTCAAGATCCTGCAAGGAAGACTCCAGCAATACTCCAGCAATGAGAGTTGCGCCAGCTGCGCCTGTATCTTGGGAAGTCGGATCTGGCCACGGTGGTCCACGCTCTTGTTACATCCCGATAGATTACTGCAACGCACTCTACGTCTTGTCTTTACTAATAATATAATATAATATATTGTATAGGTAAAGATAGTCCCCTGACATTAAGTCCAGTCATGTCTGACTCTGGGGTGTGGTGCTCATCTCCATTTGTAAGCCGAAGAGCCAGCGTTGTCCATAGACACCTCCAAGGTCATGTGGCCGGCATGACTTCATGGAGCGCCGTTACCTTCCCGCCGGAGCGGTACCTATTGATCTACTCACATTTGCATGTTTTCGAACTGCTAGGTTGGCAGAAGCTAGGGCTGACAGCGGAAGCTCACGCCGCTCCCCGGAATCGAACCTGCGACCTTTCGATCAACAAGCTCAGCAGCACAGTGCTTTAACCCACTGCGCCACCGGGGGCTCCTAATAATATAATATAGTATATTGTATATAAATATAATATTTATAATATTATAATGTAATACAATATATACTAGTAATAATAATACAATATTACTCAATGATATTTATTTATTTATCGTGTCATCCGCAACCAGAACATTGTATTACATTTCTAACAGAACAAAACAAACAAACAGATTAAAAAAAAACACAAATTTTGCAAACTTGGTAGCTGATTAAATGTCCTTTGACCAGTATCTGGCCACTTGGAGTGCCTCTGGTGTTGCCGCAAGTTTGCCCAAGGTCCTTCATCGTGCATGTGGCAGGGCTCAGGTTGCATTGCAGTAGGTGGTCAGTGGTTTGCTCCTCTCCACACTCGCATGTCGAGGATTCCACTTTGTAGCCCCATTTCTAGAAGTTGGCTCTGCATCTCGTGGTGCCAGAGCGCAGTCTGTTCAGCGCCTTCCAAGTCGCCCAGTATTCTGTGTGCCCAGGGGGGAGTCTCTCATTTGGTATCAGCCATTGGTTGAGGTTCTGGGTTTGAGCCTGCCACTTTTGGACTCTCGCTTGCTGAGTGTTCCAGCGAGTGTCTCTGTAGATCTTAGAAAACTATTTCTAGATTTAAGTCGTTGACGTGCTGGCTGATACCCAAATGGGATGAGCTGGAGATGTCTCTGCCTTGGTCCTTTCACTATTGGCTGCTACTTCCCGGCGGATGTCAGGTGGTGCAATACCGGCTAAATATTACTGATAATATTACAGTATAATGTTATAGTACAATGTAATATATAATATTAATATTGTGCTGTGGTAATGATATAATATATTGTATTTAGTTTTTACTTGTAAGCCGCTCTGAGTCCCCTTCGGGGTGAGAAGGGCGGCATATAAATGTCGTAAAAAAAATAAAAATAAAACAATATTATATACCACTCAATGATATGAATTCCTGGGACTTATAGTTTGTCATATAGCTTAGAGAAGACCGAGAGGAGCAGAAGACATTTCCGTCTTGTCTTTACTAATAATATAATATAGTATATTATATATACGTATAATATTTATAATATTATAATGTAATACAATATAATACTAGTAATAATAATACAATATTATTATATATTTACATTACATGTAATATTACTAACAATATTACAATATAATGGTATGGTGCAATATAGTAATATATAATACTGATATTGTACTATGCTAATAATATATATTGCATGAAAAAATATATCGTAAGCCGCTCTGAGTCCCCTTCAGGGTGAGAAGGGCGGCATATAAATGCCGTAAATAAAAATTAAATAAATTATGCTGGGAAACATGGAAGGAAAAAGGAAGAGGGCCTGACCAAGGGCAAGATGGATGGATGGTATCCTTGAAGTGACTAGACTGACCTTGAAGGAGCTGGGGTGGTGACAGTCGACGGAACTGTGGTGTGGGCTGGTCCATGAGGTCACGAAGAGTCGGAAGTGACAACGAATAAACAACAACAACATAGTTTGGTGAGGCACCAGGACTATGACAGAAAAGTCTTTGAAACCTTAACTCCCAGCTGAAGTGTGCAGGGACATGAAAGAAGCCTCCCACAAGGATGCTAAACATCAAAACATCCGAGTGTCCCCTGGGCAACATCCTTGCAGATGGCCAATCCTCTCACACTAGAAGCAACTTGCAGTTTCTCAAGTCGCTCCTGACACGAAAAAAATTAAAAATAGATAATATATAAAAACATTAGTAATTTATAATACTAATATTGTGTTATACTAATAATATATTATATTGTATATAATATAATATTGATGATAATATAATGTAATACAATACTATTAATAATACAATATAATACCAAGTGGGTTAAACCCTTGTGTTGGCAGGACTGAAGATCGACAGGTCGGAGATTTGAATCTGGAGAGAGTGCAAATGAGCTCCCTCTGTCAGCTCCAGCTCTCCATGCCGGGCACATGAGAGCCCTCCCACAAGGATGGTAAAACACCAAAAACATCCAGGTGTCCCATGGGCAACGTCCTTGCAGACGACTCTTGAACTCGCTATCCAAAGAGATCAGATTGGTGCCTACCCTTTCCATTTTCTGCAAGGAGCTAAAAACCTGGTTGTTCCGCTCTGCATTTGATTAGTCAGTTCTCCATCATCAAGGAATTTTTTTCTCCATCATCAAGGAAATTTTTTTACTGTCAAGTGGACACCATCCTATCGGAGATACCTAAGGAGGACAAAATCATACTCCTTGGGGACTTTAATGCAAGAGTCGGACGAGACTTTGACCTGTGCCCAGGGACCATAGGAAAAGACGGGGTTGGAAACAGCAACTCAAATGGCATCCCTCTGAATTGATCTTCCCACATTCTCACCAAATGTGCGGAACACAATCTTGTCATCACCAAAATGCTCTTCTGCCACAAAAATAAGCTCAAGACATCATGGAAGCACCCCCATCAAAGGATTGGCAGCTCTTAGACTACGTAATCACACATGCCAGAGACTGCTGCGACGTGCTTCTCACAAGAGCAATGACAGGTGCTGGACAGACCACAGTATTATGTAGTCCACATTTTACTAGTTGGTTTGAAAGAAGTTCATGGGAGACCTTCATTTTAACAACATTTACACTTGCTAGTAATTATTGATAATAACCAAAACTGCAATAATGATTTAAAAGAAATGTGGCATTTTGTTCTGAAATTATAGGGAGAATTTTTCTTGTGCTCTTGGCATGAAATTGTCTACTTTTATTTATTCAGATTATAGGTGACTCAGTTATCTCATTTCGTGTCTCTGCCCATAACATGAGATAAGGATATATGGTACTCTGACCCATATCGTCTGAGGTAAATTATGTCCAAGGCCACTTATTCAACGAAAACCCACAGTAATAGAAACTTTAATTGTTCAGATATGAAGGAGTGGGCAAATTCCTGCTGCTTTTTACTTGTGCTCAGTAGAGCAGACACTGTGGAATTTGATAGCAGAAGACAAGCAATGGATTAGGGGGTGCATCTACACCGTAGAATGTATGCAGTTTGATATCACATTGCCATGGTTCAATGCTATAGGCTCATGGGAGTTGTAGTTTTACAAGGTCTTTAGCCTTCTGTGCCAAAGAGTGCAGGTACCTCACCAAACTGTAAAACCAAGGATTTTAGAGCATTGAGCCATGGCAGTTAAAGTGGTGTCAAAATGCATTCCTTCTACAGTGCAGATGCAGCCTGAGACAAACTTTCATTTGTTACACCTTTAGATATCAGTTTAGCAAAGTACAGAAATTTATTAATAAATAGGAGGGAAATATTTTTTTAAAAAATAACTGAATGTGAGAGAATACAAAACTGGCATCTTTCATCCCATAAGCTTTGTGTTAGTGTTCAGTACAACTCTTGTGTCTGCATTCTTGTTTATTCAGCCAGGTTTGTGCTGAACTATGCACCTTCACTGAATGTGGGGGAGGGAGGATAATGCATCAAACTGTCTTGGGCTAGCGTGCGGCACAGCAAACCAACCCAACCATTAATAACAACATCCAAAACTGAAAATACTCTTCCAGGACTCGCTGGGGCCATAGTAACACTGTGCCTTCAAGGCTCAACAGAGGCAAACAATAGCAATGGCAATGAAAGCTGCTGGGACATCTAAGCAAACTCACGGGGTTGCATTCCTCTGCAGTAGTTCTGCCTGGAAGTCTCCTCCTCTCTGTTCATTGCCCTCTCCTTCAACTTTGTCCCTCTTTAACAAACCAGTTCCCTAGGGAAGGTAATCTTGAGTGCATCTGCACTGTAGAATTAATGCTGTCTGACACCACTTTAACTGCCATGTCTCAACACTATGGAATCCAGGGATTTGTAGTTTGGTGAGGCACTAGCCCAGTGATGGGCAACCTTTTGAGCTTGGTGTGTCAAAATTTGCCAAAAATCTGAGCATAACTTGGGTGAAGTGTCACTTTGAGAAAAAAACCCCACAATTTTGCAATATTTATAGTTTAAATAAGAAAAATGTATAATCCATGCTGAGTTATGGAGTGAACAATGCTCAAACGTGCAGATGTTAAATTTGTAGAGCCTTTTACACATTTAAGGATGGAGTTAGATTGGCTCTTATAAGGTGTATTTCTCTGTATGTGGCCGCATGTGTCTGCGTGTCATCAAAAATAGCCATGCGTGTCACTGCTGACACGCGTGTCATAGGTTCACCATCACGGCACTAGCCCTCTTTGCAAAGAAGGCGAAAAACCTTGGAAAAAATACAGATCTCATGATTCCAAAGCATTGAGCCATGCTGGCTAAAATGGTGTCAAACTACATAAATTCTACTGTTTAGATGCACCATGGTCTGTTTTGCCTCTTATTGAATGTTCTAATATTGAAAAATGCTATTCATCATAGAGTCCACTATTTCTTAAGAAAGTATCGATCTCTTACATTATAAGCCCCTGCTGCATTTAAAAATAGTTTTATTGTGCCCTGAAATGGTAGGTAATGTGCTAAGCACTGAACCGAATTCAAGTAACTTATTGCCTTGGCCACTGGCTCTAATTTAATTTATTTTAGAGCGGACTTATGGACTGTGGCTGATGGTAAAACTGGAACGCAGCCTTCTGATGTGTCTGGAAGGGGGCATTATGCAAAAGTGTTCAGAATATGAAATTCTTCTGATTTTAGCCTGTAAAATAAATCTTTCTTATTAGTACTACTGTTGATAACTTTGATGCCACCTGTATGGAAATAAAAACTCTCTTGTTGGTGTGCAAAACATACCACTGTTGCCAGTTAACTCTTGAAGGATAAGCTGACATACTAAAACCAAAGCTTGGGTCTGTTGTTGCCTAAACACATTTGTAAAGACCCTGAACGAGTTGGATATTTGTGTCCAGTTTGAAACACCTTTCTTCACACCAGAGCTGCAGTGGCAGAATTGTATACACAGTGCCATTTTGCATGGATATGCATTGCACATTGATGCATATAGTTTGTGTGTGCATTCATATTTGCATTCTTGGTTCAGTTGTGTATTATAGTCATTCAGTTCTGATGCTGCCAAGAAACACCTTTCTTGGAAGCATCAGAACTACTGCAGCACTTCTAGGCTCACAGTGATTGCAAAGAAACTTGTGTTCAATTTTACTGAACAATGCAGAGATCTAAGCAAACTCACAGGGCTGCAATCTCCCTGCCCATTTCTTAGTGCAAGTCATCTACCCTAATTATAAAGGCTAAGCCAAATCTTAAACTAGGTAGAAATAAGTCAAAATAATCAATGACATCATAGACACATCATTTGAGAAAGCCTTCTTCTGGCAGATCTACCCAGTCAATTTTAGCCGATAAATTTTAAATTTAGATTTTATTAGCATTGGTGTTTTAATCTTCATTCTGTGTTTTTAATATACATATGTTTTATCTATTTTATCATGTATTTAACTATGTTGTACTGCCCCTCAAGCCATGAAGAGAGGCAGAAAACAAATTTGTTATTATTTTATTTTATTTGTTGTGTCAGGGCAACCAGACAATTATATTACATTTCTAACAGAACAAAGCAAACAAAAAGGCAAAATACAAAATTTGTGAGTTTGGTAGTTGATTAAATGTCCTTTGACCAGTAGCTGGCCACTTGGAGTGCTTCTGGTGTTGCTGCAAGGAGGTCCTCCATGGTGCATGTGGCAGGGCTCAGGTTGCATTGCAGCAGGTGGTCAGTGGTTTGCTCCTCTCCACACTCGCATGTCGTGGACTCCACTTTGTAGCCCCATTTCTTGAGGTTGGCTCTGGCATCTCATGGTGCCAGAGCGCAGTCTGTTCAATGTCTTCCAAGTTGCCCAGTCCTCTGTGTGCCCAGGGGGGAGTCTCTCATTTGGTATCAGCCATTGGTTGAGGTTCTGGGTTTGAGCCTGCCACTTTTGGATTCTCGCTTGCTGAGGTGTTCCAGCGAGTGTCTCTGTAGATCTTAGAAAACTATTTCTAGGTTTAAGTCGTTGACGTGCTGGCTGATACCCAAACAAGGGATGAGCTGGAGATGTCTCTGCCTTGGTCCTTTCACTATTGGCTGCCACTTCCCGGCGGATGTCAGGTGGTTATTATTATTTGATACACAACAAGGTTAGTACACAGCAAACAAGATGACTATGTTGTCTTTTGTATTGGATCACACGTCGGGCACTGTGTGAGGTGTCAGCGAATAATGTGTGCAGATCCGAGTAGGATGGCCTTTTGCAGCTGACAGATGGTAATTTTGTCGGCGCCAATTGTTTTTTAGTGCAGGCCAAGGTCTTTAGGCACTCAGTGTGCCAATCACCACTGGGACCACCTTTCCTGTCTTGTGCTGGATTCTTTGCAGTTTGATGATGATGATGATGATGATGATTACAACATATTAGAATGAATGGCAGTTCCAGATCCTGCATATATCACCCTGCTTTTTTCTGGCAGATCCTTCAGTTAATATATTCCTTGGGGAAGGGGGGAAAGGATAGTAAACCCCATTTCAAAACCAGCTACACTGCCTCTTATTACTGGTGCCTGATTGAGCTAACCCATTTTCTATACAAATACACTGGTTTACATCACACTATATAATTATACCATTACAAATTCCAGGTTTCCTTAGAGTGCAGCTATGATGCTCTTTATCAGCTGTTATTAAGGATTTGTGAAGCATAGCTACAGATCATAAATACCTTTGTGTGTGGAGGAACTGGTTTGTAAAGGACCAATGGCAAACAATTTTGACCCAGGGTGGGCAAATTCTACCAGTCTGGGGAACCCGCATTGGGTCTCAGCCTTGTTCCACTCCTGATTCCTGACCGTATTTTTTTTAATTCCCCAAATTTCCTCATGACTTCTGTAAGGAAGTTATCAATGCTTTATATGTATTTGAGCTGTTTGTCTGTTTGCTGGGTGGCAATGGCTAAAAGCTGGAGTTTACTAGTTATCTCCACTGTGGCGTTGCCGGGGAAACCAAGCAAAAGAGAGTGGGCGGAGCCTAGAAAGAAAAAAATCCACCTGCGTTTGAAAAGAGTCAGTTAGTGTCAGGGAGAGTTAGAAGTCGGTCAGTTAGTGTCAGGGAGAGTTAGAAGTCAGTCAGTTAGTGTCAGGGTCAGAGTTAGAGTCGGTTGGAGTTAGAAGTCAGGTATAGAGGAGTGGAGAGTTAAGTTTTAGTGTTCAAAGTGAACAGTAGAGAGAATAGTGAGAAGTAGAAAGATAGATCTAAGTTAAGACTATCTATGCTGCTGTAAGATTTACTGACAGACAAACTATCTGTTCAGTATTCTGGTGTAAAGGGAGAAAAGAAAGTCTCTTATGTAACAAAGACAGAACAATTTATGTAACCATCATGCTTTAAGACACAGCTTGCTGAAACAGTCAAGAATTTTAACTATATTTGTTCCTGTTTTAATTAATAAACTTTATTGATTATTATTCGACAAATCCTGACTCAAGTGTGACTCTATCCTGGAAGATTTTTAAAGCAGCTTTGGATAGCTGAGAAGAAAGTTATGGTGGCAGCATTGATTAATGATCTGAATAGATCTTTATAATTTTGGTCTCTAATGAGTGAGATCTGATCGCAAAGTGGTAACATTCGGTGACATTAAAACAGCCATCTCTCCCTCCCTCCTCCCGCATCGTTTGCAAATTGGCCAGCTAAACAGCCATCTCTCTCCCTCCCATCTTCGCTCTTTACAAATTAGAAGACAGCAAGGTGGTATATTATTGCAAATTAATAAAGTGGAGAGACGTCTCTTCGCAACTTCTAAGAGATGCGGGAACATTTGCTGTTTTTGCCCTTCCCGTGGCATGTTTTGAGTCTATTTCAGGCCATTTTAATGACTGAAAGCCCTTCAGGTTTTGAAAAAAAGCAAAGCCCACCCTGGCTTAGGAGAGGGTTTTCTTTTATTACCACCACAATGGCAGGTCCACCTGGTGAGGACATGGGAGG
Organism: Anolis sagrei ordinatus; assembly: GCF_025583915.1. Classification (NCBI taxonomy): domain Eukaryota; kingdom Metazoa; phylum Chordata; class Lepidosauria; order Squamata; family Anolidae; genus Anolis; species Anolis sagrei. The sequence continues at coordinate 17,871,568 of NW_026844366.1, read as the reverse complement.
GAGCCTTTGCTGTGAAATTCCCCTCTGCTTTCCTTTTTGCCAGCCCCTTATTCAAACAGGCATTTAATGATTAACTGACTGCAGGGAGTCATTTTATGGAATCCTGTGCTGTAGTTTTTGATCTCATGCTTTTAAATGATTTTACTTGCCATGCTTTAAATGTTAATCATGTTTTCATAAGATAATCTGTTTAATTGTGTTTTAATGTTTTTTATTTTCAGGCTTTCAGTTTTGTTTTAAGTTTTAATGCAATGGGATTTTGTAGTACCTTTGAGACAGAGAACTTGTAGCATAAACTTTCACAGATTGAGGATCAATCTACACTGTAGAATCAGTGTTATTTGACACCAAATTAAATGGCATAGCTCGGTGCTATGGAATTATGAATGTTATTGGTGCCTCACTAAACAACTCTCCTGATTCCATAGCACTGAGCCGTGGCAGGTAAAGTGGCATCAAGCTGTATTAATTTTACAGTGTAGATCAGGGGTCCTCAAACTAAGGCCCAAGGGCCGGATATGGCCCTCCGAGGTCATTTACCCGGCCCTCACTCAGGGTCAACCTAAGTCTGAAATGACTTGAAAGTACACAACAACAATAATCCTATCTCATCAGCCAAAGGCCGGCCCACACTTCTCACTAGTAAGTTTATATTTGTTAAGATTGTTCTTTATTTTAATTATTGTATTGTTTTCAAGTGTTTTTGCACTAGAAATAAGATATGTGCAGTACTCATAGGAATTCATTCGTGTTTTTTTCAAATTATAATCCGGCACCCCAACAATTTGAGAGACTGTGACCTGGCCCTCTGTCTAAAAGGTTTAAGGACCCCTGGTGTAGATAGACTCTTAGTCTACATCTTCAGAGGAATGGCTTTTCTGTGCATATTCTCAAAGCTACAGGATCCCTTTGCATACTGATAAACCAGATTAACAACTGTCTTCATTTTAATCTTGTGGTAAGAAACCTTGGGCTCCATGCTACTAAGCAAGGAAATAACTAACTGAAATAGGTTGAGGTAAGAAGTAATATTATCCTACATATGCCATACAGACTCTGGGTGTTTAATTTGCCATTTTGGGAGGTGACAAATTTGCTAAAAGGGTGGGGGGAGTGTTGGGACCTTGTGGGGTTGCATCTCTCTAATTTAGATTGAACCCAACACATTAAAACCTGTGAACAAAAACCAAGACGTTCCTGAACGGATGCCAATGCTTTTTGTCCTTTAGCCACAAAAGTTCCAGGGGAAAAAAAATCAATGTAGATTTTATTTAAATTGTCATTTATTCATTTGAATTTGCATAATAAGCGTTGATTTCAAGAAATTATAATTTCAGAGAAAAAGATCAAAACAACTTTAGAATGGATTGGGAATCAATCCTAAATTTTATATTAAAAAAGACAAAAGACACACAATTATGGACTGAAGGTTTCAAATCAGTTTGAAGCAGGAAGAAGCACCACCCTGGTTTTATGTAGATACAATGATTTAATTTGATTTTATGCAGATACAATGATTAGAGTCTTAGTGAGAGCTTTAACCTAGGATGATACATATTATATATGTCATGATAATATATGTCTCCTACAAGGAATGGGAACTCAATAGTGAAGATTAAGGAGGGGAGAAGATGGAAAGAAATACAGTAGACTCTCAGTTATCAGAACTCTCAAGCAAAAATAACTAAAATTGCATACTGCATTCACCAAGCTGTTCTTATAATACAGTAATGATGTTATATTATGTTTGTCTCTATTTGTCTTAAATTGCTTTTCATTACAGTATTTCAATATTAATATTAAGTCAATACAGAGTTTATGGTATGATATAATATGGGTTATTGACCTCAAGCAACTGGAAACTGTATTACCTGGCATGTACCAATCCCCATGGGTGTTGGTTAACTAAGAGTCTACTATAATGCTATTTTATCGTATTGTATAAAACATCTGTAGTACAATTGTGAAGAAAAATTACAAAAAGCAAATCATAAAAAAATCATAATAGAAAAAAATCTGAAGAGCTGTCTAGAAATAGGACAGTTCATCATGCTTTCCTTTCTTGCTTTGGTAGCTGGTGAGCTCTGGTGGCTTGTTCTCATGAGGGAGGCTTTTGAAGATTCGCATGTGAATAAATTCATCATCTCCAACATGGACCTTGACAAAGTAGTTTACTCCAGCAACCACCTGGGTTTTAAACCCGACCGCAGTGAAAACATCAAAGGTCTTGCCTTCTTTCTCTTCCAACTGGGCCTTGACTTGCTGGATGATCTGCTGCGTCTCTTCAGTGGCCGGCTTGGTCTCTAAGGTGCCACCACACTTCATCTTCCACGCCTTTGGGGTGACTTCCACGTAAAAAGACTAGTGGGACCAACTGTGACCCTTTTCAGTTCGTGGAGCAAGTAGCTGTCGGAGAAAGAAGAAGAAAAAAGACAGAGAAAGAAGAAAATTAGAGCATCTGCTCTTGTTGTCTGGATAAAGTAGTTCTGGGTCCTCTGTAGTTTTTTTGCATTAACTTGAATTGTGCATCACTTTCATTTTAAAGAAGGGGAAAAACATGAGGAAGTTAACATAGAAATATAGTAGACTCTCAGCTAGAAATCAAACAACCAGGATTCTCAACAGCTGGCAAAAAATTGAAGAAATAATACTTTAAATTAAAAAGAACTGTTTTTATAATACATGTTCTATTAAGTTACATTAGTCTTTATTTGCCTTTAATTATTGTAGGTAAAGGTTTCCCCTGACATTAAGTCTAGTTGTGTTGGACTCTGGGGGGTGGTACTCATCTCCATTTCGAAGCCGAAGAGCCAGTGTTGTCCGTAGACACCTCCAAGGTCATGTGGCCAGCATGACTGCACGGAGCGCCATTTCCTTCCAGCAGCAGTACCTATTGATCTACTCACATTTGCATGTTTTGCCAAACTGCTGGGTTGGCAGAAGCTGGGCCTAACAGCGGGAGCTCACCCTGCTCCCTGGATTCGAACTGCCAACCTTTCAGTCAGCAAAGTTCAGCAGTTCAGTGGTTTAATCCACTGTGCCACCAGGGGGTCCTTTAATTACTGTATCACAATATTAATATCAAGTTAATATAGAGTTCACCAGTGGTTTTCAACCTGGAGTCCCCAGATGTTTTTGGCCTACAACTCCCAGAAATCCCAGCCAGTTGACCAGCTGTTAAGATTCTTGGGAGTTGAAGGGAGTTGAATATTGGGGGGGGGGGCAGTATTAGTCATGTCTTTAATAGTAACTCCTAAACAACCTGAAATTAAATTTATCCAGCATCTACCAATCCCTATGGGTGGGGCCACATCTTCACTGACATATAATGCAGTTTGAAATTACATTATATAGTCAGTATAGATTCATATAAAACAGTTTAACTGTACTGAACCACATTATAGGAGTCTACACTGATTCTATAATGCTATTTCAAATTGCATTATATGGCAGTGTAGGTGGGGGCTGAGAGTCTACTCTGTATATCTTGTTTTCCTTGAAAATGAAGCATAGCGCTAGAGTATTATTAATGTATCCCTTATTACTATCATCTTGAAAATTAAACAGACTCCCTTGTTTAAAAGGCTGAGTAAGCTTTTGCCACTGCTAAAGAATGCTCGAGTGTTTTCTTTCTCATTTCAGTTTATAGATTACAGGCCCTCCTCCTCTTTCTGCCCTAGAAAATACATCTCTTTCCAACCTGCTCAACAACAGAACTCCACTCTATCAAATATGCATGTGATGCTCTTTGAATCGAGAGCAGGTTGAAAAAGGAAAGAACAGATGAGAAATTATCCTAAAGGAAGTCTTATGGGTGCCCTTGAAATGCACAGTGAAATCCTTCACGGCACTTAGGTGGGCCCTGACAACAATCCTGTAAAAACCGAATCCCAAATAATTCCTTCTAAAAATAAGTGAGCCTTGCACCTTGTCACAAGGTTAAAACATCGTTACAGCAGGAAATGCTTTTCTTACTAGGGCAGGAGGGTTGCTGAAAGGTCTCCTCTGGTTTTGTAATACAACACTCCTGTTTAATCAATTGCAGAAGTGGGGGAAAGTGCAGTCCTGCCAGTGGAGTTTCATTGTACCATACGAGGGGAAAATACTACTCTGCATTCACGGGGGGCTTGACACAATGAACAAGCATTCCAAAATAGGATTTAGCTGTGCTGGGAAACACACTCAGCCTTCATTCTGCAGTGCAATAAAGAGGTATTAACTCAAAAGAGCCCTTTGAAAAGTTTGGCCCTGCTGCATACCGCTGGCACTGAGTCAGTATGACTGCACTGTAAAACTTGGGACTCTATTAATGTCCATGCGAAACAATTAGACGAGTACGGCAATTAGTCTGTGATACTGTATGATGTAAACAATAGTTTAAACATTTTTACAACTAATGCAGCTCAGTTGCCGAAATGCAATACTACTTATTTTAATTGTACCTTGTGGTACTTCTTGCATGATTTCTTTTGGTTACTTTTTGCAAAATGCAAAAAGTGTTTCATGCATTTTAATAGGTTTTTAATGGTTTTACTGGTTTGAACTATTTTTAATATTATGTTGATATCTATTTTAGTGTTTTATAAGTTTTAAGTTTTAAATTATACATTGTATTGTTTCTGGCATTGTTAGCCACTTTGAGTCTGTTTTAAGAGAGAACAAGCAGCATATTAATAAACATAAACATAATAATAATAACAACAACAATAATTATAAATGGGAAAAGGGGGAATCATTTAAAAACACACACAGTGGTATTCATTGGAAATCTATCAGTTAAATTTATGGATTGATAATATGCGCCCACATGCCCTCAGAAGTGTTAATCCAGAAATGATGAGCTTAAGGAAAACCCAGAAGTTAGATCTTCAGATTATTGAATGATAAGTGATGAATTTTTGTATTGCCAAACCTGAAGCACACTGCTCTTTCTATGGGTCTTGGTCCATCAATGCTCTTTCAGACCATGCTGCAGAAATGTAATTCGCCAGCATGTGGACATGCCAAATATTTTTAAAGACATCATTAACACGATTTTTACCCACGTTTACTCTCCATTTTTCCCTTTAGCTGCTCTGAGTCCCCCTGCGGGGGGGGGGGGGTGAGAAGAGCAGGGTAGAAATGCTGTAAATAAAATAAATAAAATTTCCTAAAATGAGATCAAGGTAGTATGTGTAGTTTCCCCCTAACAAACTTGCAACAAACATTTGAGTCAGGTCAGCAGCATAAGCCAGGACTTGAATGAGTGATCTTCCTTTGTTGTTACTTAGTAAGGCAATAACATTGCCATCATGAAAAAAATATAATTGTACTGAAAAATGCAGGAATTTATCTTCAGTACAGTACTACTGTAACACAATGCAGATATGTTTGTGTTCTGTGAAATACTGCCAAATGCCAATTAATGTCACACATCTAGTCTGACCTGTGACCAAGAATGAGAAACTGTGACAGAGCTGTTTAAATGAAAGACAGGTATTGTAAAAAATTAGAATATTTAAAAATAATGCCCAGTATTTTTAGTCTTTCAATGCTCAAGAGGAAGAAAGAGCAGTAGTTCTGTTTTCAGTCTCATCTGCAAAGATACTCCTTTGTTTTCTTGCATATAGGTAGATGACTGATATCATTTAATTCATTAGAAATCTTAATATCTTGTTTCTCAGTGTCAGGTGCATCTGCACTGTAGAACTAATGCAGTTTGACACCATTTTCATTGCTATGGCTCAATACAATGGAATAATGTAGTTTGTTGTTTAGTAAGGCACAAGGCACTCTTTGATAGAAAAGGCTTGTAAAATTAAATCTTCAGTTCTACATAGAATTATAGAATCAAAGAGTTGGAAGAGACCTCATGGGCCATCTAGTCCAACCCCCTGCCAAGAAGCAGGAATATTGCATTCAAATCACCCCTGACAGATGGCCATCCAGCTTCTGTTTAAAAGCTTCCAAAGAAGGAGCCTCCATCACACTCCGGGGCAGAGAGTTCCACTGCTGAACGGCTCTCACAGTCAGGAAGTTCTTCCTCATGTTCAGATGGAATCTCCTCTCTTGTAGTTTGAAGCCATTGTTTCTGTCCTAGTCTCCAAGGAAGCAGTAAACAAGCTTGCTCCCTCCTCCCTGTGGCTTCCTCTCACATATTTATACATGGCTATCGTATCTCCTCTCAGGCTTCTCTTCTTCAGGCTATACCTATAATAACAAGATATCATGATCTTCTGATATTACAGGATCTCATGAACTGTGGATTCAAATGAAATACTAAAAGCACAACTATGAAGTCAGTTGCCTCAAAGGAATCCTATTAAAAACCCAATAGTCCAATGAGTAAAAAATGCCTGGTCCTAGAATATTCCCCCACCACCCCTGTAGCAACTCTGTCTGTGAGAACTTGTTTAGGTAAAGTTCAACCTAGCTGCAGGCGATCACATTCCAAATGTTGAAATGATCTCTCTGGCACAGAAACTACAGAAGAGGTTGGCCTGCTGGCTGAACTTAAATCTCAACATGGTGATAATTCCATAACATCTGTAAAGCTTTTGGTAATATATATATTTTAAAGGAATCATGTGTTGTGGGCTTGGGCTGTTTCATTTGGAACCAAGAAAACCACAAGAATTATGAGAATGAGAAATGCGCCAGGGCCAAATCACTCCATACTGTATATCACAGTCTTTTTACTATTCTGGTGCTGCACTCACACGCAAAGCAGATTAAAAAACCCCTTCCATTAGTACAGTGGTTCCCAACCTTTGGGCCTCCAGGTGTTTTGGACTTCAACTCCCAGAAATCCCAGCCAGCTTACCAGCTGTTAGGAACTAAAGGCCAAAACACCTGGAGGCCCAAAGGTTGGGCACCACTGCATTAGTAGAAGGCTGAAAGGCAGATTGGGCTTGCGCCTTGATGCTTCTGACATTAGCGAACCCTGAAGGCACCAGATCCTGTTTCATTGTGGAAGCTAAGCAGGGTCAGCTCTGGTTAGTACTTGGATGGGAGACTGACAAGGAGTGGCAGTTATTGTACTTGATATTTCAGAGGAAGGAACTGGCAAAACAACCTCTGATGATACCTTGCCTAACAAAATCCTTTGAAATTTGTGGGATTGCCGTAAGTTGCCAGGAGACGTGAAGGCATATACACTTCAACTATAAGGATGTCATAAGCAATTAATTCATCTTAAGAGCCCAATGTAAAACATAGAGTCTGTTTACAACAAAACAAGAACCCTGGCAAGCAAATCGATGAAGAAGAGTATTATTTAGGAAAGAAGACTTGATTCATTCCTCAAAAAGGCTGAGCTTACCTTATCCACAAACCTGAAATGTTCCAAAATCCAGTTTTGTCCACATTGCTGGCTGAGACAGTGACACCTTTGTGTTCCAATGGTTCAATGTACACACACTTTGTCTCAAACATAACATGATTAAAAATACTGTATATAAAATTACTCCAGTCCCTGTGCATAAAGTATATATGAAATATAAATTAATGTTGTGTCTAGACTGGGGTGCTATTGCCAAGAGATGTCATTATATATCTTCCAAATATTTCAAAATCCTGAAAAAACTGTGAAATCCAAAACTCTTCTGGTCTCAAGCATTCCAAGGAAGGGATACTCAGACTGTAGTTCCTTTTCTATCAGGCTGTGATTTGCTCGGACAACGCCCCAGGTTTAGTCAGCAAAATCCAACTTTGTGCTGATGCTGCAGCTGCCACAGAGAAGAACATCGTTTTTAAAAAGTATTCCCAGGAAAAATGGTTTGCAACTTTTAGTCCTCCAGTGCAGCAGCTACACGGTAGAATAAATGCAGCTTGACAACGCCTTAACTCCTCAATGATATAGAATCCAAGAGAAGGCTGAAGACCTTGGAAACCTACAACTCCCTGCATTCCATAGTCTTGAGCCATGGCAGCTAAAGTGGTTTCAAACTGCATTCACTCAACAATGTAGATCAGGCATGGGCAAACTTTGGTCCTCCAGGTGTTTTGGACTTCAACTCCCACAATCCCTAACAGCCTACTAGCTGTTAGAGATTGTGGGAGTTGAAGTCCAAAAGACCTGGAGGGACAAAGTTTGCCCGTGCCTGGTGTAGATGCATCCTCAGGCTTTTGGACTACAGTTCCCAGAATTCCTAATAACAGGCCATGCTAGCTGGGGTTTTTGGGGATTTCCAAATTTTGGGCATCACTGTTTCAGGATTTTGGAAAGACATGAGAGCGAGGTGTTTAAGTAAATCTTTAAGTAATATAACCATAAATTTGGGGAGTGTCTGGAGGGGAGGATCTACTGACACTATAATATATAATAATCATAACAAAATAATAATAATAATAATAATAATAAAAGGTAAAGGTTGTCCCCTGACATTAAGTCCTGTCATTTCTGACTCTAGGGTGTGGTGCTCATCTCCATTTCTAAGCTAAAGAGCCGGAGTTGTCCATAGACACCTCCAAAGTCATGTGGCTGGCATGACTTCATGGAGTGCCGTTACCTTCCCGCCAGAGTGGTACCTATTGATCTACTCATATTTGCATGTTTTTGAATTGCTAGGTTGGCAGAAGCTAGGGCTAACAGTGGAAGCTCACACTGCTCCCCGAAATCGAACCTGTGACCTTTCGGTCAACAAGCTCAGCAGCTCAGCTCTTTAACCCACTGCGCCACCGGGGGCTCCTAATAATAATAATAATAATAATAATAATAATAATACATATGAACATAAAATAAATACAACATATTGCATAGATAAACACACACACACACAAAAAGTACTATAAGCATAAATTTGGAGAGTGTCTGGAGAGGAGGATCTACAGACTTTGCCATATATTATTATTAATAATAATAATAATCATCATCAATTATTTATTCCCTGCCTCCCCTGCTAGCTCAAAGTGGGGTACAACAAAGTCAAAAACATAAAAGATATGCAATAAATTACATAGATAAAAACACATTTTTTTTAGTAATATAACCATAAATTTAACCTGACATATTTCAGGTCATGGTTGAACTTTTAAATTCCTCCCTCTGGCAACGGCCTTGCCCAGTGGTGATTGGCACACTGGGTGCAGTGCTTAAAGACCTTGGCCTGCACTTAAAAACAATCAGCATTGACAAAATTACCATTTATCAGCAGCAAAAGGCCACCCTACTGGGATCTGCACGCATTATTTGCTGATACATCACACAGTCCTAGACACTTGGGAAGTGTCTAGGACTGTTGTGCCCGTACCTTGGGAAGTCTGATCTGGCCACAGTGGTCTACGCTCGTTACATCCCAAATAGATTACTGCAACGCACTCTACGTGGGGTTGCCTTTGAAAACGGTTCAGAAACTTCAACTAGTCCAGCGGGCGGCAGCCAGACTACTCACCGGAGCGTCATACAGGGAGCATACCACCCCTCTGCTATATCAGCTCCACTGGCTGCCGATCCAGTTCCGAGCACAATTCAAAGTGCTGGTTTTGACCTACAAAACCCTATACAGTTCCAGCCCAGCGTATCTGTCCGAATGTATCTCCTTCTATGTCCCACCTTGGAGTTTACGATCTTCTGGGGAGGCCCTGCTCTCGGCCCCACCTCTATCACAAGTGAGGTTGGTGGGGACGAGGAGCAGGGCCTTCTCAGTAGTGGCCCCTCACCTGTGGAATTCGCTTCCTGGGGAAATTACAAAAGCCAGCATAGTGAACTTGTTTGTTGTGTACATATCTGGTTATGTATCAAATGATGATGACGATGATGATGATAATAATAACCAACCTCTCCTGCTGGCTCGAAGTGGGGTACAACAAAGTAAAAAACATAGGAACATAAAATATATGCAATAAATTATATAAACACACACACACACCAAACACAAATACAGAATTGACACATAGTAGCAATAGAAGGAAGGAGAAACACTGAGAGAAAATGCATCTGTATCAGTCCTGGGCAAACTTGGGCCCTCCAGATGTTTTGGAATTTAACTCCTACAATTCCCAACTGATCTACACTAAATATTTAATGCAGTTTGACACTACTTTAACTGCTATGTAAGAATCACGGAGTTTTACAAGGCCACAAGCTTTTACAAGGGCGTTAGCCAAGAGTCAGGCTACATTTGTTTTTGGACTTCAACTCCCAGAAGCCTTAGCCAGCTTGTCCAATGGTTAGGAATTCTGGGAGCTGTAGTCCAAAAACAATCCAGTTTGGCACCCTCTTTCATTGCAATGGGATCATGGGAGCTGTAGTTTTACAAGGCCTCACAAAGAGTGAGCAAATTACAAATCTCAGAATGGAATCGCGCCCAGAAGCCTCCCCTTTTCCTTTTCACCCGGCGCGGCCTACGAAGCCGCGGCCTCGCGTGATTCCTCCTGCCGAGTTCGAGATCCGGGCCTCACCTGATGCTCTCCGCTGCTGGGCTCGGCCTCCGAAGTTGCTTCAGGAAGGGAGCGCCTGAGGGGATGGATGCGAGAGGGAAGAAGAGAAGGAGGAAGGAAGGGAAGGAGGATGACTCAGGAGGGCGGGCCCGGGATGCAGGACTAGGCCTCAAACAGAGAAAGAAGGAAGGAAGGAAGGAAGGAAAGCAGGCAGGAGGAGGTTGGGAAGTTGCTGTCTCATTCGCCACCACTATAACATCCGCAAATGCACAGTCAGGGCAGGTTGAGATTCCCCCTCACTTCCTGTCTCTGTGAAAATTGGATTTTGAAAAAATGGCTTGTTGTGGAAACAAGGATTGGTTTATTTATTTATCATGTCAGGAGCAACCAGACATTTCTATTACATTTTTAACAAAACAAAACAAACAAAACACAAAGTTTGCAAGCTTGGTATTCTATTAAATGTCCTTTGACCAGTATCTGGCCACTTGGAGTGCCTCTGGTGTTGCCGCAAGGAGGTCCTCCATTGTGCATGTAGCAGGGCTCAGGGTGCATTGCAGCAGGTGGTCAGTGGTTTGCTCTTCTCCGCACTCGCATGTCGAGGATTCCACTTTGTAGCCCCATTTCTTAAGATTGGCTCTGCATCTCGTGCCAGAGCGCAATCTGTTCTGCGCCTTCCAAGTCGCCCAGTTTTCTGTGTGCCCAGGGGGGAGTCTCTCATTTGGTATCAGCCATGGATTGAGGTTCTGGGTTTGTGTTGCATCCCAGATCAAGAAACAAGACCAAAAGATTAAATCCACCACTCTGGACTGTAGGAAAAGCAATCCTTGTTTATTGATGAAAAATTGGTTATAAAAGAAAGGTAAATGCAGAGTCAAAAAGCCACAGAAAAACACAGTAGTCAATAGGATCTCTGAACTTGAGCAAAACTTCAAAAGCCACAAAACAATAACCAGGAGTTTGTTAGCCTTTTACTAACCATGAACTTGGAAACTAGAAACCTCTGGGATTACTGGCCATGGAACACAGGAATTCTGCCAAAGCCAGCCACAGTCCCGAACGTTGCTTGACCTAAAGAAGCACCCGGCAGAAACCCTCTTAAACCAAAGAAGCTATTCTTAGAAACGCCCCTTGACTTTTCTGTCTGGGCCTCTTTCTGCTGTAAGCGCTGTGATCTTCGTAGAGATTGGGAAACATTTCTATCTCTGACTATCTGTTCTCTTCGGTCCTCATTAGCAACCCCAGGTGGAGAGATATCTTCCAAACTTCCAAAACATTCTCTTCCAAAACATTCTCTTCCAGCTAACTTCCAAAACATTCTCTTCCAGCTGTTGGGTTTCATTTTCATTCCCACTGACCTCTGCATCAACAACACATTCCACACTGTCAGAGTCAGGGAGAGCTTGCTCAGTTGGAAAAACTATCGGAGAATCCTGTTCACACAGATCAGGATCAGGCTGAACCCCAACAGTTTGAGCCTGCCACTTTTGGACTCTCGCTTGCTGAGGTGTTCCAGCAAGTGTCTCTGTAGATCTTAGAAAACTATTTCTTGATTTAAGTCGTTGACGTGCTGTCTGATACCCAAACAAGGGATGAGCTGGAGATGTCACTGCCTTGGTCAGGGGTCCTCAAACTAAGGCCCGAGGGCTGGATATGGCCCTCCAAGGTCATTTACACGGCCCTCACTCAGGGTCAACCTAAGTGTGAAATGACGTGAAAGCTCACAACAACAACAACAATCTTATCTCATCAGCCAAAAGCAGACCCACGCTTCGCATTGAAATACTAATAAGTTTATATTTCTAAAATTCATTCATTTTAATTATTGTATTGTTTTAAGTGGGGTTTTTTGCACTACAAATATATGTGCAGTGTGCATAGGAATTCATTCAATTTTTTTTTTCAAATTATAATCCGGCCCTCCAACAGTTTGAGTGACTGTGACCTGGCCCTCTGTTTAAAACGTTTGAAGACCCCTGGCCTTGATCCTTTCACTATTGGCTGCTACTTCCCGGCGGATGTCGGGTGGTGCAATACCGGCTAGACAGCGTAATTTCTTCAGTGGTGTAGGGCGCAGACACCCCGTGAAAATGCGGCATAGAATCAAATCAAATTAAATCATTTGTTTCGGTCATTGACCAGCATAGGAAATAGAGTAATAGAATCATACAATCATAGAATCAAAGAGTTGGAAGAGACCTCATGGGCCATTCAGTCCAACCTCCTGCCAAGAAGCAGGAATATTGCATTTAAATCACCCCTCATTAAGCGCCACATCTACTGTTTTAGTGTGGTGAGATGTATTCCACACCGGGCATGCATACTCAGCAGCAGAGTAGCATAGCGCAAGGGCAGATGTCTTCACTGTGTCTGGTTGTGATCTAGGTTACTATGGGGAATACCATTGCTTTGACTATGCGGATCTTCGTTGCCAGTGTGATGTCTCTACGCTTCACTATTTTATCGAGATTGGACATTGCTCTCCTCCCAAGAAGTAAGCATCTCCTGATTTCCTGGCTGCAGTCTGCGTCTGCAGTAATCTTTGCACCTAGAAATACAAAGTCTGTCATGGCCTCCACGTTTTCTCCTTCTATTTACTAGTTGTCAATCATTCTTGTTGCCATAATCTTGGGTTTTTTTATGTTTAACTGCAGCCCAGCTTTTGCACTTTCTTCTTTCACCTTGATTAGAAGACTCCGCAGCTCCTCCTCGCTTTCGACCATCAAAGTGGTGTCATCTGCATATCTAAGGTTGTTAATGTTTCTTCCAGAAATTTTTATCCCAGTCTTGCATTTGTCAAGCCGCACACGTCACATGATGTGTTCTGCATACAAGTTTTTTTTTAAAAAAAATGTTTATTTATACCTTGCTTTTCCTGTCCATGATTGCCCTTTAAACAAATGCAACAGCGAGAGCATAACTTAAATATACCACTTGAATGACAAAGAATTTAAATTTACTAACAGAACTTTCATTACGTTATCAGACTCAGAGAGCAGTTTTTTTTTAAAAAAAAGACAAAATCCGAAATTTGTCAAGTAGGCTCAAATACAAATGCCCCTGGGAGGTATTGACTGCCCTCTCAAAGAGGGGAGGAAATGTGTTAACACTTGATCTCATTTAGAAAAAGACTGTTTATGGGCCACAACCTGAAATGCCATGATGAGATCTTTCTATCCTTCAGCACTGGGCATTAACTGCAAAAGCAAGCAAAGTTTTGCAGTCCAATTGAATGGTGATAGACAAAGGGCAGTGTTCCAGATATTATTGGATTGGAACTCCCAGGACTCCCCAGAGTTGATCTTGTTAGGCTGGATGTTTAATCCCAGCAATGTTTGGAGAGCTCTCCTTTGCCCATTCTTGAACTAAATTGATTTTCATCTAACAGTGCCTTTCTTTGCATGCATCACTCATTGGGTCAGGACTCATGGCCCTTCATGAACATGGATGGTATTACAGTAGAGTCTCATTCATCCAACATAAATGGGCCAGCAGAACATTGGATAAGTGAAAATGTTGGATAATAAGGAGGGATTAAGAAAAAGCCTCCTAAATGTCAAATTACATTATGATTTTACAAATTAAGCACCAAAACATCATGTTATATAACAAATCGTCAGAAAAAACAGTTCAATACACAGTAACATTGTGTAGTAATTACTGTATTTATTAATTTTGGATTATCAAAGCATCACAATGTATTGAAAGAGCTGTGGATCCGCGTGGGAAGCAGACTGTGTTGGATAATACAGAACGTTGGAAAAGGTTGGATAAGCAAGATTCTACTGTACTTATTCAAATGTATATCCAAACATTCAGCTCATCAAAAACAATGCAGCACATCAACACTCAGGCCCCTTCCACATAGCTGAATAAAATCCCAAATTATTTACTTTGAACTGGGATATATGGCAGCGTGGACTCAGATATTCCAGTTCAATGCAGATATTGTGGGTTATTCTACCTTGATATTTTGAGTTACATGGCTGTGCGGAATGCCCTCAGATGCACATCCAGTTGAATATTTGAAACCGATCAAAGGTCCCAGCATTCCCTTAAATGTTTGAATGAACCAATAATTGTGATTCATGCGTCTTCCAGTTAACTTCATTCCAGGATGGGAGGAACCTTTCAAAACCACAGAAGGTTTTGAGAGAAAGTTACTGGTCTAAAGTCCTTTAGATATTCATGAATAAATAAAAGTTTTGAGACTGGGAGTGGGATGCATCTACACGGTAGAATTAGTGTAGTTTGACACTACTTCAATTGTCATGCCTCAATGCTATGTATTCTTGGAGATATAGTTTGATGAGGCACCAAGAATCATTGGCAAAGAAGGCTAAATATCTTGTGAAATGACAACTCCTGTTTTTTGTTTTTGTTTTGGTCGTGTCAAGAGTGACTTGAGAAACTGCAAGTCGCTTCTGGTGTGCCCGGACTTGCACACCAGAAGGGAATGCCCGCATGAGGAGCTGGAGCTGATAGAGGGAGCTCATCCGCACTCTCCCCGGATTCCAACCTGCGACTTCAGTCCTGCTGGCACAGGGGTTTACTCCTGTGATTCCATAGCATTGAGCCATGAAAGTTCTGCCAAACTGCATTAACTCTGCAATGTAGATGTACTGGGTCAAAATTCAGTGGAAAATATTGACGTTCTTGATGGGTCTTTGAAAACAATGGATTATATATGATATTCTTTAAAAAGGATTTCAGAGACCAGATTAGTAAAGCATTTCAAAAAGCTTTCCATGCAATTCCAGGCATGACGTCACCTATCTCAGCTCGATCCATTTCCTCTGCTCTGTTTCTCTTTCTCTCTCTGTATGCAAACAGAGTGGTATTTGCCATGGCAACCAATCCACTGCTATCAAGAAGTCTCTGGAAAATGCATAATAGATCCTGAACTTTGTCTCTGAGTACCATTAGATATAGCTTGCACAAACCTGAAATGCAAGGACATCTAAAAATAGAATATTTTTTAAGTATATGAAGGCTTTTGCCTCTGTGGGAAGAGCACGTCGTCGTTTAATTTATCTATTATATTTCATAGGTGTTCCACTCTTGAAGAAAAATCATAAATGATACTCAGACCAAAAAATGGAAAACTATTAAAAAACAGTGAACACAGAAATCCTACCAACATTAAAGCTATAACCTGTTTCAAGGTGCATCTAAATGGCATGGATTTGATACTGCTTTATTTGTCATGACAGTGGAATTCAAACCCACCAAAAACTGGCACTTAATCCACTAAAGACATATTAAGACATTGGACAAGTTAGAAAAAAGTTACAAATTTCAAAGCATTTACATTTGGAATAGATCAAGCCGCCCTGAGTCCCCCCCCCCACCCCCCGGGGCTAGAGAAAGGTGGGGTATAAATATTTGAAATAATCATTGAGTCCTCTGAGACTTTTGTTTAAAAATCAAATATGTAAACATAGCTATCATTGAACCTCCGGTGGCGCAGTGAGTTAAACCGCTGAGCTGCTCAGCTTGTTGACTGAAAGGTAGCAGATTCAAATCTGGGGAGTGGCGTGAGCTTCCGTTGTCAGCCCCAGCTTCTGCCAACCTAACAGTTCAAAAACATGCAGATGTGAGTAGATCAATAGGTACCGCTCCAGCGGGAAGGTAACAGCGCTCCATGTAGTCATGCCAGCCACATGACTTTGGAGATGTCTACGGACAAAGCCGGCTCTTCAGCTTAGAAATGGAGATGAGCACCAACCCTAAGAGTCGGACATGACTGGACTTACTGTCAGGGGAAAACCTTTACCTTTACCTATGATGTCCCTCTCAACCTCCCTTTCTGTAAACTAAACATACCCTGCTCCCTCAGGCATTACGTATAGGGCTTGATTTACAAATCTTTGATAATTTTGGTCCCCCTTCTTTGGACACATTCTAACTTGTCAACAGGGCCATAGTCAGAAAAAAAATTCGGGGAGGGTTGAAACTCTTTTTAGCAAATCATGAAGAGTAGTTCAATAACACAACAACAACATTTTAAAATACAGTCCAAAGACCCTTATTGCTCTGTAAAAGGTAGAAGATACAAGGTATGCAAGGTTAGTAAGGCCAAAAATAGCCAAAACTGATTAAAACACATGATGTGGGTGGAATAAGTAGATAAAACTGATGAAACAAGGATTAAAACTTATAACCAGCATTTAAGATAACAATGACGTAGGTAAAAAACTAAAAAGGAAGGTTGGGCTCAAGTCCAGGGGGTGCTGTTGTTCTATCCCCTATGACGAAGAGCCATCAGGACTTCCTTCTTCCTTTTGGTTGCCCAGCATTTTCTGATCTTTTTTCTTTATGGCGCCGTAAAACACCTCCCCTGCTTTTAGCGGTGCCTAATTTCTCTAACCACAGCTAAAGTTGTTTTCAAATTGCTTAGGTAAACAATGAGCTAGGCTGACAGTTGGCAGCTCACGCTAACCCAGGGCTTCAAACTTGCAACCTTTTGGTTGATAGATCTTATAATTGCTGATGATTTACCAGCTGTGCGAAACCTCCAGTATTTAATAAACAGATCTATGTAAGAGGCTGTCATAATGTTTCTTTTATTTTGATTATTTAACTCCTGAACATGTGCACATATCAGAATCTGTGGAGGTGCATACAATCAGAGTAAATAAATATAGACATGAGCAAGGCAGAGCCAGCAGTAGACAGTGAAAGAAGATACATTGTAGTATTATAATGATACATTTTATTTTAGAAGACTGGATATTTAGCTGTCCTTTGGATCAACATAGATTAAAGAGTTGGTGCTCCATGGAATAGGTACTAATCCAGACCAGTACAGATAAAGAACTGTGTCAAAAATGTAAAAGTGGAAAATTTATTTCTTGAAGAAGATTAGCTGCTGCTGGTCTTCTGCAGGGCTGGGAACATTTCTGTTGTATGTCAGCCTGTTCATCCTGTGACTGTGTCTAATGATCAGGTTGATTTGGATGATGGGAATGACAATGTTGTTCATGTTCAAGTTGATTCCTCTGATGGGAATAGGGATGCTGTCCATGAAGATGTTCCTAAAGGGAATGGGAATGATGGTCTGTTTCCTGGCCCCGATTTTAGAGATATGGGGCCTGAATGCAGTTCGGTTGATGGGTTAGAAAGACCTTTATTGCTGCAAAGGGATTCTCCAAGTCTTGAGCCTGGGAAAGGCTCTGCTCTACAGTCCCCTAGAATCATAGAATCATAGAATCAAAGAGTTGGAAGAGACCTCATGGGCCATCCAGTCCAAGCCCCTGCCAAAAAGCAGTAATATTGCATTCAAATCACCCCTGACAGATGGCCATCCAGCCTCTGTTTAAAAGCTTCTAAAGAAGGAGCCACCACCACACTCCGGGGCAGTGAGTTCCACTGCTGAATGGCTCTCACAGTCAGGAAGTTCTTCCTCATGTTCAGATGGAATCTCCTCTTTTGTAGTTTGAAGCCATTGTTCCGCGTCCTAGTCTCCAGGGAAGCAGAAAACAAGCTTGCTCCCTCCTCCTTGTGGCTTCCTCTCACATATTTATACATGGCTATCATATCTCCTCTCAGCCTTCTCTTCTTTAGGCTAAACATGCCCAGCTCCTTAAGCCGCTCCTCATAGGGCTTGTTCTCCAGACCCTTGATCATTTTAGTCGCCCTCCTCTGGACACATTCCAGCTTGTCAATATCTTGTCAATTGTGCCCAGAATTGGACACAATATTCCAGGTGTGGTCTAACCAAAGTGGAATAGAGGGGTAGCATTGCTTCTCTAGATCTAGACACTATGCTCCTATTGATGCAGGCCAAAATCCCATTGGCTTTTTTTGCCGCCACATCACATTGTTGGCTCATGTTTAACTTGTCCACGAGGACTCCAAGATCTTTTTCACACGTACTGCTCTCGAGCCAGGCATTGTCCCCCATTCTGATTTTGCATTTCGTTTTTCCTGCCAAAGTGGAATATCTTGCATTTGTCACTGTTGAACTTCATTTTGTTAGTTTTGGCCAATCATCTCTCTAATCTGTCAAGATCATTTTGAATCCTGCTCCTGTCCTCTGGAGTATTGGCTATCCCTCCCAATTTGGTGTCGTCTGCAAACTTGATCAGGCCTTACGAAGGTGATCAGGCCTCTCTCCTCACAAAATTGTGACATCTCAAAACAAAACAAAACAAAAAACAGCATGCAGAGTACAGACAAAATGGCTGACTGCGAAGAAGAAGCAGGAAACAGGAAGTATGGCTCTCTAGAAATGTGTGTGATATTGCATATATCTCCAACATTTGCTGTTATTTTATTTATTTTAATTTTTTATTGCCTTTGAAATCAAGCCTCTAGTTTTATGGGCTTTGGACTATTTCTCCTTGGACTAATTGCTCCTTTTTCCCCCTAATCAATTGGATTGCACCTTTTACTGTGGATTACTTTTTATTGCTTTGGCTTTTATCACCTTCAATAAACTGCTTGCTATTTTAACTCAGCTGTGTGATGTTTAAAGTCAGAGGGGATCCTGCTTTGGAGTGCAACAACTTCATACAAAAGAAAGGACGCTGCTTTATTTCATTCTGGCCTAATGTTTTTGAAAACTATAAATCTTTTGAGCTGTGTGTAGTGGGGAGGTCCTGTRTTTGAGTGCATAGTCAGTGGCCTTTTAAGCTCCTGCAAATACTTCTGCTTGGTTGTGGAATGAAACCAGTACTGTTTCTAACTGGAGTTCCAAAGGGAAGACATTTTCCAAACAGGAAGGAACAGCAGAAAAGGCCCTCTCCCATGTCCTCACTTAGTGGTTGTCAACCTTTCTAACGCCACAACCCCTTAATACAGTTCCTCATGTTGTGGTGACCCACAACCCTAAAATTATTTTCGTTGCTACTTCATAACTGGAATTTTGGTACTGTTACGAATCAACATGTAAATATCTGATAGGTAGGATGTATTTTCATTCTCTGGACCTTGGGAGTTGTAGTTGCTGGGATTTATGGTTCACCTATAATCAAAGAGCATTCTGAACTCCACCAGAGATGGAATTGACCCAAACTTGGCACACAGAACACCCATGACCAGCAAAAAATAATGAAAGGGTTAGGTGAGCATTGGCCTTGAGTTTGGGAGTTGTAGTTCAGCTACATCCAGAAAGCACTGTGGACTCAAACAATGATAGATCTGGACTTGACTTGGCACGGATACTCAATATGCCCCAATGTGAACACTGTTGAAGTTTGGGGAAAATAGACCTTGACATTTGGGAGTTGTAGTTGCTGGAATTTATAGTTCACTTACAATCAGAGAGCATTCTGAACGCCACCAACGATAGAATTGGGCCAGGCTTCCCACACAGAACTCCCATGACCAACAGAAAATACTGTGTATCCTGATGGTCTTTGGCGACCCCTCCGACCCCTCGCGAACCCCCCCCAGGGGTCCCGACCCCCAGGTTGAGAAACACTGTCCTAACTCAATCTATATCTCCTGCAGGTGGGAAACAGAGGTTGCCCATCCAGCAGGTCTCAGTCCTTGTGCAAGACATATATAGGGAGAAGTATTCCCCCAAGTAGTGAGGTCACAAACCTGTTAGGTCTTTGAATGTTATCACTAACAAGTTGATTTTTCAGACCATAAACATGCTGGCAGCCAGTATGACTAGTAGCTATTGATAGCTTAATCCCACCATGAATATGCATAATCTCCTTTGAAAGGTATCTGTTAATGATTATCAAGACATTCTGTAATAAGTACTTCCAAAGTTTAACTATGTGCTGTATGGGGGGGAAAAAGAACAACTGGAAGAGCTAGTTACAGCTCAATGTCCTTCACACACTATTTTGAGTAAAAGGCTTGGGTTTTAGTGGATTTTATCTTGTACCCATTTTTATGGTTGTCACAACACATTTTAAGGACTGGCTTTTATGTTTAATTTTTTTAAAAAATGACTTAAGGTTGCATAGCAACATTGCTGGCTAGATTACACACTTCAGACAGTGAGAAGAAAAATGAATGAAAATCGGAAAGGACCCAGGGATTTCGTCCTGCTCCCTGCTTGGATTTGGTGGATGTGATCTGCATTTGCAAGATCTCCACTTCAACTAGTCAAATACGAGATAGCATTGTTTCGACATTAGGCTGGGAGGGGAAAATGTCTTTCAATTACTTGAAGGGATCCTTGGAAAAAGTCTATCTTGGCAGACCCCTCCTTAAATGGTGGACTTTCTGAATGGAGCAGGAGCAATGATGCTCCAAGGTTGGAATAAGAATACACAGTAATGCTTCCACTTTCTCTTTTGTTTCTTACACTATGCTGCTTGTTTACCCTTCCCTCCTAGTCCTTTTCTTTCTTCCTCTTGTACCAATGCAAACTTTACCTACTTTCTTGCACTCCTGCTCACGCTGCCTTCCCATCTCATGCCTTAAAGCAGTGGTTCTTAACCTATGGGCTGCGAACCACCATTGGGTCGCAAGGACGAAAATCTGGTCCACGAGCCTCCTTCCTCCTTGTTTTATTTTATTTTTTTCTCCTTTTGCACTGCCTGCCACTCCTTCTCTGTTGCTGACCATGGGACATGTTCTGAATCAGACACTAGAGCTGATGTGGTCTATCCAATGCAGTTTTCTGAATCAGCACACTAAATAACCAAACCGAATCTGAAGTTGACCAAAAATGGATTTGTAACCCTTTTGGTACTAATGTTGGAGAGTGGTCCCTGGTGAAAGTGGTCCCTGGTCAAGTGGTCGCTGGCCAAAACAAAGTTGGGAACCACTTCCTTCAAGGTAGGCACAGACTTCTTTCTTGCACATAAATAGACAGAGGAGTGACTGATCATTTGATTATATGATTTGTCTCTTAAAGGGCTTAGGAAGAAAAGGTTAGAATCTGGACCATGCAACAGTCCAACAGTTGGACTGGATGGCCCTTGTGATCCACTTTTTTAAATGATTCTATAATCCTATGAATCTCCACCCTCTATTGAAATGTATAACCCTAACCCTGATCACTTCAGAAAAGATGAATTTGTGAGGCTGTTTTTTTGGTTGTGCTCTGCGAAGGCGGTTCATATTTGCTTTATCAGCATTGCAAAGCTGCCATGGGCTCCTTTATCAAGGCTTACATAAGGCCCTGAAACTGGCTCTCTTTCTGTGGATGGTGATAGCTATAGCTGATGGTTATATGCCAGCAGCAACCGTGCTTGAATGTATGAAAATAAGACTGCAGTTTTCCAAAAGGCATCATGCGGAGAGCCAAGGAGGGTTTTAACAAGAACCCAATTCAAGGACTGGTTTATTGAAAGTTTTATCACATCCTGTCCTGAAAACTCAGAGCTGTGTATATGGCATTTTAAAAACAAGAAGCCCAGCTTCAAAGAAACTAAATTAAAAATAAATGAATTAAAAAGCAGTAATTGAATGTAAACAAATTACTCACAAAAAGACAGATTAAAAATAAATTAATTAAATTTGAAAACAGCAACAACAGAAAAGGCAATCTTTGAAATATTAATATTTAATGGATCTAATTAACAACAGAGTCTTTGATATTATATGATTATACTTTATGATTTCACTTTAGAGCATCTACGCTATACAGTTAATGCAGTTTTGACACCACTTTAACTGCTCTGGCTTAATGCTATGGAAGTTTTATAAAGTCTTTGTAATTTTCTAAGGTCTTTTACCTTTTGTATTGTCTTTTACCTTTCTGGCCAAAGAGTGTTGGTTTCTCACTAAACTGCAACTCTCCAGATTCCATAATATTGAACCATGACAACTAAAGTGGCATCAAACTGCAGTATAATTTCACCTATTTTTGCAGGTTGGTAACCTCTTTGAAGTAAAGCATCTTCATGTGCAAGATAAATGCCCATACCTTCCAGTCGTCCCTATTTGGTCAAGACGATCTTGGTTAATCCTCTGCCATCCCACTTTTTCAGCTGCTTTTAAAAGATCCAAGTTTCTCTGTCTTCTTCCCACTTTCCCCTTTTGTCCTTACTTCTGTTGCTGCAAACTGAGTTCAAATTACAAAAGTACTGTTGGTACTCAACTCAGCATATGGGAGAGGAGAGGGTCAGGATCTTGCCCTTGCCTGCTGCCGCCTCTTTTAGTTTGTGTGTTCATCTCCATTAATAACGGCATTAATAACAACAAACAAACACATTCAAACTCTGCTCTCTTTCATGATTCACACCAATACTACTGCTGGCACTTTGCAACATTTTTGAACTGGCAATCATAAGGTTTTTAGAGCTTCCGTGTAACATCTAGCTTATCCTTTATTCCCTTTCCTTAGGGCAGGAATGGAGAAAGTTTGAACTCCACTTTTACAGGCAGCTAAGCCAACAGTCAATCCCTCAACTACTCCCTCCTCTCATATTCAGTGGTTTAAATTCACCATCATTTTCAGGTGAATTGGTACCCAAAATATAACACTTGACAATGCAGAGGTTTTCTTTCCTATCCCCCCAGCCCAACTGAACCCCTCCCAAAATTGAATTTTAGCTCCAAATGATAACCTCAAGTGACACAACATCACTGCTAGTATGTCTGAAGAGGGTGAAAATTATTATTATTATCACTAGCTGTACCCACCACACGTTGCTGTGGCTAACCTTCCCCCCCCCCCTCCTTCCTTCCTTCTTCTTCCTCCTTCCTTCCTTCCTTCCCCTTCCTTCCTTTCTTCCTTCCTTCCTTCCTTCCCTCCCTCCCTTCCCCTCCCTTTCCTTCCTTCCTTCCTTCCTTTTTTCTTTCTTTTTTCTTTCTTCCTTCCTTCCTTCCTTCCTTCCTTCCTTCCCTCCTTCCTTCTTTCCCTTCTTCCTTCCTTCCTTCTTCCTTCCTTCCTTCCTTTCCTTCCTTCCTTCCTTCCTTCCTTCCTTTTCTTCCCTTCCCTCCTTCCCCCTTTTCTTTCCCTTCCTCTTTCTCCCCTTCTTCTTCTTCTCTACTTATTCTTGGACTGCAACTCCAGCAGTCCTCCTGATCTCTGTCTACCTACCTACCTATCTATATCTAATCTAATCTACCTGGAGGATTGCTGAGTTGCAGTCCAGGAATAGGAAATTGGAAATATGCAGGGATTGGGATGCTCTCAAAGAAATCCAAGGAGAAGAAAGCTTGCATCTTGAAAGCAGTGCTTTTGGATGATCCTCCTCTCCTAAAGGGCATGGCCTAAGGGATGCTGGGAGCTGTAGTCCGAAAGAGAGGGTGGATATGCTTTTTTGTGTTATGTTTGCTAGCGGAATCGTTTTTGCGCATGCGCTGTAGCATATTTTTGCTTTTTTGGCTTTTAAAGTCTCTTCCAGTGTTTTGCTGAGTGTTGGTCACTTGTTGGCCTGATAGGTGTATTGTGTCCAAATTTGATGTCAATTCTTCCAGTGGTTTTTGAGTTATGTTAATCCCACAAACGAACATTGCATTTTTATTTATATAGATTATGTTTATTTATATCCCACTTTTTCTCTTCACAAGGAGACTCAAATTGTGCACTTGCCCATCCTGTACTAAGGCAATTTGTGGCCAGTCGCATATGGACATGCAGAGCTTAGGGTTGTTTTGTGTGTGTGTGTGTGTGTTAAAGATGACCTTGTAGAATGTTGGGAATTGTAATCTAGAAAAGCATCTGTTCCGAATGGCTGTAATATGTTGAGAGAAGAAAAATGCTGTCCTGTCACCAGTGTTGAAGTAAGTGTAGATTGCTGCATCCATTCTGTGTCTATACATAGAATGGGATGTAAGGGTAAGCATAATCTCTTCCTTTATCTCAAGAAGCCAAATGTCTTGGGCTGTCCTCACTCACCACTGATATACTTTTTTTATGAAGACCCAGAGACATGAGTCTGTTGGTCTGTCTGCTTTTGAAAGCTGCAATTCTTGCCTAGGGATGTAAATACTAACTATAGAGTTCATAACTGTACAGTGAGTTTTATGGATGTGTGGATTCTGAACATGCTATGAAACATGTACACATTGTGCCACCATTTAATAATATGAGATGTAATAATTTGCTTTTTTTATTGGTGGTGGGTCCCAGAGCCAAAGTCCTGTGGATATGGTGAGTTTCCATCATCAGTCCAGGAATCCAATTCTCACCTTCAGAGTCATAGTCTAACATCCAAATCACTACACCATGCTGGATCCAAGGTGTAGCCACATGTGGTAATCTGCTTTAACTTCACCTTTCCTTTGGATGTACATGTGAAAGGGATCAAGAAGCCTCAGTAGACTACAAGCTGAACATGAGTCAACAGTGTGATGCAGCAGCTAAAGAAGCCAATGCGATTCTAGACTGTTGTTGTAGCCTGGTCAGATTCTGAGTGTTCAGAAGATAAGGAAGGGAATACTGGGATAGATTCAGAGGGCCCAGAGGAGGATAGAAGTGGCTTAGAGAGGGTTGTTTTGGAATTTCCTGACAGTTCCCATGAGACAGGAGAAAGTAATATCAGTTCTCATCAGAACCTGTCAGAAATGCAGGCTAACAGAAATGTGGGAAGCATGTTTGTTTAGGTCAACACACTTGGAATTGCAGAGACAAAGCATGCAACAAAGACAGACTTGCTTTCCCCAGAGAATTAGAGATAAGGAGAGGAAAAGCAGGTGTGTGAGGAATGATGTTATGGGAGGGATTGAGGCATTTTAAAATAGTTCCTGCTGGTACAATTCTTTGTGAGAGCAACATTGTATTCAGATGAATGCCTCTGGGTTTTTGGTCTTACGTTCTTGGAATTCATGTATTCAAGTTTCTAAGTATGTTGGGGTGTGGTATAAGTTGCCTACCTTGGATTCATGGAGACTATATTTGAAAGGATTTTGGACTCTTGGCTATCTTGCAAAATAACCTTTTGAACTTTGATTTTTTTGAATTTGCTTATTTTTAGATATACCCTTCTCTAAATAAACTTCTGCTTATTGGATTACCTGGACATAGTGTGGTTTGTGGTGAACAGTTGTTTCAGGGCTCTAGTGCAACAGCTGCATTAACAGGAATATAGTCTCATAATTGAGGGAAATCATAATCCTACTCTATTCTGCTTTGGTTAGACCTCACCTGGAACAAGGGCATCATGATTAAAGAAGGATATTGACAAGTGAAACATGTCCAAAGAAGGGTAAACAGACATTTATCCTTGATGTTTCAGTATTTTTTTTCTTGGAATCAGTCATTGGGAGAGAGCTAGGTATGTTGTGGTTTGAATATTCGATTGGACATTGGGAGGTGAAGGGCTAAACCCCGCTTGGCCATGGATACTGAGCGACATAATGAACAATTTAGTAGTGCAATAAATCAAGGGATGCCTCATTTTGCCTGCTGTAGTTACACCCTGAGTAGCCCTTTCAGTGTCCAGTGTCAGAAATTCTCACAGAGAAGATTATACTGGAGGATTTAAAGTAATAATATTGACAAAATGCTCCTTATCAAGCATTTACCAAAAAAAAGCAAGAAAAAAAAGCACGGGACTGTCTATGACAGGGGTTCTCTTTTTGTCACCTGATTTGGTTCCTCTTCAAAGACCATCCAGTTCCTTGCATGTGTTTTGCATCCATTTCCCCTTTTTGTCCTTGTCTCTTTCTCTAGTACTTGGGTGAGTGGGTAGCTCCTTCTATCTAAGTGGTGTCCTCCTGCAACACATATGGGTGTATATGTTTGTCCCTCTCTGATAAGCTAGTCCCTGGTCCTTCACCTCCTGCTCTTTTCTGCTTTTGAATTCCTGGCTGTCAAGACTTCTGTTGACTCTTCCGTTGGCTCACTGCGTCTTTCGCTACAATGCATGGTTGAAACCAGGTCTTTTAGGGTTTCTGAATTCAAGTCTAATTTTATTTCAGAAGGAGAAAAAAAATGCCTCCTGTAAGTGATAAACTTAGAGGATGTAGAGAAGAGAATAAAATATTCAGCACAGGTTTTTTTTTACATATATAAATAAACCAAAGCATTAAACAGACCTCTAAAAATAAACAGCTCAATGGCAAGTTCTCAGAAGAAAGAACATGCCCTACTTTGCAACTTGTTAACTGAGACTTACAAAAATAAAAACCCAGGAAGGAAAGTCTGTTTTGATTGTGGTGCTTGTGTCTGAGTCTTACAATGATCATTTTGGACATTCAATTTATTGCACTATTCAGTTGTTCATTGTGTATAAATACAGGCAGTCCCCAAGTTACAACATCTGACGTACAAATGAATCGTAGTTAAGAATGAGGGTGGCCAACAAGAAGTGAGAGAAATTTGCCCCGAGAAAGGGAAATTCACTTCTGGGAGAGTTATTATCATGGGGAAAAGGTGTCTCAACTGAACTTTTACCACCAGTACTTATTAATAAATAATAATAATAAACTTTATTTATACCCTGCTCAGTGGGTTAAAGCACTGAGCTGCTGAGCTTGTTGATCGAAAGGTCGCAGGTTCGATTCCAGGGAGCGGCGTGAGCTTCCGCTGTCAGCCCTAGCTTCTGCCAACATAGCAGTTCGAAAACATGCAAATGTGAGTAGATCAATAGGTACCGCTCCGGCGGGAAGGTAACGGCGCTCCATGCAGTCATGCCGGCCACATGACCTTGGAGGTGTCTACGGACAACGCTGGCTCTTCGGCTTAGAAATGGAGATGAGCACCACACCCCAGAGTCAGACATGACTGGACTTAATGTCAGGGGACTACCTTTACCTTTACCTTACCATCTCCCCAGAGGGGACTCGGAGCAGCTTACATGAGGCCAAGCCCAGTAATACATTAGAGCAAAATAAATACTCGTCTGTCTGTCCGTCTGTCCGTCCGTCCGTCCATCCATCCATCCATCCATCCATCCATCCATCCATCCATCCATCCATCCATCCATCCATCCATCTATCTATCTATCTATCTATCTATATTGCTGGAGCTGCACTTTTAAATGTAACTGTTCCAACATCCATACAAATTCAACTCAAGAACAAACCTACAGATCCTATTTTGTTCGTAACTAGGGGACTGCCTGGTAGGGTTGTGGATTTGGGGTAAACCTTGACCCATTTTGTGTCCTGGCTTTCAGTGGAGGTCCCGATCCATTTTTTGGGAGCCTCCCAAAAATAGGGAGGGCAGATTTCTTTCTTGGACTCAGTCATATATCTGGATTCCTGAACTTGAATGCTTAGGTTTTGGCAGTAGCTAAGAGTTATTTAGTCTGCTACTCCCATACCTGGAAAAGCTTCACCTGACCATGGCTAAGACCTTGCCTACATGCCATTTGGATTATTGTAATGCACCCTACAAGGGAGAGCCAATAAGGCAGTGTTTCTCAACCTGGGGATCGGGACCCCTGGGGAGGGGGTCACGCGAGAGTGTCAGAGGGGTCTCTAAAGACCATCAGAAAACACAGTATTTTCTGTTGGTCATGGGGGTTCTGTGTGGGATGTTTGCTTCAATTATA
This sequence comes from Anolis sagrei ordinatus, assembly GCF_025583915.1. NCBI lineage: Eukaryota > Metazoa > Chordata > Lepidosauria > Squamata > Anolidae > Anolis > Anolis sagrei. The sequence goes on along the minus strand of NW_026844366.1, from coordinate 17,843,849 downwards.
TTGTTGGTGGAGATCAGAATGCTCTTTGATTGTAGGTGAACTATAAATCCCAGCAACTACAACTCCCAAGTGTCAACATCTATTTTCCCCAAACTCCACCAGTGTTCACACCCAGGCTCCCCTACCAGTACTCTAGAGAAGGTGCTTGGCTGCAGGCACTGCCAGATGTGGGTGCTTTCTGGGCCTGCATGCCACACACGCACCCTCCTTGGAAAGAGAGTGTATGCGTGGCATGCAGACCCAGAGTACCCGCACCGCCAGTGCCTGCAGCCGAGTGCCTCTAGAGTAAGAGGTGCTTGGTTGCAGACACTGGCAGGCGCGGGCACTCTTGCATGCCACACATGCACACTCGGTGAAAGAGAGAGTGTGTGTGGCATGCAGGCCCAGAAAGTGCCCAGTGCCTGCAGCTGAGCGCCTCTTACTCTGTGATGTCAAAAAGCAGGCCAGGAGCCAGGACCCCTCCTGCCTGCTTTCGTGTTGAGCAGATTTCCGTAGCAGGAGGGGCTTTCCTGTTAATAATAATAATAATAATAATAATCATCATCATCATCATCTTTATTTATACCTCGCCACCATCTCCCCAAAGGGGACTCGGAGCGGCTTACATGAGGCCATTAAACGATAGCCTTATAGTTGTAGGTGGGCCCCCTTTATTTTCTGATCCACTGGTTTTTGGGTACTATTTAATGCAATAGGAATATGATGGAAATGCAACAGAGCCTTGGCCAACTTAGCCTCTTGTAACAAAACACAGTCTTTTTTCTTATCACTGCCAAATGTGCTTTTAAGGGGCCAAGAGAATGGTGTTCCCTGGAGATTGCAAAACCCAGGTACCTCAAAGGGGAGAAGAGGACCATCCAGACTGCCTAGACCAGAGCCTTATAGAACTTTGCAGGTTATAATCAGCAAACTGAACTGTGAATAGAAACAGACTTGTCCAAGGTCTTCCAAATGATCTCCAGAGTCATAGTCCAGCTTTACTGCAAGAAAGCTGAAGTCTCTTATTAAGTGGCTGAGTCAATAGGTTGCTCATAGGATTTGAAAGCATTTTGGAAAGGCAGCCCCATGTAGAGTGGTGGTTCACATGTGCCTTCAAGTTGAACGCAACTTATGACAGTATTATCATAAGATTTCTTGGTAAGGGTGATTCAGAGGAGATTTGCCAATGACTTCTTGCAAAGTCAAGAGGGTATGACTTGCCTTCAGCCACCCAGTGTTTTTCCATGGTAGAGTGAGGATTCAAACCCTTATCTCCTAGAATATTAATGAAACATTCAATTCATGGCGCCTTATTGCAGTGGTTCTCAACCGTCCAAATGCTGCGACCTCATAATACAATTCCTCATGTTCTGGTGGCCTGAACCATAACATTATTTTTGTTGCTACTTTCGTAACTGTAATTTTGCTGTTGTTATGAATCATAATGTAAATATCCGATATGCAAGATGCATTTTCATTCACTGGCACAAATTTGGCAAATCAGCATTTGGCATATCGGGTATTTGTGCCAAATTTGTGCACAAATTTGGCACAAATACCTGATACATCCAAATGTGAATACTGGTGGGGGTGGGGAATTGATTTTGTCATTTGGGTGTTGTAGTTGCTGGGATTTATAGTAAGAGCATTCTGAACTCCACCAACAATGGAATTGAACCAAACTTGGCACTCAGAACTCCCATGACCAACAGAAAATATTGGAAGGGTTTGGTGGGCATTGACCTTGACTTTGGAAGTTGTAGTTCACCTATATCCAGAGAGCACTGTGGACTCAAACAATGATGGATCTAGGCCAAGGTTGGCACAAATACTCAATATGCCCAGCAGGATTGATGAAGTGGAACGTAAAACTAGATCTATGAGTTAACGAACGCTGACCATGTAAGAGGAGAAATTGGGTTTGTATTTGGTTTTATTGATTTTATTGATTTTATGGTTATAATGCTTGAATTGTTGTTAACTGTGAACTGATGTAATTTTGTGTATGATTGTTTTATGATGCAGGCATCAAATTGTGCTTGCTTTTGTAAGCCGCCCTGAGTCCCCTTCGAGGTGAGAAGGGCGGGGTAAAAGAACCCCAAATAAATAAATAAATAAATAAATAAATAAATAAATAAATAAATGTGAACAGGGGAAAATAGACCTTGACACTTGGGAGTTGTAGTTGCTGGGATTTATAGTTAATCTACAATCAAGGAGCATTCTGATCTTCACCAACAATGGAATTGAAGCAAATTTCCCACACAGAACCCCCATGACCAACAGAAAATACTGTGTTTTCTGATAGTCTTTGGAGACCTCTCTGACACTGTCTTATGACCCCCCCCCCATGGGTCCCACCACCAGGTTGAGAAGCACAGCCTTATTGGTTCTCCCTTGTGGGGTGCATTACAATAATCCAAATGGGATGTAGGTAAGGTCTTAGCCATGATCAGTTGAAGCTTTTCCAGATATGGGAGTAGCAGACTAAATAACTCTTAGCTACTGCCCAAACTTAAGCATTCAAGTTCAGGAGTCCAGATGTATGACTGAGTCCAAAAACTTGCTCAAATTGTAAACCCACCAGGAAGGGGCTAGGTGAATTATGTGATGACGTACCACAAGCACATGTCATTGTTTGGATTCACCTTCAACACACTTGTCTTCATTCATTCCACTATTGATATTTGGCACTGGTTTAGAGGAAAAACTTCCTTGGATTTAGACAGAGATGGATGTCATCTTACATGACTAATGAACATTGCTTTCTTTTCTTCAAGGTTGAGACCTGTTTTTCATTCTGTGCTTAAAAGCTTTCTGGCAACATGTGAATTTCTGACTTTACTGAACTGTAGGGGGACATTTTCATTCAGGCGGAGAATCTAGGTCAGCTGTTCATAAAAATAACTCAAGTGTTCATTGAACAAAAGGTACAAGCCTCTGGCAGCCCAGGAAAATTATTTCCCTTCCCTTTACTTTCCCTTAAATAATAATAATAAAAGGTTTTAGTCATTATCAGCTTGCAAATGTGATGCCCAATGTATTGTGTGCAGCCATGACTTTTTATATGAATGGGATTGTCACAGGAGCAGCCGACTTAACGGGTTCTAGACAAAGTCATGATATGGTAAGTTTTCATTGTGAGTTGAAAATTGGTTCATTCATTTCCAGGAGAGAAAACTACATGGCCACGACCCAAAAGATCTAATTTATTCGGCTGGAAAGTTTTAGGAAGCTCAGACTGTCACAGGTACTGAGCCTGGGGTTTATTTTGCTTGTGTATCATTGGCATTGCGGGATGAGAGTGAACCCTACAGCATAATGGGAAACAAGTCCTGGCTGCATAATCTCATTTGGGGAAATGCGATAAACAGAAGGTGACAACATCTCTCTTGAACCCAATACCCTGAGAGCCAGTATAGTGCACTGGTTAGAAAACTAGGCTTGGACTTTTGGGTTCAAGTACCCTAAGACATGAAACTCATTGGATGACACTGAACCATTAATTTTCTCACCTAGGTCCATTTTGTGGCACAATGAAAAATAAACCACATATAGTTCATGTTTGATTAGCCCACACACTGAAAGAAAATATGCTACGCAGATGAACAATTAATAACAAATAGTGTACTCTTCGTAGTTCAGAACAACATATGTGATCAGTTGTTACAACTCATATAATGTCCTTTTATGAGAGATTTAAAATGGTCTTTCTTTGTCCATGTAGATAAACTCCTTCCGCAGCTCATGAGGTGAGAGCACACTCCAAACTCCATCTATCTCTGCTTCTCTCTTCTTCACTCTCTGCTGCTCCAAGCACCTTCATAGCTCAAGCCTGAACAAAAATGTAACAGTATCCAAAAGTCCCAGGCTCATCCTGCTCCCTGAGCATAGGCCGACCAATCAGCTTAATGCATCTTATTTTACAGTTGACACTCACTCACTCACTGATTCCTTACATTCTCCAACACATTTCACCAGTCATTTTGAAGCTGCTGTCAAGAAGCTGAGAAATGATATGGATGCCACATTCAAACAAATATGAAAACAAAAACTTCAGAGTTTAAAGCAGTGGTTCCCAACCTTTTTTGACTAGGGACTACTTGACCAGGTACCACTTTGACCAGGCACACCATTAGTACCAAAAGGATTATGAATCACTTTTTGGCCAACTTTAGATTTGGTTTGGTTATTTGGGATGCCGATTCAGAAAATTGCATTGGATAGATCACATCAGCTCTAGTTTCTGATACAGAATATATGCCATCCAGTAGTCGCCATTTGCTCGCCCACAAAAAAACCATATTTAATAAGCCTCGGCACTATAAGAGGGTTTTGTAAGACCAGTCGCTCTTGTTACAACAGTGTAGTAACTGCGGGGCCACGGACCATATTTTAGTTCTTGTGGACCACTGGTGGTCCACAGACCACAGGTTGGGAACCACTGCTCTAAAGTTAAAGTAACAGTTTCTGCAGAAGCTACCGTATTGTAAATTATTCATTTTTGTACATGAAAAATCCCTTAAATTGCTTTGGAAGCACTTTCAAGGCATAATGGGGCAAACAGAGGAAGGCATCACTTTTGTTATAGTCTTCCAATTCCCCTTTGTCCAAATTTTACTTAGATGTTCCAAATCACTTCAAAGAAGGTAGAGCTATGCTTAGTGTTTTGTTGTTTTGGGCCAACAGAAGGGCTAATCTGTCAGGGGTGATTTGAATGCAATATTCCTGCTTCTTGGCAGGGGGTTGGACTGGATGGCCCATGAG